>VDFB02281492.1:15350919-15867662 GCA_007258455.2 Sequoia sempervirens | reverse complement strand
GACCTATTAAATGTTACTCATTGAACGATATAACGATCGATCCGACCCTTGCCATTTAATTGTGGGTGGCAAGTTTAAAACATATGAACGTGGATTAGCACAACTTAGCCATACAGTAACATGGCAACCATCGCCACCTTTATACTTCAAAAGAAAATATAAACAATGTTACATCATATACCCAAATGAACACAAAATAATGGGTTTAAATTAGTTAGTCGCCCACAGGGTGCAATAATGTGAGCATGCCAATAGCATAAAATGAAATATAGACTAGCTTCAATCGGTCAAATAGCCATGACCGTGGAGATATATTATAAATGAGCACCAAGAATCCCATGGTAGGTCTGATACCCTACATTCTATGTGAAAGAAACATTTATAAAATAAAAGTTTTAAAAAGAAAAACAGATCCTTTAAGCGGATCGGCCCTCATGGGCTTCACATTGAATCGACTTTGTCGATCATCATAGCAACAATAACCCAAACATGAACATGCATGATAACAATATCCAATATAGAGAAGTGCTCTTCGCTTATCAAGATTGGAAACTTATTCAAATGAGAAGAAGAAAGAACAATATCAAAATATCTCAAGATGTTTCCTTCTTGGTAAAGCTATAGTTTCACCCACAAGTTAATTTTCTTCCCTTTCTCTCTACCTTTCCCCTAGCTTTTCTAGATTTTTACTTGATTCTTTTTTTTATTTTTCTTGGCTCAAGTGATCCCCTTACTATTCTTGGGGACATATGGGTATTAATTCTACCATATCCAAGATGTTATTTGGCCACCCACTCTATTTTCTTAGTCATTTACTGAGGACCTTTCCATAGAGGGAATCGACCTCTCCCATTTTTAGTGGGAGTTACAAATATTTAAATTTTCCCAAGATTTTATTTTTCTCTTTTGGAGAGTGGAATTTAAATTCAAAGAAAATCTTTTAGACACTTTTTGTGTATATGTGTATATGTTTATATATCATATATATATATATATGTATATATATATGCATACATATGAATATATATTCACATTTTTGTCCTTGAGATTACATACATATGAAATCACTTATATATCCATTTATTTGAAACGTATTTCAAATTTATCTAGAAGAGTAAGCATTGAAATCACTTTTTTATACAAGATAAATTGAATTTCCTATTCAATTTTGTTGAATATAAATTTTGAAATAGACAAAATGAGATAAGAATGCACAATGTTGTTCTTTCCACTAGTTATTGTTCTCAACCAAGTATGAATGCAATTTTGTCAACTTTTCAAACATATGCAGACGTAATATTCTATAGTGGTGTGTGGTATTCCAGATTCCATTATTGCTTACTATGGTCATCTGGCTAAGCATGCCTACCTTAATAAAGTTATCATCCTTCAACCTATTTCTTGCACACACATTCTTACACTTGTCCACTTATCAGTAGCCTTCAACCTATAATCTTATGAAAATAAATTCTTAAATCAGGAAATTGCATAATATTCATTTTCAATTTTCATCATCGCATTCTATCAAATTCCTTAAATAAAATGCTAAATTCTATTTCCCAAATATTTCAATTTCCTCACTTGTGAAAATATAAAAATGAAATCAAGATATGACAATCTCTCTCGACTGTGATATGAGCAATCCTCACCATCATGTCTCCTTGAGGGGGAGGAGCATATGGCACATGCTGCTATTGTTGATCATGGCCATCATGCTATTGGTTGTCATCCTATCCATCTTGCACATGTTGTAGTTGCTCATGAGCAATCCTAAGTCACTATTGATCCTGTCAGAACTCAATCACACCTCCTCTCCTAACACCTAAAATAGGGCCTCTAGTTGCTCCTCTAGGGGACATAGTTAATCTTAATGGCCTATGGCAAGCCCACCATCCATCATACTCCCTGGTAGTCATTGGATTAGGTCCACCAACTGCCCATCCCCATCCAAATGGTCTCAAAGCTTTGGAAGTTGCAACTACTACCCCAAAATTAGCATGAGTACCCCATGTAGTCTCCTCTTTGTTGGTCCATCCATATATGGCCATATAGTCATTGGAAAGGTGAGTCTAGCACTTGCCAAACTATCTAACCACCCTATTTGGTAATAGACCTCTCAAGAATAATGTCTACCCAACTAGTTAGGAATTGAGTTTTCTTGCAATATAACAAGTGATCCTAGTCATCTGGCTAGGCCTCAACGTCTCTATATTTTTTCCAGGTGAAATCTATCATATCATCAAAAATTTCCCTCCAATAGGACAATCTACCTAGCTAAGTGTAATGTAGATAATCAAAATATTGATAGCCATAGGGGTTGTGAGCATCCCTATCTCACATACCCTCTAAATGAGTAATATAAATCCTCTCACTGGCCTAGAAATGGAGTAAGTTAGCACCAACTAAAATGTTGCTACTACCTTTATATACCACCTCATGCATATCCTTGTACAAATGGGAAAGTACGTATTGAACCTAAGCATATATGGTCCTATGCTCCATCATCTAATCTATGACAATGCCCCAACCAATGGGAAACCTCTTAACCCTCCTATCAAGCATCAGTGGTCCAGTAATCAATCCCATTAAGACAATAACCATAGGGTTTGCATCATTAGTGAAGGAAGCTAAATCAATCTCAAAGTTAATGACCTATAGCTACTCCACATTGAGTAATCTCTGCATAGCTAGGGTGCCTCTCTAGACAGCATAATCAATCATCTCTCTATGAATCACGATCCTCAAAATCCTCCATACGTCCTCAAGAGTGATTGTGTACTCCCTTATCAGCACGTGAAAGGTCTCAATCTTAGATCTCCACCTCTCCACCAAATCAGTCATCATCGCCTGATGAGCTTGGATCTCTGACATGTAGGTGATGTATCATAATCCAACAATATCAAGAAATTCCCTCTCCAACTCCTAAAAGACAATTAATTTGTCCATCAACCAAGGTTATCGCTTTCACATGTACAAAGGCTTAAGGATAGCCTACAAAAATTCAACGCACAATGTCAAAAATTTTGCTATAAAATCAAGTCAGGAACTTAAAACTACAACTAAGCTAGCTAAATTAGTTAATTTAAGCAATATCACACTTTTTCTTAGGCAATAGAGACCATGTTTCACAATAGCGGCTATCCTTGGTGATAGCATGCCTATTTAAAGGCGATAGCGTCCATATTTCTTAATAGCAGCCTTGTTCCTAAAATTCTTATCACAAAATCAAATTTGTCAAAAGAAACCATCCTTAGAAATAGCGACCAGATTTTTCAAATGTGGCCATCCTAAAGCAATGATAACGTTTGTATCATGTCAATAGTGAGTTTTTCCTAAGATTGTCGATGTTGCCTAGACTAAGTTTGTATCACGTCAATAGTGAGTTTTTCCTAAGATTGTCGATGTTGCCTAGACTGAGTTTGTGTATTAATTACAAAGGTGAAAATAAATCAAAAGAGAAAATTAAAGGTATACATATCGCAATCCCTATGTTGGCTGGTCATTGGTACTGCTTGACCGCATCTCCTTTGTGTGGTACTCTTGGAACTTGAGCCATTGTGAATCAACGATTACAACAATAAATCACTAAAAAAATCCAAAGCCAAAATCTCTCACAGAGCCAAGTGTGCAAATGAGGGGTGATTTCACCCTAATTTTTACCCTAGAGCCCCTTCTAGGTCAATTTTGGGAGCACCTTTGACCATCTGGAACCCTAAACACGAGCTCTAGGCCTTAAATTTTTGTTCTCTAAACATTACAAGTTCTTTAAAACCTAGTCAAGTGCCCAACTTGAAAAAGTAATTTTTTTGGCCAACCTATTTAAGGGGGCAACCTAGTGTCTTATCATCCTTTTTTCGACTACCAAGGCACAATGAGACATTAAATTTTTAAATCTTGATTTAAACATTAAATTCTTTGAAACAATGTAACTAGTACTTTGTGTCAAAGAGTGGCAAAATGTAGACATGTAAAAATGACCTAACACGTATCACATATCCTAAACTGTATTTTTCCATTATCGACATCATTTAATATCATTTGCATCATTAACCCTATTTTGCTCTATAAATTAAATAATCTTGAATTATTTAATTAATTCACCATGTCATCACTTAATTTAACCTTATTCTTCAAAATTAATTAAATAAACACAAAATATTTAATTGTCACTAACATTACTATTCTAAATTAATTAAATTGTTATCATTAATAATTTAATTAAACTACTTTCCCTTCTCCAAATTTGAATAATTAAATCAATATTCAATTTCCCAAAAATCACTCAACATGGTCAAATAAATAAATATACCTTTCTTTATTAAAGTCAAACACAACTTCCACATTCTTCTCAACATTAATTAATTATTGAATTAATTAATACATCCTCACATATCTTGATTGAATAAATCATGATGACTAATTTCTCATTCTACTTCCCAATCCCACTAATTTCTCTTATCCCACTAAACACTCAAAGTAACTTCTTCAATCCCATGAATCATTCAATCTAATCCCATTGATTATTCAATTAAATACCTTAATTGGATCAATCAGATGAGTTAATTGATCAATCTATTTCCTCTCAATGGTTCTCAACTAGTGATTGTGATATTTCATTGTTGAATCTAGATCATTCATCTAAAACTAAAAATCTATAAAGCAACCTTCTTCCTTCTCAAAAATGATCGAATAGTTTGGAGAATTTATGGAAAGGTCATGTCAAATTGACTATTGAAGCACATTGAGCAAATACTTGCATACTAGATCACCATTACTACTACTTTTGAAGCTTTTGTAAACATGGAGGCTCCACATTGATCAAGCAATCCAACACCCATCATCAATATGAATACACTCTGACATGGGATAGTAAAATTGTAGTCTTTGAATTCATTTATGTTTTCATTTATGCTAACATTGCTTGTTGAATTCATTGCTTTGCAATCACATTTCATGAGTAGGTTGGGATTTATCTTGTTTTGATTTTGTTGTTGTAATTCATCAATCAATATTATCCTTACACAATTTCATTCTTCATAAGAGATTTAAAATATCCAAACCAACTAAAGACCTTAGATCCATACTTTAGAAAATAGCTTGATGTCCTCCTATATAAGTCATCAATAAAATACTCATAATTTCTAGGGTTTATTTTAATGAGGGCACATCTACAAGACCAAATACATAATTGTTATAAATAAGATCCAAAAACCCTAAAGATTTAGGAGAGCTTGAAAAAAACTAAACATGATTTTGTTTCTCATATATAATGTTAATAAAAATTAAAATCAAGGTTATAATTAACAAACCCCTCTATAATATTTTTATGTTTCAAGGTTTTGATTCATTTCTCACCAATGTGGCCCATATGCTCATGCCACAAAATAGTATTCTTGGAAAGTAACTTGCTTTGTAAGGTAAGAGCATGATTCATAATCCAAATTTCATATGAAAAATCATCAAATACATCATTTGGATGCTTCCACTACATACAAATTTATATTTACAAAATGGAATAGAATATGAGTAGATTCCAAGAAGTCAAAACATCAAAAATTTACAATTCTAAAGATTAATTTATAGTTTTAGACGAAATCATTACTTGACAACTACATTTGATCTTCTTGGAGGTTATGTAATTACCATTTCCTAAACCGATGATTTAACACAACCACCAAATTGCAAATTGTTAGAGTAATCATGCATTGGTTAATAATTAATTAATATTTAAATGATTATTAGTCTAATTCATTTCATGCACTTAAGCTAAATTTAGGAGTACTTTTTTATGTTAACTGAAGTGAGCTATTATTAAATCAATTTGTCTCATCACATAGCATGTTGAAACTTGTTATGATCTAATACCTTTATCATTTATGGTTGCTCCTATAAAACACTCAACCCTCATTGTATTATCATAACCTTTGAGAACTCTTGATCTCCTTGAAGACTCTTGAGGTCCATCTTGTAAGTATTTTCTTATTGAGGAATAATTTTTATTTTTATTTTGTAGAGCTCTTACTTGGAAGGTGTTTTGTTCATTGTTTAATCATTCATCTCATGTTATTCATAAATCTAACATGGTATCAGAGAGTGGATTAAGTGAACCCCTTCTCAATTTTTGAGGGTTTTTTTCTCAACTAGGGTTACATGAGTAAATCTAAAATCTTCTTTGCTTTTTTTCTCTTTTTCTTTATTTTAAAGCAAAAAAAAAATAAAAAATCAGCCACCCCAAGGTCATATGAGAGACCAGTGCCCAACCCTAGGGGGACTAAACAATTTTTTTTTTTTTGCAATTTTAGCAAGATTGGGAAATTGTGATAAATTTTCGGTTAGTTATCAAAATTTGGGAAAACAAGATATTGTTAGAAATCTAGTTCCAAGCACTATCCAATGGTTCTAGTTTTTTTCTCATATTTTGATGTTGGTACATTTTATCATATGTCAAACTTAGAGGTAATTTTTTCATTCCCAAGCTCATAAATTTTGACCAATTTCTCTATTTTCACAATTCTAGTAGTGTTGGGACAATCTTTCATAGCTCTTCACGTCCATCCATACCATTTTTCTAGAATTTTCTCTAGGTACATTTTATTCAATATTTTTGTGTTTTCACATTTTGGTTAATTACTTTGACATTTTAGCTCTAGAAAACTTCATGTTTGTGTGGAATGAATTTTTAGGCTGATTTACATGTGTTTCCAACATTTTGTCTTATTTGGGCATTGTAGACATCTTTTACATGTAATTTCTCTTTTCTAAACACATTAAGATAAAATCCAATTCTAGTGTATACTTTTTGGGGATTTTGCACATCTTGGTGTTCCTTTTGTACTCGCACTATGATACAAAGTGTTATGGGTGGGTTGTGAGTACCTTTATTTAGCCTTCACACCTTTGTCAATTGAGTGTTCCTTCCACGACAACATTGAATCCCTATGATTCTTGCCTCATGCATGTGTGGCCTATTTTGCACACCCTTTTATTTGTAGGTACTCTTTCAATTACATGTTCAGATGTTACTCATTCTCCTTCATGCACTTCTTGGTGACACACAATTCCATTGTTTTAATAAACATATCTTGGCTCTCCCTTTCCATATTATGAGGGGTTTCTACTATTGGTGTTAATGCTTTCATGGTTTTGTTTTTGGAGTTATCTATGTATCTATTTCTTGTTTCTATATACTAGGTAGATGAAATGGCTAGTTACCCATGCATTTCAATGAGATGGAGCATTTACCATATGGACATTCTTGGATTCCTATTTTTTGGAAGTGATCTTCCATTTTCATTTGATCAATGTTCTCCATATTATTAGTACTTGTATTTTTTACTTGCATCTTGCATGTTAAGTATTGTCGGTTGGGATCACTCATGGAGATTCATGTACCCTCTATATCTTTGACTTCTAGATGTTTTTCTTTGTTTTCCATTTGATTTAAGTAGTGTCATTGGGATCACTCATGCAGATTCATGTGTCATTTGTATCTTTGAGTTTCAGATGTTTTCCTTTTTTTGTCATCTGATTCAAGTAGTATCATTGAGGACACTCATGAAAATTATTATATTCTTAATCTTGATCATCATCTATTTCAGAGGAGGTTATTCATTTCATCACTATATCAATCATCTTTCGACAATTGTCTACAACTTCTTCATGCTTCAACAATGTTCTTCATGTTCCTATTTTTTGGGACATTGTTTTGGTTGGAGGCTTCTTAGTCCTTCGCATTGGTTTCAAGGACTTTTCAATCCTTCATCCGCCTTTCTCTCTTTAGGAGAGGAGTTTTTCCAATGTCATTTTCTCCTTTTCTCTAGTTGTGAGAGATTAGATTGTTTGTACATGGGTACCTTATCAGGCCTTGTTTGTCAGGACCCATCATGCATTCTTTATTTTTAGGGTTTTTAGCTACTACCTAAGCTCATATTAAGGGGGGTGTTAGAGAAATCATGCATTAGCTAATAATTAATTATTATTTAATTTATTATGTCTAATTAATTTCATGTACTTAAGCTAAACTTAAGAGTGTTTTTTATGTTAACTAAAGTGAGCTACTATTAGATCATTATGTCTCATCACATAGGATGTCGATACTTGTCATGATCTAATCCCTTTATCAGTTAGGGTTTCTCCTATAAAGCACTCACCCCTCATTATATTATCATAACCTTTGAGAACTCTTGATCTCCTTGAAGAGTCTTGAGGTTCATTCTATAAGTATTTTCTTATTGAGGAATAACAAATCTTTGTTTTGCAGAGCTCTTGCATGGAAGGTGTTTTGTTTGTTGTTTGATCCTTCATCTCATGCTATTCACAAATGTAACACAAACCCAAGAAATAAATAAAGTAATAAAGAAAAAATAAAGAATCTAAACCCTAATTAGATCTAAATTAAAAGACATGTAGTTAAAACTAGTTATATATAAAATATTAGATAAGATAAAAGGAAACCTTAAGGGGAAGGTAAGGTTGGGTCAAGGAGTGTTGGGTGCACCAAATATGTAAATGGTAAAATAAAATTTACTAAATATTTTCCATGTATTAATTAATGAATATGAATAAACAAAAAATTAAGTTAGATCAAAGAGTTGAGACTCAATGATAGTGTAATCAATGTAAAAATTAAATAGGAAGCTAGAGTGGATTAGGTCTAGAATTAATATTAGAATAATAATTTTGATGTGAATATAGAATTTATTTACCACCTTTTAGAAATATATCATCAATAGTATGATAATTTCCTTTAAAATCAAATTTATCATAAGGAAAGATAGTGGGTTGATCCTATAGGGCTTGGGATTGGTCCTAAGCTGCTTAAAAATTACTTGACATGTAGATATAATCTCTAATATTAATCTAATAGAATGCTGAATCTTGAAAATTGTGCGTTTGGTATTTTATGATATTTGAATAGTCAATATGGTGTTTATAAATACTATTAGTCAATTTATCAACTTGCATGGATTGAGTTCTTTGAGGCTACACCCCTTAGTAGGACTATTTAATGGTACACCTCATTAGTTGTTGGGTGGTGATAATTTTTTTCTTTCTCTGAAAAGATTGGCTTCAAGGGCCCCACAAGAAACTTCATACCCTTTAATATGAAGCCTAAAACATACTCAAGTAGATAGGTGACGTCTTTGAGCTTAATTTATTCCTTTTATCATATTACATCCAATAAATAATGCAAATTTATTACACCTATATTTTGACCATTATTGGATAATTTATAAGGAGCATTTGGTGGCATTTTTATGGATAAATTAAGGAAATATAAAATATAATTTTTCAATGGTTTTATGTCTCCATAATTTATATTTTTGAAGGCCTTTAGAGTGGAACTAACTCTTAATAATTTCTTTTGTCGCTTAGTGTAGCATCATAAATTGTCACCCTCGACAATTTCACACTAGGTTTAGCTCCCCCTATGTGCTTGGACCTAATTATGCTCTTAAATTGCACATTTTGTGGTCTTTTCTAGGAAATTAAAACAAAATTGGGAATTAATATTTAATATTTATTTAATGACAGTAAAAGCCCCAAAATAGGTTTGGACTAGGGTGCCACTACCCTTGTCCAACCTATTTTGGCCAAAATTTAAATATGTTATTGTTAGCATTTTAACATTTGTAAATTTAAATTCATTTGTTGACTTTTGATAATTAATCTTTCAAAAAATGAATAAATGCATATAAATACAAGTCTTTTTCACCATTTGAATGTCTAAGGAATCTAGAAGGAAATTTGAATTCCAAGCATGCATCCTAAAAGAAATCAAGAGAAAAATAAGTAGAAGTCACATCACTCATTATCAGTCAATATTCATGTTTGTAATGCATCAATTTTATATGTGAGTTCATTCGTGTTATGTTCATTTATTTTATAAGTACAAACACTTGCAATACTTTCAATCAAGCACCTAATTCTCCTTGCATGTGATGAGTACAATGACTTTAGTCCACTAAGGAAAATAGATCTGAGTGGTAAGTTACAACACTTTTCAATTTATCACTTGTATACATTTTGCCTTTTCCCAACTGAGGGTAAGCACTCTTTACATCATTATAGTTTTTGTCAAGGTGGAAACACCAAAATAGGGTTTGACTTAGGAAAGCCCCTATATGGCACAACCCTTTCTCCCATCTCTTGTATGTAGGTGGCATATTTCAAGTGGATTTGGGAAAATATGGAAGACCTAATTGCAAGATAAATCATTCAAGCATCCTAGTTCAAAAAATTAGGGAAAGTGAAATTAATCATCAATATATGAAGTTTTGAAGCTAAGTCCGGGAAGGAAGAACCTACAAACTATGACCATTTGAGATATGTTTATTGATTCTTGGGATCTGTAATCTCTATACAAGGGAACCAGTGTCCTATCCAAATAATCTAAGTCCTAATTTATATGCTAGGTTCCTTTATCTCTACATTCTGCTACTCTATTGTTCTTTTCTATGTTTCAGTTCTGCAATTCTTTGTATTTTCATCAATTTGTTGTAGCTTCATAGTTAACCTAGGTATACATTTGTATAACCAAATCAAGTCAACTCTTAATCAATCAAATCAATATATCAAACTCCCCCTAAAGAAAGAACCAAAACCCTAATCCTCCATTCAGGCTCTTCCATTGAGGTTTGTAGTTGAGTGGGTGTATGTTGTCAATTTTGGCTCTCTCTAATGTAATGTAGGAGAAAGTGTGATTTAGACCCTAGATACCTTTTTTCCACATCATAGTTAGAAACAGAGATGTAGGTTTCCCTCTAAGAAACTTGAACTAGTTCACTTGAATATCTTTCCAACACATTGAATTAGTTTAATTTTCACCCAACAAGCTAAGACTTATAACCCCATTAAATTGGGGTACCAAAATTAAATAATTTCCTAGTTTTCTTTTAATTTTTATTTAACTTATCCTCATCCAATTGTCCATTTCAATTTCTTATGAGGAAATAGGTCTAGTGACTCCTTATTTTTTTATGTAAACCATAATTTACTAGTTTGGTAAATTTCTATTTTTTGCAAAATGTATAAATTGTCTAAATTCAAATCAATGAATTAAAGTTGAACACATGCATCTCTTCCATATATTTTTCTATATATTGTATAATCTCTCTCAATTTTGAATAAAAAACCATCTTATTTTGCTTTAATAATATTTATTGTTTCTTATTTCATATCGTACACCTCATCAATATTTGGTTAGTGACAAAGTTACACTTCATCTCTAGAAATAACTACTTTAGAGGTCACATGAGAAAATTCATCCCCTTCAATATGGATTGTACACCATCCTCAAGTAGATAAGTGATAACTCCTTTGACCTCAATTTTCCCTCTTTTTCTTAGACTGCATCTAGTTTTAATATATATTTTGCATCCATATTTTCCACCATTATTGGACACCTTAGAAGGAGCATTTGAATGGTTAAATCTAGGAAATATTGAATTTTTTTTTTTCCTAAATCTTTGTAGTCTATATTTTTGGAGGCCTTTAGTTTAGAATTGGCCCTTGAGAATTTATTTGTTTAACTAGGAGGAGGGACCTTAGTTTCTTTCTAAGAAACTCAAACTAGGTCTCTTAGGGAACTTTCAAATACATCTAAATAGTTTATCTTTCATTCAACATTCTAGTAGTTATTACCCAACACATTTGGGGTACAAAAATTAATGATTTCATACTTTTATTTTCATTTTACAGTAAATTTACTATCATTCAATCCTCCATTTGAAATTCCAAGGAGAACACATGTGATAACTTATATAGTTTTATGAGAACCAAATTTACTTGTTTTAGCAAATTTTCTAGTTTGATTTGTAAAAGGCCTATATTGGTAGAATTTGAATCAATGGAGTAGAGTTTAAGGCATGCATCTCTTCCACAAAATTTTGCATAAATTATAAAATATTTCTAAATTTTAAATAAAATCCATCTTGTTTAGCTTGAGTGATTGTTTTTGTTGTAAATTTAGATTCATACAACTCATATATTTTAGGTTGGTTACAAATTTTAAATTTATCTCCAAAAAGAATGGATTCAATAGAAACTCAATAAATATTTTACCCTTTAATATGGACCCTAAACCATCCTAAAGTAGGTATGTGACAATAGATTTGAGCTTAAGCTATCGCTTTTCTCATATTGCATCCAATTTCCAATGTAGAGTTGTTGCATCTATATTTTCTATCATTGTTGGACACCTCAAAAAGAGCATTTGGATGGCATTTTTATGGTCAAATCTAAGAAATATTAAAATTGTATTTTTTGGTATTTCCTACATCTTTATAATCTAAATTTTTTGAAGACTTTAAGCCATAGGCTACCCTCCAAGAAAATTGAACTATCTCTTGGAGACATTTCCAATGCATCAAACTACTTCAATTTTTACCCAAGGGAATAAAAGTTATCACCCCATCAAATTGGGGTACTAAAATCAAATAAATTCCTTGTTGTCTTTTATTTTTATAGTTAATTGTCCTAATTTAGCTATCCATCTAAACGTCCAAGGAGAACATGAGTGTGGTGACTCTTTAATTTCCAATGGGAACCATAATTTAATAGTTTTAGTACAAGTAAGTTTTTCTAATTTGATATATAAAATGTATAAGTTGGAAAAAAATAATTCAATAAAATAGAGTTGAAGTCATGTGTATCTTCCATAGAGTTTTTCATACATTGTATAAGCTCTTTAAATTTTGAAAAAAATCCATCTTGTTCAACTTCAATAATTATTGTTGTTGCATAGTGAAGATCATACACCTCATCATTTTCAAGTTTTTCTTCATCTCTAGAAAGAGTGGCTTTAAAAACCATACAATAAATTTCATCCCCTTCAATAGGTAGCCTATACCATCCTCAAAGAGATAGGTGATAGTACTTTTGAGCTCAATTTTTCCCCTTTTCTCAAATTGTATCTAAATTTTAATGTAAAGTTGTGTTCATATTTTTTATCACTATTGGATACCTCAGGAGGAGAATTTAAATGGAATTTTTATGGCCAAATATAGGAAAATGTAACAACAGACACCCAAATTATAATAAGAACCATCCAAAAGAGTTAAATACAATTAATTTACATTACCTAGATTTGTCATCATAAGAGTAAGGAATTACTACAACAGTTATAATCATAAGAATGAAACAATAATTGCATAATGAGGAAACACTTGCTAATAAACTTCCATATGAACATTCTATCATAGCATTTAATCATTCATAGTGTTAGGGCACATTAATATTTACAACTGAAATATGTATCATACATCTCATATAGGGCACAATAATATTCACAAACTGAAATATGAATCACACATCTCATATTCAACATCATGCCAGAATTAGAATTCAAAATTAAATAAGAATCATTTACTTCTTAAGCAATAATAGATTTAAGTTAGATTCTGAATTGAAATAAAGAATTTAAGACAAACCTCTTCTGTCCTCTCTCCTTAAAAATATTATTTTTGACATTTTATGTCTTTATGATATGTAGTTTTGGAGGCCTTCAAATTGTAATTTTCCTTTTGAGGTTTTCTTTGGTTTCTTAATCTAGTAAAGTCATAGGCTCCCCTCCAAGGAAATTGAATTATCTCTCTTAGAGACCTTTCCAACACATCCAACTAGTTTAGTTCTCACCCAATTGGCGAGGAGCTATGACCCCACTAAGTTGGAGCACCAAAGTTAAATGAAATTAGTTAATTTGTACTCATTTGGTTGTCCATATTTTCCACCATTATCTAATACCTCAAAACTATAATTTTGATGGCATTTGCATGGTTGAATTAAGAAATATCAAAATCCATTTTTTGGTTTTTTTTTCCATATTTGTAATTTATATATTTAAAGATCTTCAAAATGAAATTATCTCCTAAGAATTTTTGTAGGTTCTTAGGATGAGGGTCATTGGCTACCCTCTAAGTAACTAAAACCATGCTTCATAGAGGAATTTTTATGCATTTAACTCATTTTATTTTTTCCTAGTGGACTAGCAGCAATGACCCACCAAATTGGGATATGAAAAGTAAATTATTTCCTATTTTTATATCCATTTTGTAGTTAATTTATCCTCATTTCTTTATTTGGAATATCATGGGATTATACCAAAATAAACTACAATTATAATAAAAATGGCAATAATGATAATGCTACGACTACATTGATTTCCTAGATTTACTAGTTGAGCCCACATATGGAAGAAGGAATTGCATGAATATTCTTATATGAAACAAGTATGAAAATACATTACATCACTTTGCTACAATATTTATACAAACTAAAATACAATGTCTACACCCCATGAACCATGATAACTACAATCATGCAAATGTGATATCACTAGTATTTGCCCCCATGAAAGCATAAACATGACCTTTGAGTGAGATCATTCCTTTTAACTAGAGGGTTTTTATTCTTAACATGTGAGATCCAAGGGGTTTTTTTCCTTCAATCTCCCACAAACCTATATATTTTTTCCACATATATATAGATGGTCGAAGACACATGTTCACAATAGTTTTTGATTATGGTTTTTTATTTATATTTGATAATAATATATTTTTCATACTTTGAATCCTTAATACTCCTAGAATCCATGTTAAAACCTATATTAAATGCTAATATCTCATGTCATGTACACAACATTTAAATAATGATCATACCTAATGGGTGACATTTTCCTTTGAGTTATCCTTAAAATCATGCCACATTGGATGTACATAAGAACTATGAGAAAATAATTTTTTAATCCTATAAATGTGCTCTATAATAATCATGAGATCTCATAGGGTTTGAAACCCTAACTATCACATTAATGGTAGTTAAGGCCACGCCTTTATTTTCAATGCTAGAAGTACACATGGATCCACATTCCCATTATAAAATGATTCTTTTATGCTCATGAAAAACCTTTTAGAAGATGCATCATCCATCTGATCCTTAATGGCAGTTCAATAATATAGAAGGTTGGTGAGGCGAACAATGAAAAAGGGTGGAAGTGTTGGATTTCATGAGTCAAATATACTTCATGACTCTTATCACTATTTGGAGATTAGATTTAAAGAAAGAGACATGATGGTAAGGAAAAGTCTGAAACTCTGACAAGACAAGAGAAAAAAGTAGGGTTCAAAGGAAATATATGATGGGATGGACAACTATGATAACCTAATAGGAGAAGGGAATGAATATGGGTGATGGAATAAGGTATTCCTAGATGGATAAGTTTGAAACTTCAATAGGCATAAAGGAGAAGAAAATTTGGGAGGAAATGCATGTTTATATGAGGAATTCTAGAAGTATAGTAGAGATGGATGATGCAATAAATAGGAATAGGTAATTTGGTCCATAACATAGATTATTACAAAAAGGTCCACATGACAAAAGCTTAAGGTACTAACTAACAACTTGAGCAATCAAAGACTAGTTATTCAAAAAAAATGCTAAACTTGTCATTTATTACCTATAATTGAATAACTAATATCCTAAACTAGTTAACTCCTTGTCAAAAATGAATAAAAAATTAAGATTTTAGCCAAAAATTTTCTTTAAGTACAATCACATGTTCATTGTCTCTCTACAACAAAAAGTAGAATTTATATTTCACATTAATGGAGGTTGGAGGTAAAATTAAAGCACACAAATTCAACTTGTTTAAACAAATTGTTCACACTCAATATATATATATATATATACCTAAAATGCTACAACAGTCACCAACTACAACTCATTGATCACTTGATCACATGATTACATGATACTAAAAGCATTACAATTGTCTCAATATATAGAGGTCTTTACTACAACAAGGCCCTTTATAGATTGGCATGCCAAAGATAATAGCTTGCTAAAAATAGAAAACAATTTTTCTATCTAAAAATTCCTAGAACAAGTTATATACTCTATTTAGTTATGGGAGAAATTACATATTCCAACACATATAACAAGAAATATTTAATGAAATTAGATGTGTGATACTAGAATCTACCATCATTAACAATAAAATTTGGTCCATGTGATCTATTAGAAATCTATATACTAGATTCATTTAACAATTTGAATTAATTGTTATTTCTAGTTAAAGGGATATGCATTTATAAGGATCATTAATAGAATTGAAAACTAGACAAAAAAATTATTAATAGACTTGAATTTGCACCTTCACATTTGTTGAATATGCCCAACTCATAATTTTTTTTTTGTTTCAATCACAAAATGATTATGAAAAGAGTTGAAAAATGAGACACCATTTATTCCACAAATGTAAACTTTAGAGGAAATGTATTGATTATTAACCATGTTCCAATTGATGTTTACTCCATGCTTACCTGACACCCAATAATCGTTTATATTTTAATCATTACATTGTTTTAATTATGCTAATAAATATTTACAAATTACACCAATATATGCTCACTACTAAATGTGTAGTTAACCAAAAAAAAAACAAATTTAAACATCTATTGGTACATATATGTTTTCAACACAAGACAAGTTGCACAAAATAAAGTCATTTTTGCATTAATATAAGTACATGTATGTTTACAATTACCACTCTATGCAAGTGGCTCAAAGCTTCAAATACATCGTATTTACATGTAGATATGAACAGTTAATGGTGCAAAATTTGACATAATATAAAACATTGATAAGATTTATGAGCTATCAATTGCACATTCACCCACACTTCCTATCACATCTTCATGCATTAACTCCATCTATGTCTAGTACCTGCACACATAGTTAATGGTGTAAGGATCCTCAATAAACCAAAAAACATATTATAATTCATATATATGACTGAATTTATGCAAGCCGCCTATTTTGTCAATTAAAACAAATATAAAATTGAATTCTTAAAACCACAACAAAACTCAGGCATAAATGGTCACTGTAAAATGAAATGACACATCATTTCCCATGAAAATTCAAATTTGAAAATCAACCACCACAATTCTGTGCATTCAATTTACACATTTCAATGATTTTATAAGATGAAATTTCTAGGGTCATTTTCATTATGAATTCTCCTCTACTTTCACTAAGTTACTAAGGCAACCTCTGTACATTCCTCTTAAAAGGGAGCTTATTTAGGTTGTTACACCTAGAATAACTAAATTCATGTTTTTATTTATCAATATACTATTTTATATTTATGTACTCAGTGTTTACATTATTTTGAGGCATACAAATTATTCTATTTTCAGTCAGTTGTTCAAAATCAAAGAGTGAAAATTTACAAACAATATGTTCATTATCCATTATTTAATCATATCATAATTACATTTTTATCACCTACATACATTAGACATAAAAGATTATAACAACAACATTAACCTTAGTAAAGCTTTCCAAATGCATACATAAAATATAATAACAATAACATTATCCATTTTTTAATCATATCATAGTTATATTTTGAATCCCTTGTAAATAATCATGAAATTTAATGGGTATATAGTTTTTGTCCCAATTTATTGAGCAGTTTTAGGATTACACATCATGCAAACTCTCCTAGTTTTAGGATACCTCTACCCATTCCCCCCCCTTATATTTTTCACACAATGATATGGGTTAATCTATTTTCTTCCACTTATTTGGGTAGAGGTTTTCTTTTTTTAGTAATTAAAATTTGAAGACAATGATATATTCTTATCAAATTATATATATATATATAGACACACACATACACACATACATATACATATATACACATACATATATACATACATATATATATATATATACATATATATATATATATATAATATATATATATGCAGTCATGTCGTGTGGGGCTTCATCATATCAAGTAGGATAGGGTGTTGGAGGGTATAGGGTTTTATCAGATTATATATATGTATGTGTATATATATACACATATATGCATACACATACACATATATATACATATATATATGCATTTACATACATATATACACATACATATATATGTATATATGTATAATCTTATATAGATATATATCTATATCATATTATATATATTTCTAATTTATATAACTCTAACATTTCCATACCATCAAATACTTTCACATTGCTCTATGATTGTCCTTGCATTAGGCTACTATCCAAGTAACTAGCATATTTGATTAGCTTTCTTGAGAACTATAGATTTGAAAGTATGTCCTTTGTATTGTACTACCATGTAGGGTGCCCTGATATGCAATATAGATTGCATCTTTCAGTTTCATATTGCCATGACTCTTCAAAACCACGAGAGATAATTATTTAGAGGCTAAAAATTGCCCGATGACTTGTGTTGAAGTAGACGTATACATGGAATGCAGTGCACATAATCATGTGGTCAAGTAAATAAATTTCCCCTAGCTTCCTAGTATTAAACCTTTAAATATTTCCTTTATAATGCACTGCAATGTAGGGTGCCCTGATATGCAATATAGATTGTGTATTTTTGCTTGATACTGCCATTTTCTTATTTGTTTAGATTGTTGTTCAACTGGCCAAAGAGACAAGTATCTTCTTCCTTTATATTATTATCATGTGAAAAATATCAGGCAAATGCATGAAAGTGCTCTTACCCTGCAAAGTATGTAGTTAGAAGTGTTATAAAATTCATGATATTTGCCATGAATTTTATAACACTTCTAACTGCATTATGTGGGAAAAAAAGCTCCTTGGTTTCTTCATCCTGGAAAAATTAGATGCGATATGTGTTAATCTATTTTCCTTTCCCCTGGCATTCTGTATGTTCAATAATGGGTTTTAGTTGGCATCAAGGGTCATTCCACATTTTGCTACGTTTTACAATCAATTTGTATGGCATCGAGGATTTCACTATAATGATTTTCTTTAAGGTATACTATGAAATCATAACATATAATGTGAATGAAATAGAACATTGTTAGATTGATTTCAGGATACATAGATTGTGAATGAAATAGATATATATGTGTGTGTGTGTATATATATATATACAAACACAAACACATATATACATATACATATGTATACTATAAATGCATACACACATGCATACATACATATATAGTTGTTTATGTGCATGCACATGTATACACACACATATATATATTTTAAAGCACAAACCATGCACTATTTGATTTAAACAAGTAAAACCTTGGATTACATGAATTTTCTTGTAGATATACATACACAACCTGAATGTAAGGGTGCAACTTCTTAAAGCCTTTTGTGATCATGATTGTTTATTTTTTGGATATTTGAACTCATATTTATGCTTTAGTAACAAGTTATTCTATATTTATTGTCCATGTAGGTTAAGTGGATCAATAACAATATGCAAGTTGGGAGTGCCTCCCAACAATTGGGAATAACTGTAGATGCAAGCCAGACATTGTTTTCTCAAATAGTAACTTGCCTTCAAACCTCTATTAACCAAGTAACAACTCCTACAAGTGGACCGGAGTTAGTTATTGGTGGATATCTCACTCCACCTCCTTTTCCTAGCAATATGGAGAATTGATAATGTTCATATTGAATTTTTATTTTTGATTGATGTAGCAGTATATTTTGATTATCTACTTTGCATAGTAGATTTGTTTATTTGCTTCAAGTTAGATATGATTATTGTTATGAATCAGTCAAATCAGAGCAATAAATATTAAAAACTATATGAAGATTAAAGGACCTAGAAATAACAATGAAGAACAACACAAAATAGATCGACACAAAAATTTAACATGGTTCACCCAATATAGGCTACATGCACAGAAACTCATCCACCAAAATAATTTTATTATCCAATGCAAAACCCCAATTATAGTCTCATGAATTACCCTCGCGTTCGAGCAACACCTACAAATTACATACATCACAACTTACATCCCTCATTATCTCACTCATTCCTCAGATAGGCATAATCTCTCCATATTGTACTACTGATTGTCCAACCAATGAGCAACTTGATTCTATAATACAGTTACATCATTATCAACAAATACAGTTTGGTCTAATGATCATTGATTCACAACAACAACTTCGAATCAACAAATAAATCCATGCCATGTTTTGACACAACACTTGTCCAATCTTGTCGACCATCGCATCATTCGGGTCCCACTTTGACATCATCCATGAGTCAACCGAGTCAATAAACATACACTACTTAGCCAATCCAACACACCCCATAGGAGTCTGTCAAGACCCACCACAAGGGGCATGGAGTTAGCGGGCACCATTGGATCTTTCTAATTACTATTGTCATTGCTTCACATAGAGAAACTACCAAGGGGTCCCTACCTCCATCGGCTTGTCGTGGGTTCCAAGAGTTTTATAACCAAGTCGTGGGGTTCTGAAGTTTCCTAACCCCCTGATCTCCTGACTTGGCACTCCTATCGACATTTAAACCTTCACCCGATTGCCTTTGGGATTGATAAGTCAGAGTTTTTCAAAAATTCAAAACTCCTAACATGAGGTTTGAAAGTTCTACTTCAACGCAATCGTGCGACAAAGAAGTCACAACACCAACCTTTTTTAACTAAGTATTTGCACGACCAGTTTGTCAACTTTAACTAAGTATTCTTCCATTGGGTTTTCATTATTTACATGATCAATCACCACATATCAATAGTCTCCCACTTGGAGACTGATAAGGCTCCACACCAAACAATCTCCCACTTGGAGACTGATCCTAGATGGCACTATTACACTTGCAACTCCCACTAGATTATAGGTCTAACTGCTTTCTTGTATCCACCATTATCAGTCATGAAGGCCAACAAAAATTGGCGAGGAAATTAGTTTCTCTTGTGTAACTACCTTTGTGAACATATTTGTAGGATTTTCACTTGTGTGAATTTTCACCAACTTCAACTACCCATCCTCCAAAGCTGATTGGATGAAGTGATATCTGAGTTGTATGTGATTTTGAATGCAAAGATGAGTCTTTAGCAAGATGAATGGCACTCTGGCCCTATCAATGTACAAAGGACTATCTTCTTGTCATTGTACCAATTCGCCCAAAAAACATTGTAACCAAATCATCTCCTTGTTGGCTTCTGTAGCAAAAACATACTCAGCTTCAGTGATTGAAAGCACAATAACCTTTTGCAATCTTGAAATCCAACTGACTGTAGTACCTTTTATAGTAAAACATACCTATAGAACTCCTCCTGCTATCAATATCACCTGCTAGATCAGAGTCAATATATCCTTTTAGAGCTGAGTTTTTTCCTCAAAAGCATGGTTTCTTTGAAGTAGTACCTCACAAATATTGAAGAATCCATTTTATTGCATTCCAATGTTCCATTCCTAGATTGCTCATATACCTGCTCACAACTCCCACTGCATGTGCAAGATTTGGCCTTGTGCATACCATTGCATCCATCAAGCTAACAACTATTGATGCATATGGTATCTTAGAAATTTTCTCATCCTCCTCTTGTGTCTTTGGACTCATCTCCTTAGTCAACTTTATATGACTAGGAAAAGGTGTACTGACTAAGCTTTTGCATTTTGCATGTTAAACCTTTTCAACACTTTCTTTACATACTCACTTTGAGACAAAAATAATTTTCTATTTGTCCTGTCTCATGTGATCCTCATACCAAGGATTTATTTTTCTACACCCAAATCCTTCACAGAAAATGAATTTTCTAATTGTTTCTTAAGTTCATTAATATATTGCATGTTAGATCTAACAACAAGCATGTCATCAACATAAAGCAACAAGATAATATAGTGATGCAAAGCTATCAACTTCACTTATGTGCATTGTGATAACAACAATATTCATGCCTTCAATTTCTTATGATCATTTGGTCAAAACTTCAAATATTGTAACAAATTGTATGTGCCAACATATCCTTGTTAAATTTCAGTGTTAAGATTGTTATTTGTCAAGATTACTCCTCTTCTCTTAGATGAAAAATAGCTTTGATAAATTCCAACTCTTAAGGATTGTAATTTATCCCTTCGATTCCTTTAGTTGCAGAAAAATAAATGTGGATTAAACTCTTAAACTTGCAGCCCTTAAATGAATATATTTTGTGAATGTTGTAGCAACAATTTCAACTATGAAGTAACATTATATCTTGAGAATTTCATAAAACATACATAGCAGAAAATACTCACAACCCAAATGTTTTATTGTTGCAAATCAAGATGTTAACACACATACATAACCTCCACAAATCCAAATAGGAAGTATCTCTTACAAATCCAACTATCCACCTTTACAAACTTACAAAATTCAGAAATTTTTCACCTAACAAGTCACCATGAACGTCCACTTTCTTTGCCTCAACAAAATTGATGTAGTTCCCTTGGAGAATTATCTTCAACATCACCTATGGGCATCCTATTGATTACCTGAAAAAATAAGAAATAGACTTGGGCTCTCCTCTTGTTTTTCAATCCTCTTTGGAGCCTAACTTCCATCTACTTATAATATCTCCTTTGCCAAGTTTCATCTTCCTCTTTTGGGCTCCAATGACTCTTGGTATTCTTCTTCTTTCTTGGTGGCATCCAACTTGGAGAATGATGACTCTTAGGATTCCTTTGTTTCTTTCCTTCATGACTTGGGTGCTTTTAAGACTCTTTGTTGTCCAATCTTTGTCTTCTAGCATGAAGGTGACTAGGATTTTGTCTATATGGAATTTTCCTTGTCTTTTCCTTGGAGTGTAAGAGAATTAAAATATTTATTTTATTTACTCCAAATTTGATTAGAAATCTACAAGACAAAAAATGGGTTAAATAAATAAAATATATATGTAATATTTCTTGTGAGCTCGGATGCTCTTGCATCATACACCTAAGGGGAAAAGAAACTCAAGTCCACTTGAGTGCAGGTCTTTCCTCTCTTCATTTTTTCCTGGAACTTGTCCTTACGTTATGCACCTAACCTCTTTTCTCTTCTTTCAATAAAAAAAATCTTTAAAGCTTTACCCAAGTCTAAACTCATACTCTCCCTCTTTCTTGAAGACATTTCTTACATGTACACATACACATTAACCACAAAAATTGCATAATCCTATCTCACAATATGGAGATAATCACACATTTCCATATCTAGCAAATCCCACAACTATCCTCTACCCAACAAAGACTATGGAAGATGCACCTCTCAAAACCCCCTCTACCCACTTTCACACAGTGGAGGAAGTTTGCACACCTTCTACCCAACTTCATCTCTGTTGGAAAACAACCAACATGATTCCTATAGAATCAATAGCCTCTTAAGGCTTCTTCACTCTACCAATTCTTCACACACGGTCCTGGTGGATTCTCTCAACTCTCAAGATCTCCTGCTCTAATACCAATTTGATGCAGAGCTATCAACTTCACTTATGTGATAACAACAATATTCATGCCTTCAAATTCTTATAATCATTTTCTCAAAACTTCAAATATTGTAACAAATTGTATGTGCCAACATATCCTTGTTAAATTTCAGCCTTAAGATTGTTATTTGTCAAGATTACTCCTCTTCTCCTAGATGAAAATTAACTTTGATAAATTCCAACTCTTAAGGATTGTCATTTATTCCTTTGATTCCTTTAGTTGCAGCAAAATAAATGTGGATTAACCTCTTAAACTTGTAGCCCTTAAATGAATATATTTTGTGAATGTTGTAGTAACAATTTAACCTATGAAGTAACATTATATCTTGAGAATTTCATAAAACATACATAGAAGAAAATTCTCACAACCCAAATGTTTTATTGTTGCTAATCAAGATGATAACACATACATAGCCTCCACAAATCCAACTAGGAAATTTCTCTTACAAAATTTCTTTCCTCCTTTACAAACTTACAAAATTCAAAAAAAATTCACCTAACAAGTCACCATGAATGTCCACTTTCTTTGCCTCAACAAAATAAATGTAGTTCCTTGGAGAATTATCTTCAACATCACCTATGAACGTCCTCTTGATGACCTAGAAAAATAAAAAATAGACTTGGGCTCTCCTCTTTTTTTTTTTCAATCCTCTTTGGAGCCAAACTTCCATCTACTTATAATATCTCCTTTTTCAAGTTTCATCTTCCTCTTTTGGGCTCGAATGACTCTTTGTATTCTTCTTGCTTGGTGGCATCCAACTTGGAGAAAGATGACTCTTATGCTTCCTTTGTTTCTTTCCTTCATGACGTGGGTGCTTTGAAGACTCTTCATTGTCCAATCTTTGTCTTCTAGCATGTAGGTGACTAGGATTTTGTCCATATAAAATTTTCCTTGTCTTTTCCTTGGAGTGTAGGAGAATTAAAAAAAATATTTTATTTACTCCAAATTTCATTAGAAACCTACAAGACAAAAAAATGGGTTAAATAAATAAAATATATATACAAGATTACTTGTGAGCCCGGATGCTCCTGCATCATATAGCTTCCATTATCCAATTTCTTAAAATAAACACAATAATTAGAATGACATCTTTTTTAACTTTTTTAAGCCATAAAATTATCAAATTTCAAATACCATTGTTGAGGTGCTTGCTTCAGGCCATACAAACACTTCTTTAACTTGCACAAAAATTCCTCCTTACCCTTGACCTCATATCCCTATGGTTGTTGCATGTATATTTACTCTTCCAAATCCCCATGGAGAAATGTTGTTTTCACATATAGTTGTTCAAGATGCAAGTCTTCTACATCCACAAGACTTAGAATAGTTCTAATAGAAGTCATCTTTACAACTGAAGAAAATATTTCATCAAAATCTATACCTTTTTCTGTGCAAAACATTTTACCACAAGTTTGGCCTTATATCTTTTCTTGCCTCCATCTTCTTCCTTCAACTTGTAAAACCATTTATTTGGCAATGCTATTTTACCTACAGGTAATTGGACTAAGTCCCAAGTCTAATATTGCAACAAGGAATCCATTTCCTCTTTCATGCTAGCTCACACTATTTTTGGTATCTACCTACACTGCTTCTTCATAATCTTCAGGTTCACCAAAATTAGTTAATAATATAGAATATAATGATGGAGAAAATCTTTTTGGAGGTCTAGTTATCCTTGTAGAATGTGTAACACTTGCAGTAGTCTATGTGACAACTTGTTGTTGTTGAACATTAGGTACACTGGCATTTTATGTTCTAGAATTTCATCCAACATGACATATTCCTTTTCGGCCTGTTCATGCTTCCTTTCCTACATCTGATCCTTATACATGAACTTCTCATTGAATATAACATCTCTACTCCTAATGATTTTATGATTTTCATAATCCCATAACCAATAACCAAAGTCATCTACTCCATATCCAATGAAGGAACATTTTTTAGACTTAGCCTCAAGCTTGGTTCTATTTTCAATATCAACATGGACAAAAGCTTCACAACCAAAGATTTTCAAAAACAAATATTTTACCTTTTTACCCATCCATGTCTCCTTCGGAATGCCACCATTCAAAGGATTTGGAGGTCCCTTGTTTATTAAATAAACAACAGTATGTACAACATTTTCCCAAAATTATAAGGGTAGTCCAACATGTAGTCCAACATGCAATATCATGTTCCTTGTATGCTCCATGATGGTCCTATTCATCCTCTCAAACACACAATTTTCTTGTGGGGTTCCAGGAGCTATTTTCTACCTATGGATTCCATTGTATGAACAATAGTTTTCAAATTCTCTACTGCAATACTTGCCTCCATTATCATACCTAAGACACTTCAACCTTTTTTCTATCTCAGTGTCAACCAAATATTTCCACTTTTTAAAAGTTTCAAATACTTCTAATTTTTATTTAAGGAAATACACCCATGTTTTCCTAGTTACATCATCAATAAAAGTAACATAGCAGTAAGAGCCACCAAGAGAAGATACTTAAGCAAGTCCCCATACATCTAAATGCACAAGCTCTAACTTTTCACTCTTCTTCTCTTTCCCAACTTTGAGAAATCAAACTCTTTTTTGTTTTCCATAAACACAATTTTTGCAAAAATCCAAGTCGATCTACTTTAGACTTGGTAGAAAATTTATGGAATGAAGGATCTTCATCCCTTTCTCACTCATGTGCCCAAGTCTATGGTGCCACAATTCTATTTTTGTCCCTGCAACAAGTGCTCCAATTGTCTCAGTAGCAACTATTTTTGTAGTAGCTAAGATAGAATAAGTATTACCAATACACAAATACACTATTCCCACCTTTTCATCTTTAGCTAATACTAATGCAACTTTAGTGATCTTCCAAACTTTTTTTTTTTAAATGTAACTATGCAACCTTCACTACCCAGTTGTCCTGCAGAAATTAAATTCCTTCTCAAATTTGGAACATGCCTTACTTCTTATAGCAACTCGCCATTTCCATTCTACAAGTTGATTTTTATCTTTCCTTTTCCAAAAATTTGACAGGGTTCATCATCACCCAAATATACCTATCCAAAATCACCTTTAACATAATCTATAAAATATTTCCTATGGGGGGTGGCATGATTTGAAGCCCCTAAATCTATTACCCATGAATCATTAGCATTATCTAAACATAGAATTAAAGCATCTTACAATTTATTACTTGCAACATTAGCTCCCTTACTGTCATCATGTTGTCCATCTCCTTGTTTTCCTTTTCAAGACCAAAAATTCTTCTTCAAGTGTCTTGGCTTTCCACAGTGCCAACAATCCAATTTTCCTCTAGATTTAGATATGTATTTCTTTGACTTCCCTCATGACTTCCCATGATTTGTTTGGATTCTTCCTCTCTCTTTTGTTCTTCCCCTATTATCTACAATCAAAGAATTATCCAATGTTGAAGTCTCACATGTGGTTTTCTGCCGCATTTCCTCCCTAAGGATAATACCAACAACATCATCAAATTTCAATGTATTTGAACCAGAGATAGAGTTACTTACAGTCATTACCAAGCTATTCCAACTTTTTGGAAAAGAAAATAAAACTAAGAGAGCCCTCACCTCTTCATCAAAATTCACTTTAATAAAAGTTAACTTATTGGTAATCGTATTAAACTCATTTAAATGATCTATCAAATATCAACCTTCAATTATTTTTAGATTAAAAAAACACTTCATGAGAAATACCTTATTTGACACAAAGGGTTTTTCATACAATTTAGCTTTAGCTTCCATCAAATCCACTTTTTTTTTGCTTCTATTATATTGAACACCACAGATAGTTTCAGGCACAACCGAATGGTTCCTGGTGTCTTTCTATCCAAAATATCCCATTCTTCATTAGACATCGCAACATCTTTCTTTGATTTTCCTTGCAATGGCTGCCATAGATTTTGTTTTAGATTTAACTCAAAAATTTGATTAAATGCTTGAAGAGGGTTATAGATTTGTAAGGAATTACATCGGATTTGGTAAGAATTTATTGTTTCAGGCATTGTGAGTTTTCATAGTGCAAAGGACTATGGAAATAGTCCACCAACTTTTGAATTAAATAGCTTATATATATTATTGGTTCTTGCATATTTGACTCCATTGTCCCAATTGATGAAACAATGGTCTATTTGTTAGATAATCTTGCATGAAAATGATCTATTAGCATACTTGGCCATGGATATAAAATGAGAACAACATTCATTTAAAAATATTTTCAATTATAGTGTATGGGTTTGGAATACCCCTGATTCTTAGCAAATAGATTTTCTTTCATTCAAAGGTCTACCAAATCTTCAGTGATGTGCATTTATTTGTAATAAATAGGAATCAATCTGTATATAGATGTGTTACCAACTAGATATACTTCACGCGGACACAATATGGAACACCCTCCTAGGTCCCATAGAGCCTAAAGTGTAGGAGTAAAGACCTCAAAATCCTTTACTAGTTGTGTTGGCCACTAGCCTTGCAGATTCTTAATCATAAGGGTTGGCTACTCTTTAGAGAATTGCAAGGTTTTGTTGGAAGAATCACCAACATAAATGGCAACTCTGTTAGGGAAGAATTTGAGAAAATTCTGGTTGAAGATCATCTTACCTTAAAGAGTCATTGAAGTTTCAAAATAGTTTGTGACTAGAGATTTGAAAATTGTGGAATCCTATTTTCCCATCCGAGTCACCAATAGAAATGGTGACTTCATTGGGGAGAATTAGAAGAATATCCATTTGCATAGAGTTAAGAATTTGGTGAATCTGAACATCTGGTCTAGATTTTGAATTTTTCAAACTTGGAAGTGAGTTTGTTGCAAAAAACTTTGAAGGAGCTTCATACTGCTTAAAGTTCAATCCTCTGTGGAGAGAGGTGGCAACTCTATCTAAAGAACTTGTTGAAGATGTGAAGAAAGTGTCAGATTTACAATATTTTTGGTCAAGAAGAAAGGTTAGCAGCTACTCCAAGTTTCTAGGTATTCTCATAAAATTTAAAGAAAGTATTATTATGTTTGAAAGTATTTTATGAGAAGTATTCAAGTCTTAAAAGATTATTGGTTCCCTATTGAGTGAAATAACACTAAGAAAGGGAATAGTAGCGATTGTCCTACATATTTATGTATTACTAGATTGCAACATCTACTATGAAGTGAAGTATGCAATATTTTTGAAGAAATTCATTTAGGTGGTCTTAAGCAAATCAAGATAGAAATTTTCATTCTAAAATCTTAAGATTATGTTGTAAAAGAACTTGGAAGTACCCTTTGTAACTGTAATGTTGATATGAAAAGACTTGTAAGGATATAAGAAAGTATATCATCAATATATGCATCCTTATATGGTTCCTAGTGCAACCATGGTTTGTAATCAGCTCTAGTTAGGTTGTAAGAGAAGTTTTAACTCTAAAAGATATAGAGCCATCAATTTCATTAGAATTAATGGCTACCCAAATAATATTCCACCTGAAATAAAAAAATAAGCTACCAAAATTCAGCGGTACAAAGAATGAAGTAGCAAATAAGCATCTGCAAGAATTCAACAATTTAATGGATGACTATGAGGTAGATCATGACAATGTAATTATGAGATTATTTATTCAATCTTTGAAAGGATACATGAGGGACTAGATCACTAACTTACCAACCTGTTGTGTTTATTCTTGAAGTGAGTTCAAAGCAATATTCATAGAGCAATTTGATGAAATAATCAATGCTAGTTCCATGATCAATAATTTTATGAGCATTAAGAAAGAAGAGGATGAGTTGGTTTCGGCGTTCAACCAAAGATTTGCTAACACATTAAGGGATATTCCTGAGGTTTTGAGACTAAGTGATGTAGTGTGTTTGGTTGTTTATTTGGGAGCTTTTGATAATGAGAAGAGTTATTTGTTGAGAGATAAGGATCCTAAAACCTTGCATCATGCCTATGGTATAGCTATGAACATTGAAAACAACTAGAAATATGGAATGCAAAGGAGTTATATGTCTACAAATGTTGGCTTCCCCGAGACTCCAAATATTGATGAAAGGTGTAAGTCAAAAATTAAAAATGAATGTCAGAGCACTTACACCCCTATTGTTTCAACTTACACATCATTCCATAATGTTGATCACATAGACTCCCAAACAAATGGTCAAGAAGTTGCATGCAATTGTGATCCTATAGCCTCTGTTCAAGACCTCTCTTGCATAGGAAGACATGAAGGAGAATCATCATATGATCTCTATGCAAGGTTTATGGGTACTCTGTCTTCAATGCCTGAATGCCATAGACTTGAAAATTTAGTGTGAATTGATTTACTTTATGAATTTTATGAACCAGGTTTGAGTGCTCTGCCAAAGGAGTTGAAGCCAATTAGGCTTGACCAAGTGTGTGAATGCATTTATTGTTTTGAAAATATTAGAGATGATCATCAAAAGGCTATTATGCTTTCAATCTGCAACATTGGTAATGCTTTTCCTGCTCCATATGAGTCGAAAAGTGAGATATCACATGAAGGAGAAAAGAGCAGAGAAAAGGTTGAAAATGTACACCTTAGTGAAGCAAATGAAATGTGTGGTTTCAACTCTTTTGAAGATTCCAAAACTTTTAGTCCTATGGAAGACATAACATAGTGCAATCAATTTGATATTTTGAACAGAGTTTTAGTATTGATGGGTCCCCTTGCTGTAATAATAATGATGATGCATTGAGTATGATCACTCCTCTGATAGTCAGGGTTTTCCTCATAAAAAAGATATTTAATTCTTTGCTACAAATGAGAAAAATGATGGAAACACATGTTTGATTGAGAAGGAACAACTTTATCCCTATGAAGAGTTTTTAGAGTATGAGTTAGAAATGTTAATTATAGAGGATGCAAATGAAATTGAAAATCTATCTATATGCTCTTCTAGTGATTATGATGATTTTGAATACAATGATGATATGGAAGATTTAGATCTTCATGGTAAGGAGGATGAGGCTTTTATGAATACAATGAATGTAATAGAAAGTCCCTTATTTGATGAGCCTCCATCTTCACTAGAAGTGAGAAATGGTGATCCTTATTGGTGCAAAGATAATCGACTCTTTCCTGAGAACTCTGATGATGCATCTAATACATGGTTAGAATGTGGTTTTGAGAAAACAAAGCAACACATTGATGAGCCTCTGGAGGGTGTTACATATGACTATTTTACATTTGATACAAATGTTGCAGACAAGGTTGAGTATCATGATGCCAATTACTTTGAAGAATATGAATGCTTTCAGTTTCTAGTTAGTTGGAAGGTATTTTGATGGAACATGACAATAAGATGCAAAGCAAGGAACACTATTTTTAGTATGAACATGTCTCATGTAATGAATATAGCACATATGTGTCATGTGATGATGAAAATTTTTAGTTTATGCCTAATTATATAATGCAAAATGACAAAGATTACATTAGCAATGATATGCTCATAAAAATTGAGAGAACTACTAGTGACAATGTTTGTAATTGGGCATATTTAAAGGGTAACCACATATTCCTGTTTGTAAGAGGAGGGTTCTACTTGTTGCAGTGGTATGGTAGAGGTAAAAGTGGATGGAGGAAAATCAGTTCTTTCAATAGATTGGTCTTTGGAAGGGGCAAGAATTAGCCCTAAGTTTAACAGCTTGGGGCCACCAAGTGGAACTGAAGCTTGGTTAGATTGCAAGGTGCATACTAAAAGTTTGCACCTTAGAGGAAGGCTTCATAAAAAGTGGAGATTGGATCTCTTGGTTTAGGTCTTTGTGGCCTATGTAGAAACTATATATATTTTTTGGTTGTTTTGGTTTTGTCTTATGCGCCTGGTTTGCTTCACCTATGATTCTGAGATCTCACCATGCCTGCAAGAGGCATGTGTCCCCAATTGGAGCCACTGATGGAACCCCTAAAAAAAATTTGGTTCCATTTTAAAAAAATTGCACCATTTGGCTTGGACCCTCATTTTTAAGTTTAGGGTTATGTTCCTCATCACTATTTTAGGGTATGTGTAGCCAAAACCCCTCACAATTAACCTTTGAGTCCAAAAAACCTTAGACATTCTAATTTTGCATTGACTTGATGATCCTGGTCTCTAGTTGTCTTAGTTACCTCCCATGCCATCAAAATCGTTGTTTTCACCTACCCCCTGAGTATTAGGTTCTCGGTCACTAAGTGCCTCTTTCAGCATTCAAATTTTTCCCATGATTAAGCTTGATTTTCATACTTAACAACTTGGGCCTTAATCATTTTATCATAAGGGTCAAGTTCTCATCGGCTTAGTAGTGGTCCCTTTTTAAAATTAACATTTGTGACGTGCAAATTTCAGTTTTAAGATGACCATTTGATCATCGCAGGTGAATCTCTACTGTTCCCCATGCACCTGTTCTGTTTTTATTTTCATTAAAATATTTGAATGGGTTAGCAGGTGGTCGCCATGTGTCATGTCATGAAGTGGGACCCATGCTCCCAAGGGCCAATATGTGTAGCTTTGATGAAGATCAACGATATGCACCGGTCACGATTCATGTATTCATTTGGACCATTCCTCGAACACATGTCCATCTTGTGCATAAGGTAAAGTGATCGCACAGGCTAGCAAGATTTGGACACATCTAGCCTATGTGTAGTGGGCCCAATGTCTCTTTATGATCGACGAGTGATACTTAAAGGAAATCAACTGTGATTGTTGAATGATGTGGCTGCATCCTGGTCATCCCCCACGTGCTGGTTTGTTCTTCTTCTTCATTAAAATATTCACACGGTCTAGCGGGTGGGACGACATCTGTCACCTAAGAAGGGAACCATCAAGTTTTGAGGAGCTGGCATGTATTCATTCAAAGGATGTGGAGTTTGGTCTTTTACTCTTCCATTTTCTGCAATGATTACATGTAACTAACTAGGGAACGTCTCAAATTCTGGTGCAAATGATCTTCAAATGAAATGAAATGTAAATGTAATTGAGCCTGATGCTTGTTGCTCCCTTGTTCTATAAAAGGGATTTTAGGGCTCATTGCAAGGGGTTGGATTTTTAGGTCTAAACATGGTCTAGGTGAAGAGCTAAGTTTAGAAGAGGAATTTTGTAGAGAATATGGATGAATAGAACAGTAAATTGTCTTGGGTATGAGTCCTATATGTAATAGTCTTAAATTGGTTTTATAAAAGCTACTAATATCAAAACAAATCTTCATCTAGAAAAAAATACTCTCCTATGTATCTTTCTTGCAAGTTATAAATGAAAATATTAATGGTGTTCTCATTTATCTTCAGTTGTTCCATTGAATGTATGATTATGTTTTAGCTTTAACTCAAAGAGTTGATTAAATGCTTGAAGAGGGTTATAGTTTGTAATAAATTGCATAGGATTTGGTAAGAAGTTATTGTTTCAGGCATTGTAAGTTTTCATTGTGCAAAGCACTATGGAAATAGTCCACCAACTTCTAAATTAAATAGCTTATATATATTACTGGTTCTTGCATATTTGACTGTGTTGTCCCAATTGATGAAACACTGGTCTATTTGATAGACAATCTTGCATGAAAATGAGCTATTAGCATACCTAGCCATGGATTTAAAATGAGAGAAACATTCATTTAAAAATATTTTCAATTATAGTGTACGGGTTTGAAATACCCCTGATTCTTAGCAAATAGATATTCATTCATTCAAAGGTCTGCTAAATCTTCAGTAAAGTGCGTTTATTTGCAATAAATAGGAATCAATCTGTGTATAAATGTGTTACCAACTAGATATACCTCACGTGGACACAATATGGAACACCCTCCTAGGTCCCATAGAGCCTAAAGTGTAGGAGTAAAGACCTCAAAATCCTTTACTTGTTGTGTCGACCACTAGCCTTGCTGATTCTTAATCATAAGGGTTGGCTATACTCTTTAGAGAATTGCTAGGTTCTACTAGAAGAATCACCAACACACCCAAATAAGTGGAAGACAATAGATTAACCCATATCCAAAACCACTCAATAAATTAAGGAAAAAATTGTATACTCATTAAATTTCATGATTATAATGTAGGGATTCGAAAAAAATCTGACAATGTTCTATTTAATTCACATTGTATGTAATGATTTCATAAGAATATATTGTTGTGTGCAAATTGTAATTATTGAAAAAAGAAAACGTCTACACAAATAAGTGGAAGACAACAGATTAACCCGTATCCTGAAACCCCTCAATAAGTTGGGGCAAAAACTATATACCCATTAAATTTCATGATTATAATGAAGGGATTCAGAAAAAAATCTGACAATATTATGTTTAATTCTCATTCTATATGTAATTATTCCATAGTATACCGTAAAAAAAAAATCATAGCACTCAAAACCTCGATGCCATACACACAATAATTCCACAATGCAATGAAACCCTTGACAACATTAGCCATTCACTGTAATTATTGCACAGTATAATAAACCCCAACATGACATCCATAAAATCATGCGAAGTTGACAAAATATATGGAGGAGAATAGATTAAATCAAATCATTGCCTAAAAAATTATAAACATAATTCATGGGTCGCATAAAATATCACGTGTACAACATGTATCATGTGTATTCCTCAAACTGGTTGTAATTTTGGAACATTATCCCAAAGCTCATTAGAAGTAATGATTTTTCATGAGGGATTCTAAAAGAATTTGAACAATGTTCTATTTCATTCACATTGTATGTAATGATTTCATAGTATACTGTAAAGAAAATCATTATAGTCAAACCCTCAATGCCATACAAAGAAATGATTGTAAAATACAACAAAATGCATAATGACCCTTGACGCCAACTGAAACCCATTATTGAACATACAAAATTGCAGGGGAAAAGACATGGAGATTGCTACCTGGGAGAAGATGGCAGTCGACGAAACTCACAAATTTCGCAAGAGGTTGCAACGATGACAGGAGAAGGAGATGTGAGGTGAAAATGACGAAGAAAACCGCAGGAGATAATTACTTTAGGGCTTTTAGTTGCATGACAACTCATGGTTAACTTAACCTATATGCATGGTTAAGTACACGTATATGTGGCATGTAGTGAACATATTAATGTGGTCGGGTAAATAAATTGTGCCCACCTCCTAGTGGATCCACGTGTAAATATGAGCAGGCCCACATACAAATGCAAGCTGAAATAGATGTATTGATAATTAGAAATATGTTACTTTTTTTTTTTTTGGCTTTGTAATAAACAGTTAGTGGCGAAGTGGTAGTGATGTAACAGACAAAGCTTTAAAAACACCTTTTTTGACCTCCTTTTGCTTTCAGGGTTCAAACAAACGCGTTTTAACTACCCACAAGCCAAAATTTTCTTTTTAAGCTAATAACTCGCTTATGGACAAACCAAAAAAAAAATCAAAGAAATTTGATCTATTCTTCACTCTCTATGGATGCGCGAAGTTAGCCCTAGCGACTATTGGTATGTTTCCCCTAGTAAAAACTAAAGTAATGAAAACATCTATTTGTTTCATTGGTCTTTGCAAGGAACAAATAAAATTAATGAAAATAAGGAGGATAAAACTGCTGTGACTTTTAAATTGATGTGTTTGAAAATAATCCGCATAAATAAAGAGTGCGAGATCCTTTTCAGTGTGCTTCTCACTCCCATATGATAGGCGTTACTGACAGAGCGAGGCGAACTCTCGTACAGTGCCATTTGGAATTGACCATCACAACAATCTTAGCCGCTCGAGTCAACATCAAGAACAATCTCTACATCAAATCAAATCACAACAATAATAAGTTGGTTGCTTATGTAGCAAGTTCGTGTTTGCTTAGTGTTGAAGCAAGCTTGGGGAGAGGACCTAGTAGTTGTCACCCTAATTTTGTGCTTCTCAAAATCCTATGTGGAAATTTCAAATCACTCCAAATTTTTTATAGTAGCTTACTTGGCAAGTCCCCTACTTATAACTTTCATTTTAGGAACTCATCATCAAATATAATTTTGTGCTTCTCAAAATCCTATGTGGAAATTTCAAATCACTCCAAATTTTTTATAGTAGCTTACTTGACAAGTCCCCTACTTATAACTTTTGTTTTAGGGACACATCATCAAATATGATGCCACATCAACATGCTTTTTGTCAAAGTGTTCAAAAAGGCCCAAAAAACAAGTGCTACTAATAGTTGTGCATTCACATCATGAGTAGTTGAGAGCTGATGTGGCATCACATGATTGGTTGCTTTTTAGATCAAAGGGATAGATTTTGTCTAAGTTAGAATAGTCATCACCTAGATGCAATGAGTGCTAAGTGGACCATTCGATATCATGAGAGATGGGTTCTTGTTGAACCACTACTCATGAAACATGGGTCAATGAGTTTGACTCGAAACTACACGGTTGAATCCTGATAGCAATATCATAGAATAGTCATGTCACAACTATTGAATATTATATAAACAATTATTATCACAACTATTAAACACTATATAAACAACTACTATCACAACTAACATGCTCAACTACTGGGTCCTCTCCCCACAGTTTCTGCGTTTCTTTGGTTCGCGAGCAGTTTTCAGTTCCTGCAGGAGGGTGGCGGCCTTTGTCATGGCGTTGAATTTATGGCCAGAATTGGGCAGGGGATTGCCTGAAAACTTTCGGGCTCTAGGTAAGTAGGCATTTCATCTTGGCCCTAACTTTGGGAAATACTTATATTATTACGAGGGTTTCTGGCCGAACAAGCTGTCGGTCAGAAATAGCCATTCTTTTGGTTACAAACGCCTCTTTAAATTTTCATCTTGCAAGTACTTTAAAAAATTTAAAGTTCCAGCTTTTAAATGCATCAAACTGCTACTAAATCTGCAATTTCAGGTTTAAAGGACCTAAAATCTGTAATTTTTGGTTCGAGAGGATCTAAATTCTGTAGTTTTTGGCCCGAAGGATTAAAAATCTATAACTGTTATTGAAATGATTTAAAATCTCTCGCTAGATGGATTTAAAATCTGCAAATTTTGGCTACAAGGGCTTCATAAACAAACGACCCTAAATCTGATTTTTTTCTTCTTCTGAAAATTTCTTGTCGATGCAAATAAATTTTTTGGTCCAAAAATTTATTAATTCTGCATTCAGGCGACAAGTACCAGAGACAATACGTCATATCCGAGCCGGAGGTAATGATAACGGATTCGACAGATGGAGGCTAGTGTTCGACTTTGGCAAAGTGATGGACTTTGGGGTTTTCGTTCTAACGAACCGGCGCGTGATGTAGCCCACAAATGTCTGTCGGAGTCAACTGTCAGATAAGTAACGGCACTGAATCTCTTTTGGCGGCTACTGCCGCGCTGCTGAAAAATAACTGGATCAGCTTGCATACATGAGATTTTAGATTTGATTGTGTGAAATTTCAATTATTTAAAAAAAATTAATTGTTCATAGGGTGAATATGGGAGAGAATAATACTGATAACAAATTCAATTCGAACTGTGGCAAAACTGTCACTACTCATTAGATTTAAGGGGCCATTATTTTTCAAACATCATGTCCTTATATCGCAACTGTTAAACCCTCTGCCAAAACCTGCTTTTCTTAGCCATCTGCCAAAATTTGCCCTTTAAACTGTTTTGCTGCTTTATCTTGTGTAGTCCTACCCTCTAGATATATAGATATCTTTAAAGTGTTTGCCTGAATATATTTTTTTCTTGGTGGATATTCTTGGGGGAAAATCTGGATGCTAAACTTTTAGTAATCTTTTTATCTAGTAGAAAGGCTTTTGGAAAACATTGTTCGTAGATTTTATTTTAGATCCCAATACCACGTCCATCATGGAATGAGAACAAGTTATTTGAAATTTTATTGTGAGAGTTTTTTCGTCTCATTGATGTTAATTCAGATAATTTTCTTTTGGTGTACTAAAGTTGTTTGGCTCAGAAGGGTTTTGTTTAGAGCGAGATTGGGATTCTGTGCTCTTGGTAGAGTAGATATTTTATAGTCATTGATACTCAATGAAGGAGGGTGGGATCAAACATGTTTTTAAGGTTACTGTTTTAAACCTTAACAACAAAAATTTAGTTGTTTTTATGATTATGTGGTCGTATAAATTTTATATAAGTTGTTAATGTCAAATTTTTTTAAAATTTAATATTTCGTTTCAAAATCATAAATATATATTAAAAAATCTTTCATTCTAAGTTTGTTGAAAATTTTGAGTCTTTTATTAAGTAATAATTCTTATTTTCTTAATTTTGAAGTCTAAAAACAGAGGTGATTATTGATTGAGTCTCAATGGCGAAGAATTGCTCGAAGAGGGGGGGATTTGGTCTTAAAGAAAAAGAAGAAATCAAAGAAACGGAAAGCTGCACCAGTAGATAATGACACGGGTGAGAGAAATGGCGATACCATGAATGGCTTTCTGACGTTGGGGAATTTGCTTAAAGACGACACAGTAAATTGCATTAAGTAGTTATTTTACTATGAGATCATAGTAATGTAGTTGTTCAAAGGCATTTGGATGAAAAAGTTAAACCCCTTCGAATTGAATGGATGAACCTCGCTCATGCATTGTTTATTCTCTTTCAGAGATGGAAAAGTTAAGAGGCAGAAAAAATGCATGAGGAGGAGAAGTCTTTATCATCAAAGAAAACGATGAAAATAAAGAAAAAGAAAAGTGTACTTGCTAAAGCACCATTACAGTAGCATCCTTTGTAAATACCCAATATTTTCTCTGAACAAGTTACACCTGTTAGTTCCTTATACTTGCTAAAAACCCATTACAGTAGCATCTTTGTAAATACTCAATAGTTTCACATCAGTTTACATATCACTGAACCACAATCTTCTGATTTTGAACTGCAACTAATGAAAATACCTGTGCAAATTTTTCTATTGTATAACTAATAAAAAGAATGTACAAAGTCTATAAATATAGGTGTTATTTCTTGCTGTTTTAGGAATTTATTTATTCTATGCCCTATGGTTCAGTTGATAGTTACTATGTCATGTAGCTTAAACTTCCGTATTGTAGATTGGGTTGGGCCTCACCACAGCCATTTTGAATTGGCTAGAAGTTTTAGTTTATAGAGATTGTCAGGTTTTGAAACAACATTGCTCATCTATCAATTCGTCATGGTAGTTTGGAGACACCTTTTTGTCTTATATTTGTATGGATTGCTCACAAATAATTAAAAATATATATTTTTATCAAGAACAAAGCTGCTCAAAAGTATTCCACTGCATTTACTTACTAGACTATTAAAAGAATCCTCATAGACAATATTTCCTGCTCCTCTCGGGAAATGCAATTATATATATTTATTTTTTTTGGATACATGATTGTTCCAAAAAAATTCAGCTCCCCTGTCTTAATATCACAAAGCAGTATTAATCATAATGACACAGTTTACAATTAAAGAGCATAATGATAAATCTATTCTATAGCACCAAACACTTTGCTTTTTTATCTTCATTCAATGTTCAAAGTCACAGGCAGACTACTCCCACCGGTACAAAGCAGTTTACATTAGATTTTAATCCGAATTACAAGATATAATAGACAATCTGATAATAAGGTTCCTATCTTTCAAAACCTTCTTTCACCTTCTCTGTATTACCAATACAAACCAGTACTAGTCATTACAACACAAATAATTCAAAATAGAGAAAATTATAAAACATATAGTACAGAAAGCTTTTAAGGCACACTGTCACCACTCACAAAAACCAGTTTGCATGAGTTTTGTATGATGTGATGGAAATCTTGAAAGCAAAGCTCTCATCCTAGAAATTTAGAGAAGACACTTTTAAGGCACACTGTCACCACTCACAAAAACCAGTTTGCATGAGTTTTGTATGATGTGATGGAAATCTTGAAAGCAAAGCTCTCATCCTAGAAATTTAGAAAAGACACTCTTGTAAGAGAAGAGCTTGTCACAGAAACTAAAGAACTAAATGGAATCAATATCTATGCTGTCATGCAAAAATATATGTTTTGATTTATATTAGTTCAAGAATCAAGAGTAAAAGACATAATATCGCTACTCACACAAAGCAATTTATGTGGCATTTTAATGTAAATAATCAAAAACATAATGTAAGTTTTGAAATTTAGGCGATCCCTGATTTTTCTAAGGTTTTCTGGCAGATGCTTTATTAAGTGAAGGGCTCATATGAGAAAACAACATATAAAAGACAGAATGATACCAAAGCTACAATGGAAAAAGCTTTGACCTGTTTTTCTTTGCTCAAAATTAATAGTTATTGTCACTTGAACAAAGTTTACACAATATTGTTTTATAAGAATCAAGATGCAATATAAATTTGAGAATAAAGTTTTTATCTTAGAGTTTTGGAAAAGATACTTTTAAAAGCAACATCAACCTCCTCTGTCATAATAATATAAAGTAATGCTGGTAATAATTGTGTAACTCCTACAAATCAAGGATTATAAAACTGTTAGCATTTGTTTATGGGTTAGTAGCTCATAGGAATATTGGTAGAAAAGAAAAATGGAAATCCCCATAAACAAACAGTTTAGAATAGATTCGAAAGAATAATAATGGCTATTTGTACAGAACAATTTTCAAGTGTTTTAGAGGCTTCATTGCATCAACAAATGGCATGAGAGTACTCATCATACAATCATAAGTATTCAAGTCCAAATAATTAGTCATGGGGCAATACTTTAAAGTTCAGACAAAATTATGAAATTAATAATCTTTAGTCACAAAAGACCTTGGCTACATATAAATCAGAATTTAGCAAACTAAAGATGTTGACTTTGAAATCCAGAATAAAAAGTGAATGAATATTATGGTAGAGGAATTTTAATCTAAATTGCTTCGGTTGGTAGAAATGTCTGTTGCTAAGCCTCAATAGATAGAGGGAGTATTAACCAAATTAGCCAAAGCTAAGGGGGTTAGCATTATACAACAGGATTCTGACAGCGAACTAAAAAATGACACATACTTTAAAGTGATAATTTTCAAGTACTTTTTGTTTTTAGCACCCAATACTTGGATAAGAGATGGTACAAGCCAAATTTCACTACTCGTCTAATACAGTCATTACATCATAAGTTATAAATATTGCAGAAGGGACTCAGAAATTATGAAAAAGACTGCTTGATATTCATTTTGACAAAGGAACAAAACAGAAAGAGCTAAAACTCAAAGTCTACTTGAGCCATTGCCTCTTCCAAATTAAAAGTATGAAACCATTAGGTTGGATTTCAACTCAAAATTCCCTTGATTGGAAGGGAGAAATCTATGTTGATAGAATGCCTAAATACATGTATCTTATAGACTTATTCCCATGGATTTCAATAATAATTCCTCAAAACCTACGAAATGGTACATTCAAAACATATATAAGTTAGATCAGCTTCCAAAGAATGACCAAGACTCAAAATTTATCAACTCTTCATTTATTGTGTATATGACTGCATTTACTGCGGTTTCTTGTTTTAATATGTCTTCAACTGGTTCTAACCCAGTAGTTCTTGCTAGTGTTAGTGGTTCGACGATGATAATCAATGGCTCCTCCGACGAACAAGCATCCCCAAAAATTTGTTCTGAAAGTCTTTCACAAGGTAAGTGTTCTGATTCACCAGCTGATGTGGTTCTGCCTTTACCAAAATTTGATTTTGTCTGTCAATGGCTTGAGCAATACACCCTTGTTGGGTATTTTGTTGGGAGAACTCCCCCTGAAAGTGTGCTTAAAGATTGGGTTAGCAAGGGTTGGGTCCCTTATGGGGTCCACCTTGATATGGTCCAAAACTTGACCAAGGGTTTCTTTTTGTTCCACTTTACGGAGGCCAATCATGTGCAGGGCATCTTAAGCCATGGGCCCTGGTATGTCTGGTCCTCTCTATTAGTTTTTCAGGCATGGACTCGCGACTTTGCTGTCTCGGATGACACCAAGTTGCGGGTCCCAGTCTGGATTGAATTTTCTGGTCTTCCCTTGCCTTGTGTGCCTTTTTTGAATAGCATAGCCTCCTTGTTGGGGAGTGCTATTTGCATTGAGCCAGATAGGTTCTTTCAGGCCCGCCTCGAAAAGAGGGTTTGTGTGAAAGTTGACCTTTCCAAAGATTTAAAAGACTCCATTGATATCCAAATTGGAGCTTTCCGCCACACCCAGGTCACCCATTTTAATTTTCCCAACACATGTTATAAGTGTCAGTCTGCAGACCACAAGATAAAGGACTGCCTTTTAGCAGTGCCTCGTACACCTTCTCCACCATGAGATGTTGAAAAGCCTCATTCGGCGGCTGCATCTGCTGCCAAACCTGAGGCGAAATAGACTACAATTACAAACCGAAAGAATAAGTCCACTGGTTCTAGGTCAGGTCATGTGACCTTTGAGCCAATGAAAGATGTTTCAAACCTTTCTGTGAAGGGGAAAGAAGCTCTGGTCGGAGCCGATTATGTCTGCCAGTAGCCTAGGCCAAAGGCTACGCCTTGGCTGGCTGCTATCATGCTCACATAGTCAAATGTGGTTTCACAGCCGAATGTGGTTTCTCCTGTAATAGGAGCTCATAGGCGTTCTCACAACTCCTCCCCCCTAGGGAAGAAGGGGAATATGTCCAGGAAAAACGGAAGATGTCCTCCCCATCCATCTAGATTAGATCAGTTTTGCCAGAATTTTTACAGAATCATTTCTCTTCTCTCAATGAAGTGGAATTAGATTTTGACAATATGGAGGAGTTTCACTCATGAAGTTCCTTTCATGGAATATTCGAGGTCTGACAGACCTCTCCAGAAAATATTTTTTCAGGGATACCTTGTGTAAGTACTCTAGTGTTGAAGTGCTTTGTCTCCAGGAAGTTAAAATCTCTGGTTTCTTGCTTGCTGCGGCTTGTCGCTCTATTTGGCTAACCAGTTGAATGTTCTGTACTACCCATGATGTTGGATGTGGTGGAGCTGTCACCCTTTTGGCCCCACGATGGCACTCTTCTGTGGTCGACCACGGGTCTGATCCCACTCATCGGCTCATTTGGATCCTTCTCAACATTGATAATCATTCTTTTGGGATTATTAATGTATATGCTTCTAATGATACTGTGGAACGCTCTCTGCTCTGGCATTGGCTTGCTGATTCTTTACCAATTGCTACCTGGTTACTCTATGGGGATTTCAATATGGTGGAAATGGTTTCTGACAAAGATGGCACTCTACCATTTAGATGGACAGTTGGGGAATGGGAGGCGTGGTTTTATATGAGCAATAAATTGGGGCTTTTTGATCCCAATATTGGTCATCGCTATTCTCATTCTCTCTAGTACACTTGGTGCAATTTCTATGCTAGTTCTGACAGAATATTTAAGTGCCTTGATCGTGCCATGATCTCGATGCAATTTTTTTTCTCCTTTGACAGCTTCTCTCTCCCAGTTAAGTCGTTAGTGGACGTGACCTTGTCAAATCATTTCCCCATTTCCTTTTGCATTGAATGGGAGACTAGACAGCCTTGTACGTGTAAAACTCAATTTTTTTTAAATACATCTTTACTCTGCCATAAGCCTACCTTGGCCCACATTCGTAGATTTTGGAATTTGGAGTGCAGACCAGCTCATCATGCAGGCTGGATTTCTTGGTGGAATGAAGATATCATCCGCACGACTAGATTTTTGTGCATTTATGGGCGCCAGCTTGCTATTTTTTGCGGGTGATCTTATGAGGCTACTACCGTTGACTTTCGTGCTGCCTCCAAGGCTTTGGCAGCCAACCCCTTTTCCCCCTCTCTTCAAGTCAAGGTGGCAGAGCTAAGCCACAAAAAGCAAATTGCTGACAGCTATGCTGCTCGAGGAGCACAAATCAAAGCTTGGTTGCATTGGCTAAAAGTTGGTGATCATGCCTCCAAAGAGTTTTTCTTGGCTTTGCATGCCAGACACACTTCCCTGGGCATTAAAAAAATTAAAGATGGTACTTAAGTGCTCTCTGAGCTGCCTAACATTCTCCAAGCCTTTGTGTGTCATTATGAGCAAGTTTTTACTGCGCAGGAAATCACACCTATGCGACAACAGACCCTTCAGGATTACCTTGCTATAGTGCCAAATAAGTTTTCTTTAGCTCATAAATTTTTTTGCAATCAACTGTTATCAGTTGATGATCTCAAAGAGGCTGTGTATTCTATGGCTGATGACAAAGCCCCGAGAATTGATGGATTTCCTTGTGAATTCTACAAAGCCATGTGGAACGATATCGGTCATGATCTGCATCAAGTTTACTTAGAAGCATTTCACTCTAATTCCCTGGGTAATTTAATTAATAAAGGTAACATAAAATTCATACCTAAACCAGGTGACCCAGAAAACATCTGTAACTGGTGACCTATCATGCTTCTCAATGTCTCCTACAAGATTATTGCCAAGGCCTTGGCTCTTAAAATCCAGCATCTTCTGCCTCAGATTGTGCACCCAAAGCAAACTAGGTTCATCAAATCTAGATTTATTTTGGATAATATCATTGCTATTTAGGAAGGCATGGAATGGGAAAGACGCTCAAACCAAAAATTTGTGTTCATTAAGATTGACTTTGCCAAGGCGTATGATTGGATTGAATGGCCATTTATCCTAGCCATGTTACAAGCCCTAGGTTTTGGGCCCAATTTCATTCAATCTGTTTGAATGCTCTTTGCGGATGCCTCAACTTGTATTACCATCAATGGTCGCCAATCCTCTGCCTTTGGACTCTTTTGTTCCATTAGGAAAGGGTGCTCGCTGACCCCCTCTTTATATGTGCTTGCAGCCGAGGGTTTTGGTTATCTTTTAGCCAATGCTATTTCCCAGCGGCGAGTCAAGAGCATTCCCCTACCTAATTCTCAGGCCCAACTTATTAATGGCCATTTTGTTGATGACTCATTTCTCACCATTCTGGAAGATGAAGACTTTGTTGCGGCGGCTCTTGAGTGTCTTAATATTTTTTGTCTTGCCTCCGGCTCTACCATCCAGTGGCATAAAACTTTGTGTTACCGATAATCTATCTTGCCCTCCCCGCTGTGGCTGCAGCAGTATGGTTGGAAGTGGATTGGGCCTGGTGAAGTGTTTCGGTTTTTGGGCATTCCCTTTTCTTTTCAGGTGTCTCCGACTGAGCTTTGGAAAGCCGTGCTCTCTAGAGTTGAGCAGGAAATTACTTATTGGGTTGCTAAGCCCCTTTCTTTAGTTGGGAAATTCTAGGTTTGTTCCAAAATCCTGGCGGCCACCCATGTCTACTATTCTTATTGCTGGGCCCCTCCAAAGCTGCCTATGGCAAGCTTGAGAAGCTGCTTCGTGATTTTCTCTGGGCCTTTTCTGAAATTCACAGAGGGTTTCATTGGGTGGCTTGGAAATTTTGTTGTCTTCCCAAAGATTCAGGAGGCCTTGGGCTTCTTTCTACTCAACGGCAAGGGACTGCTCTGTGTGTCAAATGGATTATTTGTGCCCTTTTTGAGAATGAGGTTTGGAAAATTCTTCTCAAGCATAGTATTCAATCTAGTTTTTCTATTCATAGACTTGTCTGGAAGGGGATTGGCTTTCAAACCCTTCTGGTCATGAATGAACCAATCCAGATTGTTGGGACTTTTGTTATCAAAGTATCTGGCGAGCTTAGGAAACTATCAAACCCTAGCTCCATTGGGCTGGCTCTGGTTTTTGAGATGGGTTGTCTCTCAACCAGCATAATGTTTGGTGGTCACCTCTTTTTGCTAGTAATGGTCAACCGCTGGCTAAGTCACCAGGGATTAAGGCGCTAAGATTTCACAAGAAGGGTATTCATATCCTACATCAGATTTTTTCCAGACCCACCATGTGTATCATGTCATGGGATGTTTTTCGTGCCTAGTACAGGCTTCAAAACTAGGACTGTGCTACTTATGATGGCCTAGTAAATGCCATTCCTGCTAAGATGTTTCATAAGGTTGGAATTTGTGGGACCAAACCTTGGTGGAAAGACTGAAAGTGGTTTCCAGACACCCCTTTCAGGAACTACAAGCCTCGGCTTGGTTATAGGTGGCTCTCACCACATTTTCCTATGATTCAGAGTTTAAACCAGAGGTGGCTTCTTCAATCTCCCACTCATGTTTGGCGTAAAAGATTTGCTGCCACTTGGTCTGCAAGTGTTGAGTCAAAGCTCGCCCACTTTTCTTGGTGTATTCTTTTCCAAGGCTTGCCTGTGGGCTCTCGGCTGGTTCACCTGGGGGTCTGGGACCCTCGTTGCCCTTTTTGTGGGAAAGCTGAGAATTTTAAGCATATTTTTTGGTTTTGTCCCAGAGCTTAGCAACTTTGGACTTGGATTCATGACTTTTTTTTGGCTCTTTCATCCAGAACCTTTCTCCTAGCATATGGTGTTGCTTGGAGATTCTCCCAGAATTCCTGCAAAATTCACCCAGCTCTAGCACAATTTCATGGTGGAAATTCTTTTCAATATTTGGAAGGACAGAAATGCTTGCATTTTTTTACATTCTCAAATTGATATTCATATTTCTCTATATGCTAAAGCTATGATTTTCTCTAATGTGCTTGTACAGGTTCAAGTGCAAGCTAACAAAGTTGCACTTGAGGTTGCTCACCTTCAGGTTCTTCTGGATCACTGGGGCAATGCCCCTTGTCGCATTGCTCGAGTCCCCGCCTACGCCCACCTTTTTCAATCAAATTAAGCCCTCCGGGGATGGTAGCGAGATGGCTGTCGCGTCCCCATTCCGGCCCTTTCGACCACCAGATTCTTGCACTCCCTCGGTGTAACCATTCCCTCCGCGCGGGGCTGCCAAGGGGTGGCCTTAAACGGCTTGAGGAGGAGGCGGCGATGGTGAATAGGTGGCCCTCGCGATCCTCCTGCGCCGGCTCTGGGTGGCGAGTTCGATAACATTTCATGTAGGCTTGCTATCTGCATTGTCACGAGAAGAAGATAAAGGAAAAAAAGATCGCGGTGATGGTTGCAGGATCCTCCCACGGCCGATCGCTCAGGACCTGCGTTGATGTATGGGAAAATTTGGTGCCGAGACCCTCCTAGATCTGCTGGCACTACAGGCCTTAATGGCCTTTTTTAGCTTTGTTATTTTGGACTTATGGGCTTAGCCCACGTTATTTGTTAGTTTTCTGGGCTTTGCCCATGTGACTCTCGGGGTGTGCCTCTCTACCACCCACCCTTTTTTGTGAATATGTATGTTTATATTTTATTAATATAGATACCGCCTATTCATAAAAAAAAAATGGCTGTAATATTCAAGGGGCTTGCTGGTTATCAAACTTTTTGGTTGCTGCAAGATCTAATTCCTATCTAAACGTACTCTAATTGAATGATAAAGAAAAGAAAAGGATGGATCAACGATGCAAGAAAGAGAGGAACATTGATTCATATAATTAACCAGACTTGTCATTTTTCAAGGACTTCATAAATTAAACTGTAGAACAAATCAACTTGTAACCAATACATGATTATGTTAATTCATAGTGAAAAAATAAAAGCATATAGCAGATCATCCATTACAATTCAAACTAAAGAAAAGATAAAACTTTATTCATTCCTCAAAGAACTTTAAATCAAACAAGTAATAAGATAAATACCACTCCAAATTATAAATTAAAGTGGGTTTGAGCCCGACTACTTCTACTGTGGTGAAATAGATAAGCAACATTTACAAATCTAGAAAACTTCACCAGTGTACGAAAACCAATATCTTCAAATCAACTCCACTATGCTAAGAATGTAGAAAACTCTATTGTCTACCCTACTGTTAAACTGTTGAAAACTTCCAACTAAAATGTCTAACTGGTTTCCTAATCTTCTAACTTGCAATTATCTAAACCCTTCAAATGAGCTTGATTTGACATTAAATAGCTCAATAATTACATTATTCCCGCCAAAAAAATACATGAAAAAGTAGATTTTCGCATGCATCCAGTCTCTCTTGCAAAGGAAGCTTTCTACTTTCAACTCCAGTTTAACTTTGGTTGACTTTAGTTCATGGTTGCAATTTATAGTTTCACTTTGAGTCTACCCTTTTGCATGATGAGAAACATCTTTTTCCATAAATTACTTTAAGTGGGACCACAAAGCATTTAGTTCACCGCCAGTTTGCTAATTTTTTTAAAATCTCCTCTTGCATGCTAGCTTTGTAAATCATGATTACAAGCTTTTGTCAACCACCTCGTCATCTCTAGATCTTCAAGCTTTGATTACTTCGATTTATCATCTTTCTATCTCAAAAGGTACCTACAAGATAGTAATGTATATTAATTAATTAATAACATTTCAAATTATTCCAATTAAATACAAATATAATGGACTTTAATTTCTATGATTGGAATAATAATCAAATCTCCTTTAAATTATTATTTTTTCAATTATATATATATATATATTTGGGTTTTCATATTTTGTATTTTTTTTGTAATTTTATGACTCTAAGGCAGGAAAAATGATGTGGAAATGACACGACAAGATGAGAATGAAGATGGACAAAAATGAGAGAAAAAAATGACACAATGACTCATAAACCAATGCAAAAACCAAAGACGAGCAATGACAAAAAAAATGAAATGAGACGATGATGTGAAAGATAGGGATCAAAATCAAGGAAGAAACCAAAACTTAAACCTTTTGAAGCAAAAGTTCATGTTCCAACTTGAAACCTGATCCAAAAACAAACAAGGAAGGGGAAATAAGGATCAGGAATGAAACAAGAACATGAACCTTTTGGTGAAATGTTCCAGTTCCAACCCGAAACCTTATCCCGACAACAAAAGAGGAAGGGGAAATTGGGATTGGGAATGAAACAAGAACATGAACCTTTTTTTGCAATGTTCTAGTTCCAACCTGAAACCCAATCTTGACAACAAAAGAGGAAGGGGAAATCAAAGATCAGGAACAAAACAAGAACATGAAATTTTTGGTGCAATGTTCCAATTCCAACCCAAAACTGATCTCGATAGGAACAAAAAAAAATGAACAAGGGAAAAAATAAAAAAACCCTAAGACAAAAACCAAAACAACGAAGGGAACCAAAAGAAAGTGAAACAAGAAGGAAAAGACACAAAGACAAGCAAAAGGGAAAAGATACGAGACAAATAAAACAAAGTGACAACACGACGAAATGAAACAATGAAATAAAGGAAAGCAGAGGGGGTCCCTGACTTCTCCCAACTAAGTTTGGGGTGTGTATGAAGGGCATAACATAGTCCACCACAATTTCTACAACACTTTTGTAGCCTTGCATGAAATATTTCAAACACCTTCAACTCACTACCTTCATTAATCCAAACACTTGAAATTCGAATCACACACATCACTCACATCGATCTCACATCTATCTTGACTGTATCTTGATTCTCTCTTACATCTCATGACAACACCATAGTTATTATATCAACTTTAACCTCAAAAACTTTCTCCAAGGTCGACAACTACCTGTTATACTTACAAATTCAAATTAGGTCGGCATCTAAACATTCTCGTGATGGATATGAATAAAGGTGACCCATATAAATCCTTAATTAGGACTCAAATAGATCCCAAAACACCTCAACATGCTTTCACAAGTATCAAATATAGTGCTAACAAAAGGTCATCAAATACCCGTGCTAAAACACCATAAACATTAAGCACACGCTTCCTCAAATCAATCCGAAACTTCTAGAAAAAAAATTCAATTGAACACGATCTAGAATAACCTTCAAACTACTTGAGATACATCAAACACTTCATCGAGGCTCACATCATATAAATACTTCATTCTAGAACATCTGGTAAACCTTATTCGCACACTAACACAAGAAACACACACTGTACTATACCAAATCAAGTGAAACCTTGAAATATAAAAGATACAAACAATATAAGAAATTTCCCAAATCCACACAACCTGAAGAAAAAAAATGAAGAGACACAGAGAAAATAAATTTCTCCCAAGTCACAAAAAAAATCACAAAAAAAACTGGTTCACAAATTGGTGAAAATATATCACTTTGTACAATGATCTAAAAACCCAAATTTTGAATATAGAAACCTCTAACAAGCTTGAACAACATATTAGATCTACACAAGAATAACATCAACACATAAGAAATGTAGAGCACATCCCAAAGCACATTCTTAACACTTGCACAACACCGTTTACTCTATTTATGAATTTTTCTCAAAAGCACTTGGAAACCAAGTACTAGAGACACCATCTCAGCTCATTACTTCATTCTAAATAATCTTCAGAAATTGCAACAAAAAGATAGCTCCATGTACTCACAACACTTCCTCAATATCTCAAATACACATGCACAACCTGTAACAACTTGTTTTCCTCTTTTTCATAATTTTCTCAATATCCTCGACATCTTCATCATGTACAACCTTCATCAACACATAGTTGACATCAATGACAACAACAACCTATAAAATTCCTCTTGAAATCAATGAAAACACCTTCCTACTTGCAACATCGTTGCTATACAAAGTCACACCTATTATATACAAAGGTAGAGAGATGCTTTGGGAAGATTTATCCCATCAAATCAACAAGCTAGAGTAGACATTGGTGACCATAGTGATCAAAGTGAGGGTATTCCTGATGACGAACTTCCCCTTTCACCAAAATCTATTGAAAACATAAAGGGGACCTTCCAAACCATTGCTGATATAGTAGTGGATGATCCACCAGACATGTGACTTTTGAATTTCCAATTTCCAACCAAGAAAGGGCTATTGTCCTGAAGAATATACTTCCTTCAACCCTTCCTTTTTTCCATGGTTTGGTAACTAAGGATCTAGATACATTTTTGTTCAAGTTTGATGTCCTATGTAGGAGCTATGACTACACAAATGATGCTCATAGGCTCAAGCTATTTCCTACAACTTTGAAGGATGCTACCATGAGATGGTTTATGGGACTGGGAAGAGATGTTGTTCCATATTTAAACACTATGGAAACAAAGTTCTTAGAAAAATACTAGGACTATTATAGAGGAGTTGATAGAAGAAGGGATGAAATTTTTAGGATGACTTGGCAAGAGGATGAACCATTAGAGGATTATGTAGAGAGGTTCCACTGCTACTTAAAGAACTCACATAATAGACTCTCAGAATAATCCCTAAAACTAGTGTTTTTAAGGGGAGTCAATGATAATTACATGGATGCCCTTAACCTTATTAGGTGAGGGGATGTGTCTCAATTACCCTTTGAAGAAATATGCAAGGTTTGTAGAAATTACTCAAGGACCTTTTCCAAAAGGACAAGGGGGGACAAATCATCTTTCATTGCCAAGACATCCAATGGGGTTTCTAGAGTAGAGTTAAGTAACCTACTATCCAACATAAAATAAGATATTATAAGTCATCTAGCTACTCAATTGGACACTCTACATGTGAAGAAAAAGAAAGAAGAGCTTGAGGAAATACTTACTGAATACTGCCCTAATTGCAGACAAAGAAAAGCCAATTGCAAGTGTAAAATGGTGGCTAATATTGTTGCAAAAATCCTTTATTTTAAGGTTGTCATTATCAATTATCATAAAATTACAATCCAAAGTTAAAATATTAGGCCGAGTTTTGTAATTTAGTAAGGGTGCACTTTTTGGTGACAACAATTTTTGGCACGCCCGATGGGACTGTTTGAATCAAAATAGCTCAAAGAATATATCGTATTGCTAGTTTTGATATGTAACTAGTAATTTTCAAACCTTTAAGAGGTTGAAATATACATATCTAAAGACTCTAAGTGTGGAAATTTAGCAAAACCAACATTGTAATAGCTTATGAGAAGGATACAAACAAGGAGTGTAAGTTCATTTGAATATTTGCAGCTGTCTCCACCAAAGAGGCAAGACAGATCTAAAAGAAGAATTCCTTCATCATGAAAAAAAACACAATAAACTCCCTCTTCTGTGAGGGTTGCTACTCATTTAGTAAGAAATCATACTTTTTTTGCATAAATGGTAGCCACTAGGCAACATGCTTTCACACCATTTGATGGGGGTATCCCTTTGAACTTGGCTCAACACAATGATATTCCAATGGTAGCTCTCAAGAGAATTCCTTTCTTCATGGGAGAGGACCAAACTACACCCATTGAACATATCAAGGATATGGAAAAATTATGTTCAATCTATCATATAACTGCTGAAAATGTAGCCCTTAAATTGATGACAACATCTTTTGATGAGGGGCTCAAAGATAGTTTTATTTAGTCATTTTATGGTTTAAAAGACTTGTTTATTTTATTAATTAACATGACTGATGGTAGACCATATACTACTATATTTACTTGCTTTACTTTATGTCTGGCTAATTTGGTAGATATATTTGAGGTAATGCTTTATATTAAATGCGTTGCTTTTGTGATGATATTGATGAGTTAATTATGCAATTTTAATCTTTTACTGTGATAATTGGTATCCTATTCTTAAGGATTTTATTTAGGGTATTTAAAAAATTGATGACTAATGATAAAGTTAAACTCCCTGTTTAATCACATGAAGACAATCGCGCCACTGATCACCCAACTGGATGATGAATCATTGAAGTTTCAAATCAGCTCCTTTTAGTTGGTTTAGGAACTTCTCGTCCCAATGTTGATATGGAATTTTCCTTCTATCTATTCTCAGTTCTATTTTAGTCTTTAATTTAGATGCCTTGAATCTTGGCAGTTAATGCCATGTTTTGAATTCAATAAGGATATAGTTATAAATATCCATCTTTAGGTTTTAGAAAGGAGTTAGATAATTTTCTACTAGAATCTTGTAATGGTTGCAATACTCTGTTCTGCATCCCTATTTTGATCAATTTGAATAAAGATAAGAAGTTAACTCAAATCACTATGTTAGAGATCTCACTGGAGGAAGAGCAGGGCTTGCTCAAGCAAAGGAATTGATCTTGTGTGGCATTTTTCTGAGTTTGTTTTATTTCTGTTCATTAGATATTAAATCTGGAATGTTAATTATGTTTTAATCATTTTTAGCAACTTTGTTTAATCGCTTTTAAGTTTAGTTCATCATGGTAAAAATGGTTTGTTAGATTCGTTATAAAGTTTATCGAGTTAATCAAGATTTATATGTTGTTTGTAGGAATTAAGTTTGGTAATTATCTGTTGAGTTTAATTGAAGCAATGATGGGAACTTATGGAAAGATGAAACTAAAATTTGTTTGGAATCTATTCATGGAAATTAGTATTTATGTTTTCTAGATTAATCATTATTTCCTTGCAATTTATTTCTACTCTTTAAAATAACATTTATTTTCCAGCAAATCTTAAGATAGATTTCTTTTGAAGTAAATTAGAATTAAATTTGGATTTTGAATTCTAGATTAAGAATTAAGGTAAATGTTAGTCTTTTCCATGAATCAGTCTCAATCAAGTCAAATGAAGTTAGAAATAAGTTGACAAAACTTTAAATTAGGAAATAAGATAGAATTGATCCTTAGGAATTAGTCGCTAAAGTTTAGCTCCTGAGAGCCTGAAGGAGCCAAACTGACACCTGAAGTCACTGTTTACAGTGTAAAACCCCCCAAAAATCTGTGACAAACATCCTTATCACATATAGCTCTAAGACATGCCCAATTCGATGATTAATTGACTAAATGATGCAAGTTGTGACATCAACGACCTTGCCCACCATTTTTGGTGCCTTTGTCAAGGAATAAAAGATTTGGCTATTAAGTGTGAAGCCTTACTGTTGATAAGGAAGATAGATTTAAATTGTGTATGAGATGAAATAGAGACCATCTAGTGAGGTTTCTTCCATGAAACATCAATTTTTGAAGAAATATTGATTTTGATCAGGAGCAAGATATTCAACAACATTAGATTGAAAATCAAGAAGATAATTGAGAAGATCAGATCAAAAATCAAGAAGAGAATAGAGATCCATTTCAAGAAGAAGAAATGGGTGACCAACGGGTACATCCTGCAGCAAATAGGATATTTTCTTATCCTATAAATATTGAAAGATAGATTGTGTTGGATGTTGTGGTGTGTTGTTGATATGTGGTTGTCATTGATGTCAACACTATTAGCATTGTTGCATTAGAAGCTGTATATGTTGAGGATATTGAGAAAATTGTAATAAGAAGTGCTACAAGTTGTCAGAGGTGAAGTGAAGTTCTTTCTATCGGTGTGTTCAGTCATTTGTTCTGAGGTTGTGGACTAAAGGTTTCTTGTTGAGTATATCTAGTTTATCCACATTAAGTTTCAAAGATCATGAAGATTTGATCGAGTTATGAAGATTTGTATTATGAAAATTTTTTTGTTACTTCATTTGTGTTCTGAATGAAGATCATGTGATTCTAGTAAGTTCAGTTGCTACAATGCTTCTCTAGTGTTTCATGATGCTTGTGGATGTTTCTAGTTCATGCTCTATTTGTGTTGCATCTGCATTGATTGTTGTGCTCATGATCCAAGATTTTCTCTTGCGTGTTCATGTTTTTCATGTTCTTGGCCGACAAGGTGTTGTAGCGTGTTGTGGATGTTCGAGGTAATTAATTGAAGTGGTTCATGTTTGAGGATGTTATTTTGGTCTTCACTATGTTGTGGCTGACCTTGGTTGATTCACGTGAATAATTTTATTGATTTGGGCCGACTGTTTATATTATTTTATTATTTCTTTGGAATTGACTTATAGTGATGTAATTTCTTGTTGCAGATATATAAGAGCGATTGTTTTATCATTTGAAGGCATGAATGTGAGTGTGTGTGCAAAGTGTAAGAGTCTATTGTAAATAAAGTTTAGATCATTCAAGGTAAGAGCAGAAGAGTGAAGAAGAGTGAAGAAGTGTTCATGTGCTTAACAGGACATAACTAGGCATTAGCAAATGCTATTTTTCTCAATTCAAAGTCTGATGGATTTAATTAGAACCTTTCTGTAAGATAGTGTGTCTTCCTTTGGATAGTAAGCCTATTTTGTATTTGAGCAGTGAGCTCTAGGTAGTGTGCCTTAATGCATGTGCATTCCCCATTTATATTTTCTTATACTTTTAGGGTATAATCAATGGACTGACCTCCCGTGGTTTTCCACTAACAGGGTTTCCACGTAAAAAATCTTGGTGTTATGTGTGATTCTAATGTGTTCATTTATGCTTTCATGATTAATGTTCAGATCTGAGAATAAGGTAAATAAGTTGAATAAGTTTTTGATTTGGTGACAACTGATTCACCCCCCTCTTAGTTGTTTTCCCTTGTGTTTCCAACAGATTGGTGAACCTCCTATGAAGAATATTTCACGCTCAGTTTTTCCTACCTTTAGGGGAAAAAATTCAAAGGATCCTAATCAATTCCTTTTTGAGTTCAAAGTTTTATGCCAAACCTATGATTACACAAATGATAACTAGAAGTTGAAGTTATTTCTTTCTACCCTGAAAGAGTCAACTTTACAATGGTTCATGGGTTTAGGAGCAGGAACAATTGGAACTTGGCAACAAATGAAAACTGAGTTCTTGGATAAGTACCAAGATTACTATTGAGCAAGGGATAGAAAGGAGGAATTTCTTTGAATAAGACAAATGGAATACGAAAGTTTAGAAGATTATGCTGATAGATTTTAGTTTGTGCACCAGAGGTGTACTAATAGGTTGGATGGTGAAATTAGTAAAAAAAAATTTCTAAGAGGAATTGATGATGAATCAAGAGAGTCTTTGAATCTTATGGGGAAAGGAGACACTAATAAGATTTCCTTGGATGATATTGTTGAAATATGTAGAAAATACTCTAGGACTAGGGTAGGGACTAGAAACTCCAGAAGAAACAAGGCTCATACTACTGATGTGCCAGAAATAATGGAGGAATTAGCAAACATGAAAACTAATTTACTTCTTATCTCCTTGCATGTTGAGATGAAGAAGTAAATCAATTTTCATGTTTTCTATTTCCTCCATTACTTCTGACACATCAGTAGTATGAGCCTTGTTTCTTCTGGAGTTTCTAGTCCCTACTCTAGTCCTAGAGTAGTTTCTACATATTTCAACAATATCATCCAAGGAAATCTTATTAATGTCTCCTTTCCCCATAAGATTCAAAGACTCTCTTGATTCATCATCAATTCCTCTAAGAAAAATTGTTTTACTAATTTCACCATCCAACCCATTAGTACACCTTTGAATGATGAGGGGATCAAAGATACTTTAATTTAGTCATTTTATGGTTTAAAAGGCTTGTTTATTTTATTATTTAACATGATTGGTGGTAGACTATAGACTGATATATTTACTTGCTTTACTTTATGTTTGGATAATTTGGTAGATATATTTGAGGTAATGTTTTATATTAAATGTGTTGCTTTTGTGATGATATTGATGAGTTAATTATGCAGTTTTAATCTTTTACTATCATAATTGGTATCCTATTCTTAAGGACTTTATTTAGGGTATTTAAAAGACTGATGAATGATGATAAATTTAAACTCCCTATCTAATCACATGAAGACAATCATGCCACTGATTTCCCAACTGGATGATGAATCACTGAAGTTTTAAATCAGATCCTTTTAGTTAGTTTAGGAGCTTCTCATCCCAACATTGATCTCGCATTTTCCCTCTATCTATTCTCAGTTCTGTTTTAGTCTTTAGTCTAGATGCCTTGAATCTTGGCAGTTAAACCATTTTTTTGAATTCAATAAGGATATAGTTATAAATATCCATCTTTAGGTTTTAGAAAGGAGTTATATAATTTTCTACTAGAATCTTGTAATGATTGCAATACTCTTTTTTGTGTCCCTATTTTGATCAATTTAAATGAAGATAAGAAGTTAACTCAAATCACTGTGTTAGAGATCTCACCGAAGGAAGAGCATGGCCTGCTCAACCAAATGAATTGATCTTGTGTGGTATTTTTCTAAGTTTGTTTTATTTCTGTTCATTGGATATTAAATATGGAATGTTAATTATGTTTTAATCATTTTCAACAACTGTGTTTAATCGCTTTTAAGTTTAGTTCATCATAGTCATAATGTTTTGTTAGATTCGTTATAAAGTTTATCGAGCTAATCAAGATTTAGATGCTGTTTGTAGGAATTAAGTTTGGTAATTATCTGTTGAGTTTAATTGAAGCAATGATGGGAACTTATGGAAAGATGAAATTAAAATTTGTTTGGAATCTATTCATGGAAATTAGTATTTATGTTTTCTAGATTAATCATTACTTCTTTGCAATTTATTTTTGTTATTTAAAATAACATTTATTTTCTAGCAAATCTTGAGATAGATTTCTTTTGAAGTAAATTAGAATTAAATTTGGATTTCAAATTCTAGATTAAGAATTAAGGTAAATGTTATTCTTTCCCATGAATTGGTCTCAATCAAGTCAAATGAAGTCAAAAATAAGTTGACATAACTTTAAATTAGGAAATAAGATAAAATTGATCCTTAGGAATTGGTCACTGAAGTTTAGCTCTTGAGAGCTCCTAAATGCTCCTGAAAAGCTTTGAAGTCATTGTTTATAGTGCAAAACCCCCCAAAAATCTATGACAAACATCCTAATTGCATATAGCTCTGAGACACATCCGGTTCGATAATTAATTGAATAAATGATGCAAGTTGTGACATCAATGACCTTGCCCATCATTTTTGGAGCCATTTTTTGGGGACTAAAAGATCTGGCTATTAAGTGTGAAGCCTTAGTGTTGATAAGGAAGATAGATTTAAATTATGGATGAGATGAAATAGAGACCATCTAGGGAGGTTTCTTCCATGAAACATCAATTTTTGAAGAAATATTGATTTTGATCAGGAACAGGATATTCAACAACATCAGATCAAAAATCAAGAAGATAATCGAGAAGATCATATTGAAAATCAAGAAGATCAAATTGAAAATCAGGAAGAGAATAGAGATCCATGTCAAGAAGAAGAAATGGGTGACCAACAGTATGTCCTGTAGCAAATAGGACCTTTTCTTAACCTATAAATCTTGAAAGACAGATTGGTGAACCTCCTATGAAGAATATTTCACCCTCGGTTTTTCCTACCTTTAGGGGAAAAACTTTAGAGGATCCTAATCAATTACTTTTTGAGTTCAAATTTTTATGCCAGACCTATGATTACACAAATGATAACCAGAAGTTGAAGTTATTTCCTTCTACCTTGAAAGAGCCAGCTTTACGATGGTTCATGGGTTTAGGTGCAAGAACAATTGGAACTTGGCAACAAATGGAAATTGAGTTCTTGGATAAGTACCAAGATTACTGTCGAGTAAGGAATAGAAAAGAGGAATTGTTTTGAATAAGACAAATGGAAGAATTTTTTTTAGAAGATTATGCTGATAGATTTTAGTTTTTGCACCAGAGGTGTACTAATGGGTTGGATGGTGAAATTAGTAAAACAATTTTTCTGAGAGGAATTGATGATGAATCAAGAGAGTCTTTGAATCTTATGGGGAAAGGAGACATTAATAAGCTTTTCTTGGATGATATTGTTGAAATATGTAGAAACTACTCTAGGACTAGGGTAGGGACTAGAAATTCCAGAAGAAACAAGGCTCATACTACTGATGTGTTAGAAGTAATGGAGGAATTAGCAAACTTGAAAACTGATTTACTTCTTCATCTCAACATGCAAGGAGATAAGAATAACATTGAACCTTTGTCTATTTATTGTTCCAAGTGTAGGTGGAAACACCTTTTAAGAGAATTTCCATTGAATCAAGTTGATATTTGTGAGATTTTTTAGAAACAAAACTCAACAAGTTCCTGTAATATTTTGGCTGGGATTAAGAGCAATCTGAAGAAACCACCTATGGTAGAGGAAGAGCTAATTATGTTGGTTAGAGACCTCAAAACACAGGGTATAATGCTAATCAAAGGCAATATGGTTCTACATCTAACTGGGATCAGAACCCTTGGAAAAACCAAAACCAATGGATCCCTCCATATCAACCATAACCACTACCTATGTATTGGGGTCAACTTGAATGGATGAATCCTTGATGGAACCAGTCACAATGGTAAGCTAATTAGCAACCATAGTAGTAGTCAAATCAGCCATCATGGCAACAAGATCATACACAGTTCTAACCATGGAAAAATCAGGGGCAAAAACATCCCTAGGGACAAACACCTCCAGCAATCAATGCCCCTTATCCTACTAATGACTAGGTAAACCAGCCTCAATTTCTAGCTCAACTAGTTGAAAATATGAGAAATACTCATAATGATGCAAATCCCCCTAATTTGAACATGATTGATGCTAATGATATTCAATTGAGAAATTGAACTATTCAATCTACACCAGCAAAAAAATTTCAAGAACGTGGGAAAAATTACAAGAATTCAACAAAAAAACAAAACTTTGAGGAAGAACAAAACATCAATCAGGCACTTTACCTTGAGAGATTAAAGGAAGAAAGGTCATTCCTGAAATCTCCCAACCCAATTACATGAATGTTTTTGATTCTCAACTTCTTCATGAATTGAAGAAGATTAACATTCAAATACCATTGTTACAAGCCATTAAAGACATACCAGAGATAAATCAGTTGGTAAAATCCCTTTGCATGAAGACTCGAGGGAGAAAGAAGAAATTACCTCCCACAATGCAAATAGGGACAAAACTCACTGATGTGTTATCAGGAAGATTGCTTCCCAAAAAATATAATGATCCTGGCAGTCCTGTAATAACCTTGAGTATTAATGGAGTAGAAATATCCAATGTTCTAATTGATTTGGGAGCTACCATAAATGTTATCACATCTGATACTATTGAAATGTTAGGAATGACAACTATTCAACCAACACCAACTGTTTTACTGTTAGCTAGCCAATCTATTACCAAACTTGAAGGTATCATAGAAGAAATCATGGTCACCATTGACACATGGGATTATCTAGTTGAATTTTTAGTTCTTAAAGTTAGAAAGAAAGATTCTGGTTATCCAATCATCTTAGTCAAACCATGGTTAGCTACTGTTGCTGCCTTAATAGATTGTAGATTTTGGAAGTATGATCATTTCAAATGGTCAGAAACAAAAAGAATTGTCACTATATCCACTGACACAACTATCAATTCAACCAAACACTCAACTTTGGGTTGATGAGGATATAAAATTAGAAGGTGATGGCATTGTAGAGTTAGCTATGGTTACTTTGGTTGAACATATCAATGAATGTGAAGAACAAGAGTTTACTTCTAAAGACATTAATCCAATTGAGAAAGGAAAATATCAAGCAACATTGCATCAACAACACTCTTTTCCTCTAGATACACTTGTTGAAAATTCCCTGGATTCTAAAAATGGAACTAAAGAAATTCAAGTAGTTGGAGATAAACCTCTCAACATTAATTCATCTTTATCCCCAACACAAGAAAAAGAATTGAAGGAAACTTTAGAAAAACACACTAATTTTTTTTCTTTGGAGTATATGGATATCTGAGGAATTCATCCTTCAATTTGTAGTCATCACATTTACACTAAAGAGATAAGACCAATCAGACAAGGTCAAAGGCGAATCAATCCTATTCTTCGTGGCATTGTTAAACAAGAAATAGAAAAGCTGCTCAAAGTATGGTTCATTTACCCAATATCTGATAGTCAGTGGGTTTCTCCATTGGTTATTTTCCCCAAGAAATGGTAAATGGAGTGTATGCGTGGATTATAGAGAATTGAATAAAGCCACAAAGAAGGATACTTTTCCATTGCCATTCATTGATCAAGTACTGGATAACTTAGCAGGAAACAATTATTTCTCTTTTCTTGATGGCTTTAGTGAATACAATCAGATCCAAGTAGCTCCTGAAGATCAATATAAAACTACTTTTACCTATCCTTGGGGTACACACACTTATAAATTTTTACCATTTGGACTGTGTAATGTGCCAACCACTTTTCAAAGAGCAGTCTTTGCTATCTTTGCAGATTTCACCACTTTGTGTGTTGAAGTATATATGGATGACTTTATAATTCATGCAAAATCATTTGAGGAAGCCCTTAAAAACTTAGAAAACATTTTGCAGTGATGTAAATATCATAGGTTGTCCTTAAATCATGAAAAAAGTTCAATTATGATGACATAAGGTATTGTTCTGGGACATCACATCTCAGAAGAGGGGATAAAAGTTGATCCCAAGAAAGTTGAGATTATTCAAAACATTGAGATCCCTAGGAACCAAACTCATGTTTGAAGTTTTCTTTGGAATTCCAGATATTATAGAAGATTTATAGAAGGATTTAGTAAAATTGATGGACCTTTATTTACATTTCTCAAGAAAGAAGAGGAGTTTGTATGGACTGAAGATTGTCAAAAATATTTTGAGATAATTAAAATGGATCTAACAACTTCTCCAATTATCAAAGGACCTATTTGGGGAGATCCATTTCACATACATGCTGATGCATTATATTATAGGTTACAAAGTTTACATACATACAAACCATGATTCAATTAGACATTTGATGAACAAGGCTGTAGTAGGTGGATGCATTATCAGATGGCTACTAATGTTGCTGGAATTTGATGTGACTATCATAGATAAGCTTGGGAAGGATAATGTTGTTGCTGAATTCCTTTCTAGAATTGTTTTGCAGGATGATCAAGAACCAGCCAATGACACATTTCCAAATGGACATTTATTTGTAATATCAATTCACCCACAATGGTTTGTTGATCTGGAAAATTACCTTATAACAGAGAAGTGTCCAAATCATTTTAGTCATAAACAAAAAAGAAGGTTAATTCGTAAAAGTTCTAGATTTCAATGGATTAATGGTCTTTTATTTAAAATGTGCCCTGATCATGTTCTTCACAGATGTGTTGCTGAGTTAGATGTCTATGATGTAGTACACTCTTTCCATCATGAGCCAGAAGGAGGACACTATTCGGTGGTAAGAATAGTTCATAAGATATTAGGAGTTGGTTACTATTGGCTATCAATGACAAAGGATGTTTCATTCTTTGTTAAGCATTGTGATGAATGTCAGTAGATGGGAAGACCCATCCCAACAACGAAGATGCCATTTCAACCACAAATAACTCTGGAACATTTGAAAAATGGGGAATCGATTTTGTGGGACCTGTTGATCCACCTTTTAAAGGGAAACATTATATACTTGTTTGTACTGACTATGCAACAAAATGGGTTGAGGTGAAAGAATTGACAACAACAAGAGAGGATAAAGTTTTAAATTTTATGTACAAGCAAATTCTTCAAATATTTGGTACACCAAGAGAAATTGTTTCAGACAAAGGACCACAGTTTGTATCAGTAATGATGGAAGCCTTTTTGCAGAGATATCAGATGACCCAAAGGAAATCTTCACCATATCATCCTCAGGTGAATGGACAAGTAGAAGTTACTAATTGAGAATTGGAGAATATCTTGACAAGACTGTTTCATTAAGAAGACTAGGCAGAGTGGTTAGATGAGGTAGTATGGCCTTATAATACCACATGGAAAACAACAACTGGATTTTCTCCATATGAACTTGTGTATGGGAAAAAACCAGTCATGCCTATATAATTTGAATTAAGAACATTGAAAACAGTAGTAGAAGTTGGAATTGATTTACCAGAGTTTGAGAAAAGTAGAATTTTGTAGCTCAATAGACTTGATGAGATGAGAACGAAGGCTCTTTAACATACAAAGGTAATCTAGAAGCAAAGGAAGGAATGAAATGATAAGCATATTGTGTCCTGACAATTCAAGGAAGGAGATTGGGCATTATTATTTGACTCTAGATTTGAAGAGTTTAAAGGTAAATTCCATACAAGATGGTTAGGAACCTATGAGATAGATCAAGTATTTGAAAATGGAGTTGTTCAATTAGTACCAATTGATGGAGAAAAGAGAGTTATGCTAGTTAATGGTCATCTTCTCTTCCATGAGAGAAGATCTTTGAACCTTTGAAGAAGGCATGAATAAACAAGGTAAATTGAAAACCAACAAATGGCAGTTTACCTTGGGAAAACAAAAGTAAATTGAAAACTAGTAAATGGCAGTTTTCTTTCAAAAAAAAGAGAGAGAAGATGACTGAAAACCAACAATGGCAGTCTATTTGGGTTAACTACGAGTAGCTCCTAAAAACTCCTGAGAGCTCCTAAAAGCTCCTAAAGATTTTGAAGACTCTGAAGACTCAAGATAGCTCGATAGCTCTTGAAGACTCTTGAAGCTCATGAACTCCTAAAAGCTCCTAAAGGCTCCTGAAGAATCTTAAAGGTGCACATTTAATGTGAATATTATTCTTGAAATATTATTTTCTAAAGTAGTTAAACTAATGTAAAATAGGTAAATATTTATGAGTTTAGAAATCTTCGCCATATTGTTATTGATAACTATAATAAATGTCTTTTAATCATTTCAAAAAGCAGTGGAAGAGTTGGTATAAGTATGATGTGACATTCAAATGATGTCTGTAATGATTGTTGGTCATGTTGAGATTCACCTATCTTTTCAAAATCTTTTCAAATTTAAGCTGACATGTGTAAGGAGCGCCGCCAACTTTACAAATTGAATTGCAGCTACAAAATTGTTCCGTGCGAATTGTCCAGAGTAGTAAAGGAATGTAATGCAAGGAAATAATGACACGTCATATTTTCCAAAATAGCTGCTTCAAAACAAGAAAAGATCATTTTGGAAATTTTTAAATAGCTCAGTCTACCAAGTTGAAGTCCCCCATTGTTGAAGTCTACCATTTTTGACAGAAAAGATGGGAAACAAAAGGAATGTGGAGCCATAAAACTTTACTATTGATTATGAAACCAAGAGGATACTAAGAGAAGTAGGATGGTTGGATTTTATTTTGCAGTATGAAGGTTTTTCAACAAGAAATTATGGAAGAATTCGTGAGGAATTTCCATGTAAATGTCACAAAAGTCAGAGGAGAGATAACTGAAGTTACTCCTGAAATAATAGGTGAAATTTCAGGAATTCTTGCTGAGGAAAAACTAGTTAATAAGGATCGAGTAAAGTTTGATAAATTGGTGGTGACATTTCATCAGGAACTAGAAAAGAAGCCTAAGATTCTCATGCATAAAGGAGATCAACACGGGATAGCTCATAACAGCTTGGGAGAGCCTTGGATAACTACTGCAATTTGGGTAATGAAATTATTCACACGTGAGGGACAATACGACACTGTATTAGGGAAAGGAATGCAACTATTAATACATTTGAGGTATGGAAACACAAAACCCTCTGCTAGAATCAATTTTCCAACATTTTTGTTTCAACAAATTGCTTCAATGATTTCCTGGGTAAAATCTAAAGGAGAGTCTTCCATAAAATACCATGGTTTAATTCATTTGATAATTAAACATCATTTCTTGAAGAAAGAGTCTGGGAAATAGGGTTGGCTTGAATTTTTGTCCACACCCATAGAAAAACAAAAAGGAAAACCCATAGTGACTATAAAATCCGAGTCAATAAAATTTGAGTCAATAGAAAAAAACCACATAGAGCCATATGTACCTTGTGTTTCCAATGCTAATATGTTATTTTTGACCATGAGGAGCATACTATTGTCCAAGAGCCAAGTACCCAAACTGAGAGTATTCCAAACATTCTTTTGGATGAATGGGAAATTGAAAACATTGAAGTTGATCTAAACAAAAACTTTGAAGAGGTAGGATTAGGTGTTTAATTGATTCATGAGCAAGATTCTATCATTCCTAACCTTGAAAAAAGAGATGAACAACAACAAAATAAAGTTTGGAAGATATTTTTTGATGGTTCAAGAAGTAAACATGGAGCTAGTGGGGGTGCTATGCTTGTATCTCCACAAGGTGAAAATTATTATTTAGCTTTTTCATTTTTCTTTTAGCTGTTCTAATAATACAACTAAGTATGAAGGTCTTATACATGGTTTGGAATGGGAAAGGAAGAAGAAAATAATCTACCTACAAGTGTTTGGTGATAGTGAGCTGATTGTGAACTAGGTAAGAGGCTTGTATGTGACAAAAAATGATGTGCTTATGTCCTATAAGCATAGGGTATGGGATATGATAGATGAATTTGATGATTTTAATATGCTTTCTGTACCTAGAAATCAAAACAAGCATGCTGATAGGTTGGATGCCATAGGTGCCCAATTTGATATTCCAATGACATTGAAAAGGATAAGGTACAATAGTATGTTAAGGTAGTAAGGCCATCTATTCTTGATAATAATTTCCATTGGAAAGTCTTTGAAAGTAATGAACGAGTGCTCAGTTTTTTGCTTGATGAAGCTGAGTTTTCAGCTGGAAACAAGAAAAATTACAACACTAGTATGGTGACCAGATTATATAGCTAAAAACAAACAAGTTACCAAAGGGTTTGGTCACCTTAGAGTCCATTTTTAGATCAGATGATAAACTTAAAAAGGGATAAACCAACATGCATATCAAGCAAGAGCACTATGAAGAGCTAGAAATTTTCAAAGGTAAGCTTTGTTCTCAAGAGGATAGAGAAGATTTTGTTTCACTATGTCAAGAGTTCCATGATATTTTTTCTTGGGAATATTCTAATTTGAAAGGACTTGATCCCAAGATTTCCCAACAAACCATTGAACTTGAGTCAAATGAAAAACCAATACTAAGACAAAAACAAAGGCCTTTGAACCCCAAGCTTGAGCCACTCATGATAAAGGAATTAAATAAGCTGATTGAGGGTAATATCATTTTCCTAATTAAACACACCTCATGGGTTTCCAACCCTTTTCTTGTTAGGAAGAAAAATGGCGAGATAATATGACTTTTTGTTGACTTCAGAGACTTGAATAGGGCCTCACTCAAAGACCATTACCCACTTCCCTTTCTAGAACAAATTCTACAAGTTGTTGCAGGTTCAGAGAAGTTTTCTCTACTTGATGGCTATTCTAGGTATAACCAAGTGCTAGTGAAAGAGGAAGATCAATATAAAACAACATTCACCATGAAGTGGGGAAAAATAACTTACAAGAGAATCCCTTTGGTTTGTCCAATACTGATGCAACTTTCCAAAGAGAAATAAACATGGCTTTCCAAGGGTTAATTTATAAATTGGTGTTGATTTATGTTGATGACATAACTATTTTTTCAAAAAATGCTAATGAACATCTCTCATTTAAGGAAAGTGTTTGACATGTGTAGGGAGTATGGCATATCCCTTAACCCCAAAAAGTGCATCTTTTCTATCCATGAAGGTAAAATCCTTAGACATGTGGTCTTAAAGCATGGAATAACCATTGATCTGGAAAGCGTAAGTGCAATTCTTGCTCTACCTTTGCCTAGTCATAAGAAGGGGCTACAAAGTTTCCTTGGTAGAATCAATTTTTTGAGAAGGTTTATACCTGATGTATCCAATATTTTGAGAGCTCTAACTATAATGTTGAAGAAAAATGTGAGTTTCAATTGGAAAAGAGAAGGAAAAAATAGTTTCAAAGCCATCAAAGAAGCATTAACAACATCTATGTTGGTAAATCCTAACTTTGCTAAAGATTCCATCCTTTATGATTTTGGTAGCATAGATACCATCTTTGCTATGTTGGTACAACAAAATGAATATAGTTTGGAGCAACCAATAACATTTTTTAGTCAAGGCTTAGAAGGTTATGAGCAAAGATATTGTTTTGTTGAGAAGTATGTGCTTGCTATAATTAGAAGTATAAAAAAATTTCGTCATTTGGTTTCCAATAGCAAAATTCAATTGATGGTTGCTCACCCAAGTATTAAAGAGTTCTTGTTGAGTAAAGATTTGAGTGAAAAAAGGTTTAGATGGATCACCAAGGTGATGGAATACGATGTGGAAATCAAAGTTACAAAGATGAAGAGAGGTAAGGGACTGTGTGAACAACTAGCTGTTGGGTTAGAAAATGATGAAGAAACTCAAAAAGAAGTCCTCATGAAAAATAATGAGCCGCAAACTGCTACACCATCATTGGATACTAGTTGATTACATGAAATGGTACATTTTCTTCAAATTGGTGAGTGTCTAGTTGGCTTGGAAAAGGAAAAAAGAAATGTATTTCATATTGTAGTCCATTATGTTTGTACTTGTCAATAATGTGATTTTTAGAAAGGATCATAATGGAGTCTTATTAAGATGCATAGATACTAATCAAGTTGACAAGGTACTCCATGAATTTCATGACGAAACAGCTGGTGGTCACTTTGCTCCAAGGACCACAACTTGGAAGATTATGAGGGTTGGGTACTATTGGCCAAGCCTCTTCAAAGATGCCCATGCATGGGAAAGAAAATGTGTCAAAAATGTAATGTTTTTAGGAAAAGAAAGGCCGCAGACTCTTCCTTTGCAGCCCATATAGGTTGAACAACCCTTTATGAAGTGGGGTATTGACTTCATAGGGGCAACACATCTACCATCTAGTGTTGGTCACAAGTGGATTTTGATTTCCACTAATTATTTCACAAGGTGGATGAAGGATACAACCTTCAAAGAAGCAACTGAAAGTGTTTTTTAAAACTTTTATGAGGAGATGGTAACAAGGTTTGGAGTTCCTAACTCTATTATTTTAGACAATGCTTTGAATTTCATTGGTACAAGAATTAGTGAGTGGGTTGTAAAACAAGGTATATTCTTGAGTAATTCATCAAATTATTATCCTCAAGGAAATGGTTTGGCTAATTCCACTAACAAATTTTTTATCAAGATCATTAAGAGAACCATGGAAGATAACCAAAGAACATGGCACACCAAGTTAAAATCGACCCTTTGGGTAGATAGGATAACTCCAAAAAGGGTAATAGGAAATTCACCATATGTGTTGGTGATGTATATTAGGGTGGAAGGTGTCAAAAAAATCTCAAATCAACAAACTTTGCAATTTCAGAGCCTCAACACAATAAACAAGGTGGTTTCCTTCACAAATTGACACTATGTTTAGTAGGGCAATAAACACCCCTTTTTAGACATAATTTGAAAACCAGGCCTCAAACCCACATTATAAAGACTATTTAGGATACCCTTTTTGGTATTTGATTACATACCAAGTTTGCAGATATGGTTGTTTTGAACCAAACCCCTCTAAAATTGACTACTACACTACTTATAAAGCTTAATTAGGCTTGAGCAAATAGGTCACCACAAGGTTTTTGATCTCTAGACCCAAAATATTCAAACCAAGAATCTAAACATGTCAAATATGGTTTGAACAAACATTTCCCATCACCCTAATCAACTTCTCCAAAGTCTTTCTACAAACCCTAACACCTATGCATCTCAATTGCCTAAAAACATGAGTTTAATCAACTAGGGCACCAACCAATTTGGCCAAATCCTCATCCCATGATCCTAAAAAATTCAAAAATGAAAAAAACACCCTAATTACTTCCATTCCACCAGTTCTTAGGCCATTTCACTAGTGGAATGGCTCAAAAATTCATTTTCTTCACCCAAAACACCAAAACCTAGGGTTTCAAAGTAGTTTTCAAAAAAATTGCTCTAACACAAACTTTGATAAAATCATATGAAACAAGATCCAAATGATAGCTAATTCACTCCTTCATCAATCCCAATGCACCAATGTACACTCCAAGGCCGTACCAGGCCATACCAAACACTGTAGCAACAAATTTCAATGTAAAATGTAGGAAACATAATTTCTATTGATGTTCAATCTTCAAATTTTCATCAACAACCTCCCCCATCGAACATACATGGATTTTAAAGAATTTTCGAACATAACCCACCATTTCCCAACTAATTTTTGAATTCTAACCATTCAGCTTCCCTTTTACATCAAATATGCAAAAGTTGCTTTGCAACTTTTTGCAACTTTTAGCAAAATGGAGCAAACTTTTACAATTTAACCACAATTGACTAAAAAAAAAACTAAAACACGAAATTTGGTCTCAATAGACCTTATTACAACCAAAAATACTTAAACAAACCAAAATACCTAACACTTTGTAACTTTTCCATGAATGCTTAGGTGCCCTACACCATACTCCCCGAGTAAAAGGAACTGAAGTCCCCTTGAGGATAGTGTGGCAACAGTAGAATCCTACTTGATCATATTATCTTCCAACCTCCAAGTTATTTCTTCATCTGGTAAACCCTTCCACTGAATCAAATACTTGAAAAAAGCATTGTTCCTAGTCTTCTTTAACTCTTTGGCACCTAAGTTATGCTTCAACTGTAGAAGTCTGTTTGATAGATGATCCATGACTTGTCCTTCACCTAAGAATGTTGTTGAATCTGCCTCTTTACCTTCTACTATGTTTCCTCCTCTCTTTTTCTTCACCTTTGGTGTATGTTTGAACTTTCTCTTTTTCCTTTGTAGTATAGCTTTGATCTCTTCACCTTTACCTTTCATCTCTCCCATCTAATGTTCTGCCCCTATGACTGCTAGTTGCATAGGTTTACCAACCTCTGATATGATAGAATGATCAAAATCCCCTTTTGAAAACAATGAATGAAGTACCTCTTCTATCATCACAACATGCTTTTTAATCCCATATTGAATCTCCAAAATTAATTCATCCTTGACCCTAAAAATCAAATCATTCCTCAAGTCTGTTGTTATACTATCTCCAAGTTTAGTAGAGGCTGCAATGTCCATGTTTTCCTCTTCATCTACCTTTATAAAATCCTTTCTACCTAACATCATCACACTAGCTCCCTTAGTTTTCCCTTTGTCTCCCTCTTCCAATGGTGTCAAAGTATAAGAAACCCCTTCTTGGTTTATCTCATAAGTATTCCTCCTTCCATCATACATAGCATGCCTATCAAATTGCCAAGGCCTCCCTAGCAACATATGACACACATCCATAGGCAATATGTCACATAGAAATATGTCCTTATACCATCCTATATTGAACTCCACCCAACTTTGTTCATTTACCAAAACACATTGAACCTCATTCAACCAAGAAAATTTATAAGGAGTATCATGTGGTATTCTAGGCAACTTAAGTTTCTCAACCAGCTCACTGGAAAACATATTATCTATGCTTCTTGAATCAATTAAAACTTTACATACCTTACCCAAGAACTTACATTTTGTCTTGAAGAGAGTTCTCCTTTGGGTTGGCTCCTTGTCTACTAATGTCTTGATGAGAGTTCTCCTTACCATGAGTGATTCACCAACTTCTGGAGCAACATGTTGTGATGAAGAGTTTACACTCTAATTGTCCTTTCTTGCACCAATTGAGTCCTTATTTCTCCTCCATGTGAACTAGAGGCTTGACCTTCATTACAATGCCATGATTGATGTCCAAACTTGTTGCATTGATAGCACCTTCTGGTGAATCCACTAGAGTATCTTCCTTGACCTCCAAATCTACCTCTAAAACTTGATCTACCTCCTCTAAATCCACCTCTTTGATCAACAACTTGGTCTTGGACTTTACTTGTATCTTCTTGGTTCTCATATGATTTCCTTGAGTTAGAAAATGAACCTTTTCCTCTAGAATTGCTTCCTCTACCCCTACCTTGCTTCTCTTTCCTTCTCTTCAATTTGTCTTCAACCTTGATGGCCAATTGGTAACATTCTTCCACCGTTCTTGGAGTGGTGAGACTCAATTCATTTTGGAGGTTGTATCTCAACCCATTCATGTATCTTGCTACTATCTCTTCATAATCATCTATATGACTTGCTCTTATGCTCAACTTATAGAACTCTTCTGTATATGTTTGCACATCAATCTCCTTTTGCTTGAGATTTTGAAGCCTCTTAAACAATTGAATAGTGTAATCAATAGGTAAGAAATTACTTTTGAGTTTAGCCACCATCCTATACCAAGAGGTGATTTTGGAATTTCCTTTCTTTCTACTTTCACTTTGTACATAATCCCTCCAAAGCAAAGCGTGACCCTTTAATTTTATCTTGGCTAACTTCACCCTATTATCCTTTGGCACATCTTCATTATCAAAATAGTTATCCAATGCTCCTATCCAATCTAGGAGCTCTTCACTATCCATCTTTCCTCCATACATAGGTAAATCCATATTGATCTTATGCTCATCTCCCTTGACTGCTTTCAAAATCCTTGCCATCCTCAAGTCATCAGGATCCATCTCTTCCTTGGACCCTTGGGAACTTTCCTCTTCCTCTTCTTCTTCATGGTCACTCACATCACCTGTGACCACACCTCTCTTCTGACTTGTTTCCAGGGTAGCAAGCCTCTCCTTCAGCTCTCTTATCTCTCTCATCTCTTTAGCATGTTTCTCCTTCAACTCATTCAATTCTCTCACAATGGAATTCCCTTTTAGAGGCATCTTTGTGATTCTTTCAACTCAACCTTTTTCTTCTTCAGACCAGACCTATTCTCTGATACCAATTTGATGCAAAGTAGGGTGGAAGGTGACAAAACAATCTCAAATCAACAACCTTTGCAATTTCAGAGCCTCAACACAATAAACAAGGTGGTTTTCTTCACAAATTGACACTATTCCAAGTAGGACAAAAAACCCCCCCTTTTAGATATAATTTGCAAACTAGGCCTCAAACCCACATTCTAAAGACTATTTAGGATACCATTTTTGGCATTTGATTACATACCAAGTTTACAGATATGGTTGTTTTGAACCAAACCCCTATAGAATTGACTGATACAATGCTAATAAGGCCTAGTTAGGCTTGAGAAAATAGGTCACCACAAGGTTTTTGATATCCAGACCCCAAATCTTCAAACCAAGACTCTAAAAATGTCAAATATGGCCTGTACAAAAATTTCCAATCACCCTAATCAACTTCTCCAAAGTCTTTCTACAAACCCTAACACCTATGCATCTCAATTGCCTAAAATGATGAGTTTAATCAACTAGGGCATCAACCAATTTTCCCAAATCCTCATCCTCTACTCCTCCAAACTTCACAAACATAAAAAAAAACCCTAATTACTTCCATTCCACCAGTGGAATGGCTCAAAACTTCATTTTCTTCACCAAAAACACCAAAACCTAGGGTTTCAAAGTAATTTTTAGAAAAATTGCTCTAACTCACACAAACTTTGATGAAATCAAATGAAACAAGATCCAAATAATAGCTAATTCACTCCTTCATCAATCCTAATGCACCAATTTACACTCTAAGGCTGTACGAAACGCTGTAGCAACAAATTTCAATGTAAAACATATGAAAACAAAATTTCTATTGAGGTTCAATCTTCAAATTTTCATCAACAACCTCCCCCATCGACCATAAATGGATTTTAAATCATTTTCAAACATAACCCACTGTTTCCCAACTAATTTTTGAATTCTAACCGTTCAACTTCCCTTTTACATCAAAAATGCAAAAGTTGCTTTACAACTTTTTGCAACTTTTACAATTTAACCACAACTAACTCAAAAACAAAATAAAACATGAAATTTGGTCTTAATAGACCTTATTACAACCAAAAATACTTAAACACACCAAAATACCTAACACTTTGCAACTTTCCCATGAATCCCTAGGTGCCTTGCACTAGTTGGTATATGGGAAGGAAGCAAGGTTGCCTTTGTCTATTGAACTTACAACACTTGACATAGTCAATCAAATTAAGATGATTGAAGAAGAAGACCCCATGTAAATTAGATATGCACAACTGTTGGAGATTGAATAAGCAAGAAACAATGCCATGAAAACCATGGAATTCCACCAAATCCAAGTGAAGAAATATTTTGACAAGAAGGCAATGTCAAGGGAGTTTAAGGAAGGAGATGTAATGCTCAAATGGGATGAACTTAAGAGTAGGCATGAGAAATACATGAATTTTGATGCCATGTGGAGTGGTACTTTCATCATCGTGGAGTGCAAACAACACAATTCCTTTCAACTGTATAAAACAAATGGAGAGATACTTCCTATCCTAGTCAATGGGATTTACCTCAAACATTTTTTTTGAGTGAAGATGGATAACTATTCTATATTGCACAAAGAAGGCCATGGAAACCAAGACAAGGTATGCCACAATACCCTTTGAATTTTAATACACCATTTCTAGTTGGTAATCATAATTTCTCTAGTTGGAACCCTCATTCTTGGAAAAATACACAAAAATAGTGGCAAAACCCTCAGCAAAATTGGAACTAGAAACAACCAAATGTATGGCCACAAAAAAAATTGTAAGGCTCTAATTACAATCCTCAATGGCCAATGCAAAGAAACCAATGGAAGCCAACATCTTAGCCACCAAGAGCACCTCAATTACCTACCCAACTTGCACCTAACCCCAATAACAAGCCTATTCAATAAGCATACACTAATGAGGCTATTCAATACCCTACTTATGGGGTAGAGGTGAGTGATGTCCACCTTAGGCCAAGGAAAACAATGACTGGGCCTTCATCCCCTCAAATTACTGAGATAATGGATAAGGAACCCATTGTAGAAGCTTTAGAAAATTCACCTCTGGAGCCTGAGTCAAATCAGGTAAGCCAAACTATTTCAAGTCTAGAGCCTCCATTCCTTGAGAATTTAGCCATTCCAAGACATCAGAACCAAGCTGAGATAGACCTATTAGGTCAGCTTAAGGATGTAAGTATCAAAATTCCCATCATTCAGGCTATCAAGGATATCCCAATTTATACCAAGATAGTAAGAGACCTTTGTCTTAAAAATTTAGGGAGAAAGAGGAAGGACCCTCAAATAATTCATGTCCTAATGAACCTTCCTGAAATTATGCTAGGGAATATAACTATCCCTAAATATACAAACCTTGGAAGTTTAGTAGTGGATGTTAAAATAAATGGAACCCTTATCAAGAACACCTTGATTGATTTAGGGGAAACCATTAATGTCATGACTAAGGAGACAATGCAACTACTACAACTAGTAAACCTTAGACCTACACCTACTATTTTATAGTTGGAAGATAGGTAAATAGTGAAACTTGAGGGGATCATCGAGGACTTATTCATAGCATTAGATTCACGTGAGAATCCTATAGATTTCATAGTCTTACAACCAAATGATAACCTTGCAGGATATCTAATTATTTTAGGAAGACCATGGTTAGCAACAACTAATGCATTTATAGGTTGTAGGCCTAGGAACATGATAATATCAAATGGAATTATGACTAAGAATTTAGTCTTCTATCCACCAGCTCAACCTCATAAAAATCTATAGCAAAATATATGGCCTACCTTGGATGAAGAAGACCACTATTCCTTGCAAACTCCCATGACTATTGAACGTAGCCCCTATTGAAAAATAAAGATGAGGATGATTTAATTGACCACATCATATAGAATAACTATGGTAGGAACCTGCAACAACAATATTGTCTTTCATTTCTGCAAGATCCACTATAGAATATTATACCTACAAATTCATCAAAAGAAGAATTACAACTTTTCCATTGTCTATTGTCACAACAATGTGTCCCAAACATTAGGGACTTGAACTTTAATTTATACAATAACCATCAAAGAAATTAGAAATAATGCTAGGTAAAATGTTGAATGTTAACAATGGATTAACTGAGGAACAATAAAATTCCCTAAACACTGTGCTGCGGGCACATGCATCAGCCTTTGCATGGGACCACCATGAAATGAAGGGGATTTATCCAAAACTATTCATGCATAGGATCTACATAAATGATGGTTTCAAAACAATTAGGTAACCTTAGAGAAGGATGAATCTTTCCTTAAGATAAATAGTTAAAAATGAGCTCTAAAAATTACTTGATGTTGGCTTCATTTACCCTATTTCTAATAGTCAATGGGTGTCACTTTTAGTTATTGTCCCCAAGAAAGGAGGAAAATGGAGAGTATGTGTGGACTATAGAGAGCTAAACACAACCACTAGAAAGGATAACTTTCCACTACCTTTCATTGACCAAGTGCTTTATTCCTTAGCAGGTAAAAAGTACTTCTCCTTTCTAGATTGATTTAGTGGCTATAACCAGATAAAGATAGCTCCTGGTGCAGGTGCACCCAAGCACATGGCTTCAAAAATAGGTCAATATGTCAAGTAGTGATGTTAGAGTATTTTTGTCTTAGATATGGTCTATTTTCACTCAATAAGGTCTAATAATACCATTCACTATGTATTAGGTTGATTTATGGGTCAATTGGGTAAAAGAGTCAAAAGTTGCAAAAAGATGTAAAATTGCAAATTACCCAAAAGTTGCAACATGCTCTATTTTAGGATTTTCAAGGTCAAAGGTAGTCAGATGTTGGTGATGTAATTTTATTGGTATGGTGGTGTGAATGATGTGCAATAAGGTCATTTTCAGACCATTCAAGGTTGTTTGCAGGTCCATTTTGTCAGTTTTGTCTAGTTGCTAAAAATAGTGTGCAATTTGGTAATTTTGTATGTAAAAGGAGAATAAATGCTCCTCCATTCGAATCTATGCTTGTGAATGATGTAATAAGGTGGGAAACATGTTAAAAATTACTTGTACACATTTTAAAGGGGGGAGTTAATGAAAATTTGAGATTCTTGTATGCCAAAAACTCATTGTTACTCAAAAAATTCTGATTTTTGCTTCATTTTCTGTAGTTGCAGGCCTTGGTACGAATTTGTATAGGATATTTTTACTCAATTTTTTTTTGGAAAAGGTGTGGGATGGAGATAGATTCAAATTGGAGGTGTTTTGATCGAATTTCATCAAGAAACAAAGAAATTACAAGCAATTTACTAACTGCAGGTCTGAGTTTTTGAATTAGAGGGTTTGAGAGTGTGATATGAAGAACTAGGCCATTCCACCTATTTTAATTGCTGTATCTTGGTGGAACAGAACTATTTAGGTATTATTAGGTGTTATTTATCTTTGAGGGAGTAGGGGAAGGTCGTTTGTGGCTTTGGGCATGAAGCCAAGTTGCAAAAAGTGTGATTTTCGAGTGAAAAAGAGTGAAAATGAGAGGTTTTAGTATGCAAAAGTGTGTAAAACTTGGGGGAAGAAATTTTTGTTGTTAGGTAAAGTGTGTGAATGTATTTTATAGTGTTTTTAAGTTGTTTCCAAGTTATTTGAGCCTGGATCATTGATTACTAGAAAACCCTCCTTGGAAGGGCATCAAAAGAGGTTTTTTATAATCGAGTGATTTAGAAAGTGTTTTTTTGTAAAGTAAAGGTGGAGTCCATGGTATTGAGACCTGGTAAGTGGATGGAAAGAAGAAAATTAGACATGCATCAAGTTTCAATGGTAGTTGCTTTGTAAAGGTGGCCTAATTGGCTTTGTAGGACAACAATGAAGTCAAGTTTTGAAGGAGTTGGTCCAAAGTGACCATATCTGAATGTAAGATATGTTTTAGAAGGCCCAAATGGGTCCTAGAATATAGTTTTATTTTGAGGAGATTCTATGTGGTGTTAAAGATATACCCGATTTCACCTATATGGACTATTACAAGAGTTAAGTCTGTGAATGCAAGATTTTGTAAATCTGATGAAACAAAGTTTTTTGAGAGTTTTATTGGTCTGAACCTGTCAAGAATAGGTTTATTAAAGTGTTTTTAGGTAAAATTTTTGATTCCCTCAAGTGGAACTGAGTTTGGTTGGTCGAAGGCCTCCCCTGCATTGCATCAGCTCCAAAGGACCAAGATAAAACCATATTTACATGCGCTTGGGGCACATATGCCTATTATGCTCTTCCCTTTGGACTATCTAATTCCTCAACCACTTTCCAAAGGGAAATGCTAAGTATTTTATCAGATTATTCTCATAACTCCATGGAAATCTATATGGATGATTTCGCCACCTATGGAGAAACATATGAAGAAGCACTCAACAATATAGTGAAGGTTTTGAAAAGGTGTCAAGAACACAATCTATGCCCGAGTCATGAGAAATTCTTCATGATGATGATGATGACCCAAGGGATTTTTCTAGGAAATTTTATATCAAGAGAAGGAATTTAGGTGGATCCCAACAAGATTGAGATAATCTCCACACTTCCTGTGCCACAAAAATAAAGAGATGTAAGGATTTTTCTAGGACATCTAGGCTACTACAAAAGGTTAATTCAAGACTTAAAAAAAATTATGGCACCTCTATTTTTTTTACTCACCAAGGATGTAGAATTTGAATGGACCACAAAATGTCAACACTCTTTTGAAGAACTTCAAACAACCTTGACAAAAGCACCTACCTTGAGAGGCCCTAACTGGACATTACCTTTCCATATACACATTGATGCTTCTGAATTTTCTATAGGAGCAGTATTGGGACAAAAAGAAGGTAATAAAGAGTATGCTATTTATTAAATCATTAAAATTTACAAGGACCAGAACTCAACTATACTATTATAGAGAAAGAGACATTGGCAGTTTTCTACGCAATCAATAAGTTTAGACACTATATCATAGGGTACCCAATCTTTATCCACATCAATCACACTACAATTAGATATTTAATGAATAAACTTGTGGTTGGAGGTAGACTAGTTATATGGTTACTCTTACTACAATAATTTGATATAACAATAGTGGATAAGCTTGGGAAGGCTAATGTGGTGGCATATTTTCTGTCTAGATTACCAACACAACTAGAAGAAGGTGTTGTTGATGATTCTTTTCTAGATTAGCATTTTTTCTCTCTCAATGTACACACACCTTGGTTTGCTGATATTGCAAATTACTTAGCAGAAGGATAAATATCATTACACTTATCTCCTAAAGAAAATAGTCAATTGGTGCATAAAAGATTTCCATATTCTTGGGTAGCTAGTTATTTATTCTAAACATGTCCAAATAATATAATGAGGATATGTATAAGAGAATATGAGGTTTTTGACATGCTAAAAGTTTTCCATGATGATCCCTATGGGGTCACTTTGTAGCCAAAAGGACTACACTCAAGATCCTTACAACTGCCTACTATTGGCCAAATCTTCATAAGGATTCAACATACAAGGAGTTGTGATAAATGTCAAAGAACAGGTAAGCCAACAAGGATAGATGAGATGCCTTTGCAGTCACAGTTGGCACTAGCACAATTTGATAAATGGGGGATGGAATTTAGAGGCCCAATTTCACCAGCATCCAATAACAAGGAGTATATTTTAGTTTGTAAAGATTATCTGACAAAGTGGGTTGAAGTAAATTAATTACAATTTGATAGAGATGGGAATGTAGCTAAATTATTGTATGAAGACATATTTACCAGGTATGGAGCACCCAGAGAGATTGTGACCGATCAAGGTCCCTATTTCACTTCAGAACTCATTTCTAAATTGATTAAGGAATATGAAATCAACACCTTATCACCCCCAAGCCAATGGGCAGGTGGAGGTTACAAATAGGGAGATTGAGAATATTATAACCAAAACAGTATAAATTCATAGAAAAGACTGGGTAGCTAGATTACTTGAGGTAGTATGGGCCTATAGGACAACATGAAAAAAAACTACATGTTTCACACCTTATGAGTTGGTGTATGGTAAAACAATAATTCTACCAATTGAGTTTGAATTTAAGACACTTCTATAGTTGAACTAGATATGGACTTGACAGCAGCATAGAAGGAGAGGCTACACAATCTAAATGGGTTAGATGAAATTAGATTGGAGGCTATGCATCACATGAAGATAATTTAAAAGTAGAGGACTAAATGGCATGATTAGTTTATAAAGACTAAAGAATTAAATGTGGGTGACTAGGATTTATTATATTATTCTAGATATAAAGATTATAAAGGAAAGCTATAATATAGATGGTTGGGACCATATGAAATACATAATGTTTTTCCAAATGGAGCACTCAAATTGTAGACCATAGATGTAGTTAGATTTTCACTGTTAGTCAATGGCCATAGACTGAGAATATACAAGAATCCAACACAAATAGATGATTTCCTTCTTTCTCTCATGCAACAATATGGTTCAAGTAGTGATTCTGATACAAACATACAACCACAAGATGACAACTCAACATCAAATATTACCGATTCTCATAGTGACTCAGTAGATGAGCTACACAACTCACCTCCTGAGAGCACTTAGGTATAGTTCCTTATCCAACTTCACGTGCACACATCACAGAGGTGACAAAATAAAAAAAATATTTTTCAAGACCATTTCATGATACAATAGGGACCTATTATTCCTTGCATAACCATCCCATTTCTTGTTTGGTCAAAATGGCCCCTCCCTCTTTCCCTTGGTGTCTTTTCCTTTTTGTTTTCCCTTTACTTTGGTATCCTTTACTATTTTGTTCTAGTCTGGGAATAGTTTTCCTCTATGGGTCTTATTTTTTTGGTTTTGTTTATTTTTAGGATTGGGTTTCGGGTTGGAACTCAAACCTTTCTTCGAAAGGTTCAAGTCTAGGTTTCTTCCCCAATCCTAATTTTCGCTTCCTTTCTTGTTTCTTGTTGGGATTGGGTTTCAGGTTAGAACTCAAACCTTTCTTCAAAAATTTCATGTCCGAGTTTCTTCCATGAGCCCAATCTCCACTTCCTTTCTCGTTTCTTATCGGGATTAGGTTTTAGGTTGGAAATCAAACCTTTCTTTGAAAGGTTCTAGTCCATGTTTCTTCCTCGATCCCAATCCTCACTTTTCTTTGTCAACCTTAGGTATCATTCAGAGGGAGGAGTTTGAAAGGAAAGTAGAGTGAAAAATGCACCTTCCTAATACTAATCTTCAGGAGAGAGATAAAAATAGTCTTTCAAAATTTGCAATTATAGAACATAAAGATGCACATACATGAATAACAGAATAGACAACAAAGAATGAATGCCATATTTTATGTGGAAAAACCCTCTTGGGAAAAAAACCCACACACCAAAATAAAGATCTCTTGTATTATTGTAAAACATAAATTGCATACAAGTTTAGAGCTATACTTTTTTAGGTGTCGATTCATAGAATGAATCTGGAAACATTATGTTACAATTGCTTCGATCATACATTGACTCAATGCACTACTGTATTACATTACAAACTTCTCAAGCATTTCCAAAAAATCAACGTTCCAACTTCCATACCAGACAAACAATCACAAACCAACGTAATTGTCACTACCTTTTGCCTCTGTTGAAGTCCTATCAAAATGTAGAAGAGACTTGAAACCACATCTCTTCGAATTATCACTATCACCTTGAAACACCTATTTGTCCATCCTATTAGAATGTCGAAGGGACCATGTAGCAACTCCTTCCAATATGGTGAAGCCTTGCTGATGAAGTCTCATCGAAATTTCGAAGTGACTTCCATTGCCGTCTTGTTGATAATGATATGTCTCTCTGATACCAACACACCAACTTCACAAAAATCCTATCAGAATGTTGAAGAGACTATCACCGATGTCCCAGTGAAATCCAACATTCCATCTAATGAAGAGATCCTTCCTTCCATCAGGATATGAAAGGGACAAGTCTCAAAGTCCTATTGATACCGAATTGTCCCCTCGTGTAGCTCTAAAGGGAACACATTTTAGGTCCCACTGATATCCTTTTGTCTCCTCGAAAACATCCTTCTTGCTGTTCATTGTAATGTTGAAGGGACTGCCAAGTGACTCCCTTCGACATGGTGAAGTCTTGTCGATGAAGCACTTATCAACATGTCAAAGAGATTTCTCATTTAGTCTCATTGACATTCACTTGTCTCTTTGATGAAGCCGCGACTGATGCAAAATAAAAAAAACCTAGTGATAAGCCAATCACTTATCAGGATGTTGAGGAGACTTGTTTCTAAGTCCCGTTGACATATGCCTGTCAACTCGATGAAGCACTTAATGCCAACCCATGGAGCACTTGTCAAGATGTCGAGGGGACTAGGAATTTCATCTCGTCAACATTCACCTTTCAACTCGATGAACCCGAAGCTTGAAGCCTTTTATGCTAGCAAGTTTGAGACACCCTTTATCAACATTCTCCCACTTGATGAAGAACTTACTGGCTCCTTCCAACACTTGAAGTCCTTGAATATTCTAGGCCCCAAGGCCCATCGAATTGGTGCACCATTTGAACTTATCCATGCTCACATAATTCGTCAATGCATCAACAATATTCACCAGAGTATCAAATTTTTCCAGAGTAACCTTCCATCCTTCACCATATCACTAACAAAGTGGTACTGCATGTTGATATGTTTCATCCTGGCATGGAAGGTTGGATTTTTTTCCAAAAAAGTGGCACTCTGACTGTCACAACAAATAACAATCTTCCCTACATCAAAATCAACATCAAAACACAATCTTCTAAGCCAAATGGCTTCCTTGCAGGCATGAGTTGCTGCCATGTACTCAGCCTCAGTAGTGGATAAAGTGACTAAAAGCTGCTGCTTGCTCATCCAACTAACTACACCACCAAACAACATGAATACATATCCATTGGTGGATCTTCTGCTATCAATTTCTCCTTCCCAATTAGAATCCACATATCCATGAATGCTAACTAAACTTTGAGATCCAGTAGAGTAACCATGATAACATAAGGCATACTCATAAGTACCCTTCAAATACCTAAAACATCTCTTCACAACATCCTAATGTGGCCTTCCTAGATAAGCCATAAATTGACCAATTACTCCCATTTCTTGGGAAATGTATGGCCTAGTATAAACCATTACATACATTAAATTTCCTACTGCACTTGCATAAGGTACCATGGTCATATCCTCCATCTCAGTAGGAGATTTTGGACAATCTTCAATAAAAAGTTTCCTTCCCTGCAACACTAGAACAACTAATTGCTTGCAATCTATCATATTAAACCTCTCTAGGAAAAAAAAATATACTTTCTCTGGCTGAGCCAAACTTTTCTATTTCCTCTACCCCTTCTAATTTCCATCCCCAGAATATACCTAGCTAAACATAGATCTTTCATCTCAAACTGTGCTAACAATTGAGACTTCAATTCAGAAATCATACCCTTACTATTCCGAACAACATGTCATCCACATACAAGGAAATAATAAGAAGATGAACATTTTTAGATTTAAAGTAAACACAATGATTAGACTTTGATCTCACAAATCCCAAAGACAACACATCTGTATCAAACTTCTAGTACCACATTCTAGGTGACTGCTTCAAACCATACAAAGATTTCTTTAATTTGCAAACTAGGTTTTCCTTACCTTTTTCAATGAAGTGCTTTGGTTGGGACATGTAAATCTCTTCCTTCAAATCACCATGAAGAAACACTTTCTTCACATCAATCTACTTGATTTCTAAGTCATATGCAATTGCAAGTGACAACAAAGATTTTATATACGTCAACTTAGCTACAAGAGAAAATATTTCTCCATAATCAATCCTCTCCACTTGGGAATATCCTTTTGTGACCAGCCTTGCTTTATGCTTCTCAACATTGCCATCTAGACAAATATTATTCTTGAACACCCATTTACATCCAACAGGATTTTGTCCTTCAAGAAAAGATACTAGATCCCATGTTTCATTCTTCTTCAAAGATGCCATTTCCTCATTCATTGCTTCCAACTAGGAATCTAAATCAAACATACCCATAGCCTCTCTAATAGTCCTAGGATCATCAGTGTTATCAATCAAAGAATAGGCTCAATTAGAATATAACATATAATATCCAAAGCTTTCAAGTTGCTGCTTAGTATGCGTAGACCTCCTCACAAGTTGAGGTTGAGGTTCTTCATCTTGTTTAGAAATTTTAGAGCTTCTTGAGCTCTCCTCACTAACAGGTCCACTAGGAGTACGTAGTTCATCCTTATTTGGATTAAGAGGAACTTCAAATACCACTTTCTTTTCTACTTCATTCACCTCTAGCTACAAATCAACTATAGAAGGTTTCAACTCACGAAAGATCACACTTCTGCTATACAACACCTTCTCTATAACTGGGTTCCCAAGATTGTACCCTTTCACACCAATTCCATAACTGATGAAGATACATTTTATAGCCTTGTTCTCCAGTTTAGATCTTTTTTCACTGGGAAAATATGCATACACCTCATAGCCAAAGAATCTAATGTGTCTCAATGAGGGCTTCTTACCAGACCACGCTTCCATAGGTGTCTTGTGTTGGTATGTGTTGAATGATCATACAAATTATACTGTACACTCATAACATATCCTTGTTGGGGTTTGGGGGCAACAACCTCTGATAGAAGGGGTTTGGGGGCACAACCCTCAATTTTTTTTTTTCGTTAACACGTCAAGGTTTTCCCGCTAACATTTCAAGGTTTTCCTGCTAACATGTCAAGGTTTTCTCGTTAACATGTCAAGGGTTCAATAGTTAATTTTTTAACCAAATTTGCAAAACCCTAATTCTAGAAGCTTCCAAAATGCTTGTTATAAGTGGCTAGGATGTATGTTATGATATGAAATTCATGAGATTTTAATATGTTTTGCATTGGATAATAAAATCATTGGGTGGCTGAGTTTTTGTGGATGTAGCCCATATTGGGTGAACCACATTAAATTTGTGTTGAACTCCTTTGTGTTATTCTTCATTGTTATTTCTGGGTTATTTAATCTGCATATAATTGTTAATTTTTATTGCTCCAATCTGCTTGAATCCTAACAACTGGTATCAAAGTCGTGTGTATTTCAGGATTAGTCTCCAAGTGGGAGATGTTGGTTATGTGGTGAATAATCATGCAAATACTATACACTCTTAATGTATCCTTGCCAAGGTTCGAGGGTGGAAACCCCCGATAGCAGGGGTTTGGGGGCACAACCCTCAATTTTTTTCATTAACAAATCAAGGTTTTCTCACTAATACATCAAGGTTTTCTCGTTAACACGTCAAGGGGTCGATAGTTTAATTTTTAACCGAATTTGTAAAACCCTAATACTAGAAGCTTCCAAAAGGCTTGTTATAAGTGACTGGGATGTATGCTAGGGTATCACATTTGTGATATTGTAATATGTTTTGCACTGGATAATAAAATTATTGGGTGGCTGAGTTTTGTAAGGATGTAGCCCATATTGGGTGAACCACGTTAAATTTTTGTGTTGATCTCCTTTGTGCTATTCTTCATTGTTATTTTTGGGTTATTTAATCTGCATATAATTGTTAATTTTTATTGCTCCAATCTGCTTGAATCCTAGTATCTTGTCCACGAGCATTGAAGTGGGAGATCTATTAACCAAATAACATGCTGTAGCTATAGCCTCAACCTAGAACTTTTGTTCTCTACCAACACTACTAAGCATACTTCTCGCCCTTTCCATCAATGTTCTATTCATCCTTTTTGCAACTCCATTTTGTTGTGGAGTGTAAGGAGTTATTTTATGCCTTTTAATTATGCGGTCCTTGAAAAACTTATGGAAATATGCTGAACAAAACTCACCACCATTATTTGTCCCCAAACACTTAATCTTTCTACCAGTCTGCTTTCAACCAAGGTTTTAAATTCCTTAAATCGATTGAAAACTTCAATTTTACTTATGAGAAAATAAACAAATGTACTTCTTGAATAATCATCTATGAATGAAACAAAATACATAGATTTTGATAGCAAATGAATATAACTAGACCAAACACAACAATATGAATATAATCTAGAATACCAGAAGATTTATGAGGACTAGAATAAAATGAAACACAGCGTTGCTTTCCATATATGCAATGTTCATAAAAATCAAACTCAAGATTACAATCATCAAGCCCTTCAACTAGGATTTTATTTTTCAAGGCTTTTAAGCCTTTTTCACCAATGTGGCTGCACCTTTGATTCCACAACATTGTTTTCTGTACTGGGAGCTTCATCTCCAAAGAGTTTTCACCCTCAGGAACAACACCTCCTTTCTCTACATGATTAGATTTTCTTGACTTTGCAGAAGCTCTATTACACTGTATTGCACATGCATCCAACTTATATAGAGTGGAAATTCATGCACCCTTAGCCTGCACCATAAATCCTCTAGTCATTCTACAAACACCATTCAAGAAAGAGACATGCACACCAACATGATTTAGCTTACTTACAAAAAGTAAATTTTGAGCTAGACTTGGTATATGCATCACATCATCGATTCCCTTCACTCTTCCATTAGGAAATTGAATTCTTACTCTTCCACAACCAACAATCTCTAGGTGAGAATCATTGCCCAGATACACCCTTCCACAAACATACTTTTCGTACTTTGAGAACCAACCTCTATAAGAGGTCATGTGAAAGGATGCACCTAAGTCAATAAGCCAAACATCTTTGGATGCCTAAGTCATCAAGGCTACTATGTAGGCATCTGCATTGCTTTGAGAAGATTCATTTTTTGAAGAACTAATTTTCTTTTTCTTCTTCTTCTCCCCTTTACAATCTTTTCGGATGTGTCTAGTCTTCCCACAGTTCCAACATTTCACCTTGGAATTTTTTGCAAGAGACTTTGATCTCCCATTTGAATTGGATTTAGAATTATTGTTTTTCTGCTTGCCTTTCTCCTTTGATCTTCCTTGAAGAAAAAGAGCTTCCTTGGCCATCTCTGAATATTTCCTCCGTATTTCTTCTAATAGCAACGAAGCAACCACATCTTCCATCTTGAAAGTGGTTTTTGTACTCCCAAAAGTCATTACCTGGTGATCCCATGTGTCAAGAAATTAACACAATAGGAGCATGTGATGATCTTGTCATCTATCTTCACACCAATAGACCCCAACTGAGTAATGATCATGTTAAACGCATTCAAATAATCTACAACAGGTGCTCCTTCATCCATCTTCAAAGAATACAACTTCTTCCTCATAAATAACTTATTAACTAGAGATTTCCCCTAATAAATGTCACCAAGCTTCTTCCTCAAAATTTTTGCTGTCTTCTCTTCATGGACATTCAAGAGAACTAAATCGACCAAGAACAGTCTGATTAGACCCTTGGATTTCAGGTCCATTGCATCCTAGTCATTCTACGAGATTGCTGATGGTTTGTTAGAGGACACTACATCCCATAACTCTCAATCTACAAGAAAATCTTCTATTTTGAGTTTCCACAACTCAAAATTGCCATCGTTGAGATTTTCAATCTCTATTCTTCCAGATGTGCTCACCATCTTAAATATATAATAAGTTATAAACTAGATTTCTCTACAAAACTCCCACTGAATAAGATCAACATAAAAACCTGTCTTACCCACAAGGACAAAAAATATGGCCAAGCTCTGATACCAATTGAAAGGAATGTAGAGTGTGGAATATGCCTTCCTAATACTAATTTTTAGGAGAGAGAGATACAAAAAGTATTTAAAAATTTACAATTATAGAACATAAAGATGCACATACATGAATAATAGAAAAGAAAACAAAGAATGAATACCTAATTTTATGTGGGAAAACCCTCTCGAGAAAAAACCCACACACCAAAGTAGATATCTCTTATATTATCGTAAAATGCAAATTACATACAAGTTTAGAGCTATGCTCTTTCAGGTGTTGATTCAAAAAATGAATCCAGAAGTATTACATTATAATTTCTTCAATCATACATTGAATCAATGCACTATTGCATTACATTACAAACTTCTCAAGCATTTCTAGAAAATTGATGTTCCAACTTGCATACCAGACAAACGGTCACAAACCAACTTAACCGTCACTATATTCTGCCTCCATCGAATTCCTATCGGAACATCAAAGAGACTTGAAATCATGTCTTTTTGAATTCTCATTGTCACCTTGAAATGCCTATCACTCCATCCTATCAAGATTTCAAAGGGACCATGTATCAACTCCTTCTGATATGGTGAAGCCTCATCGATGAAGTCTCATCGAAATGTTGAAGTGACTTCGATTGCTGTCCTACTGATAACGATATGTTTCTCTGATACCAACACACCAAATTTGTAGACATCATATTAGAATATCAAAGGGAATATCACTAAAATCCATCATTACCTTCGATGAAGAGATCCTTCCTTACATTGGGATATCAAAGGGACAAGTCTCAAGGTCCCGCCGATACCGAATTATCCCCTCAATGCAGCTTCGAAGGGACCACATTTTAGGTCTCGTCGATATCCTTCTGTCTCCCCAAAAAATTCCTTCCCATCATTCATCAAAGTGTCGAAGGTATTGCTAAGTGACTCCCTCCGGCATGGTGAAGTCTCACTGATGAAGAACTTATCGACATGTCAAAGAGACTGCTCATTTATTCCCACCGACATTCACTTGTCTCTTCAATGAAGTTGCGGCCGATGCAAACTCCAAACACACCTAGCAATAAGCCAATCACCTATCAGGATGTCGAGCAGAGTCATTTCTAAGTCTTGTCGACATATGCCTGTCAACCTGATGAAGCACTTAATGCCAACCCATGGAGCACTTATTAGGATGTCAAGGGGACTAGGCATTTCGTTCTATTGACATTCACCTATTAGCCTGATGAACCTGAAGCCTAAAGCCTTTCACACTAGCAAGTTTGAGACATCCTTTCTCAATAGAGTTTTGATCAAACTTTCTACCTTGAGGTCAATTTCCAAGAATCATCATGATCTTGAAGTTCGACCACCTACTGCATTTATGTTGAGCCAATTCACACACATGGAACCAAGAGTTAATCAAAACACTCACATCCATTTGGTCATAATCACTTTCTTTGTTTTGCAAGTTAGAACTTAGGGAGAACTGGGATGAATTTTTCATTCTTTGGGTGTTCTTCATTATGTTGGCTTCTCTCCTTCGATGTATTTGAGGTTGGTTTTCTCATTTTTCTCATTTTCTCATATTTTGTCAGTTTTGCTATTTGTGCGTGTTCTTCTTGGTTGCGTTGTTTTGTTTTCATTTTCTTGTTTATTGGTGTTTGTTTGTTTGTTTTCTTCTTTTCTTTTCTTCTCACCTGTTTGGGATCCTTTCTACTTCATATTGTCCTTTTCTTCATGTTTGTGTTTGTGTTGCATTGTGGGTTGTCTCCTCGACATGTTTCTTTCTCCCTTGTTTACGAGTTTTGTTGTTCCCTCTTTGCCCTAGTCTAACAAGGGTATTCATATGATATAGAGCTTGACCATTTGAAAAGTTGAAAATTATGAGCCTTGTGGGGTTCTAATCTGCTGATCTTTTAGTTGAATCTTGGTCCTTGGTCAGCACCCGAGCTTGATCCATGAAAGCTAAAAATTTTGCTAAGTGAAGACCCCCCTAAAAGGGTTTCGTCAAAATATTTGGTTCTTATTGAAATTTCCTTAAAATTCTAGTTTCCATGTGCTTCTCCAATCCCAAAAATTGCATGATGTTCTCACGAGATCTAGGAACCCAATGATAAATTTGAGAAAAATACCCAAGCTCAAAGTTCAAACCCAATCCTAGTCTGCAAGGGCTTTCTACTAGTAAGTTTGATCTGGACTTCCAGTCTCGATTGGAATTAGTGTTAATGTTCGAGTCCATGGTTCAACCCCAAACCTGATGCCTAAAGTAAAAATAATTATTTTTTTTAAGATAATTACTCTAAGGTTTGAGGACCTGATAGGAATTTATTATAGGCTCCCTGCAAGGCTTAACTTCTTACAATATTTTTCTTTCTCTAATGGTTAATTGTTGAATTTTTAGATTCATTAAATTTCAGATTCAGGAGAAGATATTGGAGCTGAGGAGGTATAGAAAGAACAAAGAGAAAAAAGAGTAAAATCAGAACAACTTCCCCTCACTATGAAGAATAAATTTTGGGGAGTCCCAGTGGTTTTAAAAGTTAAATCAAAAGTTATGAAGATAACTGATACAGAGCTCAGGCACATTGATTTGCAAGCCTTCATCAATGACACATTCTCACTAGTGGCTTCTCCCAGGGCTTAAAGGATAGCCAATTTAGGATTGGCACATGTTGCTTCCTTTCCAATGGTAGTCCAATGCTCAAAATTCATATTGGCTACTATAGAAGCTTACAACCCCATGCAGAGAAAGTGCATAGACCCTTGGGGTAATGAGATCATTGACCTAATCCCGATGATGATCATATTAGTTTTTGACCCACCTCCACATGCTAACCTCAAAACAAAGAAAAAATCCTAGGTAGTTCAATAGTACAAAGTAGATGCTAGCACTTATCAAAGGCACATGAATAAGAAATGGTTAAAGATAGAGAAGAAATACATAACCAAGCTCCCTACCAAGTCCAAAAGGTCTGATTTTATTTTTGAAGTAGGAGATATTATCACACTACTATCTAGAGCCTTTGGTAAGGAAGAGTCTCACACATTTGAGGTATGGATGTTTCATTTCATCGAGATTATATTAGGAGGAAAATACTACTTGGATTAGGGATAAATGGTCTCAGATGAAATCCATGATCAAATTACAAAGGTGAAGGAAACCAAAGAATTCTACATGAGATCCTATGTCATTTATTGTGCTGCTAGAATGGGAAATTTATTGGGATTAAGTACAATGAGGGTAAGAGGAGAAGGCCCCGATCAAAGAAAAATATGGTAGTATTATGATCAACTCAAGCATAAGAAAGTGGAAAGGCACTTCAAGAGAGTAAATTATTCTTTCCTCTACGCGATTATTATTTAGTTGATGGGGGATTTTGGTTTTAGATTGTCAAAAGAAGCAATGGAATTCATCAATGAATTGTGGAATTAGTTTATACAATATCCCAGATCCACTTACATTAGATTGTTTGGCTTTGATAAAACCCCATTTTTGCTGCCAAGACACTGCAGTGATAGATTGATTTTGATGGAATTCTCTTATTAGATGGTAGAGGTAAATTCAAAGTTTTCTATTAAACACAAGGCAAGGGGAATGAAGTTTCCATTTGAACTTGGGTTCTATTCATGTTCAACATCAATAGCAACCAAAATGGCTACTGGAGGAGTTTCAAGCTCTAAATTTAAAGTTATATGTTGCAAGGAAGGATTTTGATCCTAAAAGTAAAATGAACAAATTATATGTGTATTTGTTTCCCCACCATAAACCTCACATTGAGGAATTTTGGGTAGATTTACAAGATGAATATGAGGTGAGAAAAAGGAGGTTTGAGAGACTAAAAATTCTGTAGATGAGAGAATTCAAGATTAAAGAATATATAACTGAGGGGATTCTAGACAATAGCCTCACTTTGGATCCCCAATATGACTTGGATAAGGTGGGAACCAAGAACTTGGACTCCACCAATTAGATGTAGAAAGAAAAAAAATATATTGACAAGATCTTTGTGGTAGTAATAAAAAGAAGTTTCAAATGGATTGATCTTCATGCCAAGGATTCCCAAGGGAATACCACCAGAAAAAGAAAAGATTTAAAGGGGGAATCATCTTCTTCCACTACACCAAGGGAGTATAAGAGACTGAAGAAGAAGAAATAGGTGACTGAGGAAGATTAACTTGTGTTTGATGATTTAGTAGAATAAACGTAAAAGGATTTTGTAACAAGCATGGATGGATCAATCGAAGTAGTTTCAAGACTGGGTGTGAGGCCTATAGTAATGATATACCTTGGAGAAGAGTCTACAATAGAAGAGGATCCAACTACCCCTTCACAAACAAAGGTGGACACAGAGAAAGAGAAGAGACTAGTAGTTGAAATAATGTAATCTCCTCTCCCATTCAAAACTGAAGAGATTCACTCAGAAGAAGAAAAAGAGTAGGATAAAGAAGGGCTTGATGTTGAAGACATTCCTTTTGAAGAAATTAATGTTGAAGGGGAAGATTTGAGACGTGCTCATGAAAGATGAGAAAAGGGAGATTATTGAGAGTGTGAAAAGGTAGGATGTTGAGGAGAGGGAAGCTCAAGAAAATATGGCACGAGAGAAGGTAGAGAAGGAAGAAGCTCAAAGGAAAGAAAAGGAAGATGTTGAGAAAAAGAAACTTGAGCAAGAAAAGGCTTCCTTGGCTGAGGTAATGGATAGCAGTCAACAACACCAAGAGCCTCCAAAGAAAACTCTTGAGGATACCCAATAGGTGACTACTTCCATAGGTACCACGACGTGGTTAGAATTGAATTTGGAAAAGAGGCAACAAGTTGCAATGCAAACCCTAATTTGGCAAGAGATGATGTAGAGGTTGACAAGATGAAACCAAAGAAGAAACCAAGAACCCTACATTCAACCCAAATAAATGATGATGGGGAAGTGGTTGCTGATATTTCCATTCCTATGGTGGACAAAGATGATCGAGAGATGTAAGTGTTAGACTACCAAATGACAACGATCAATCTAGGTAGTAAAACCCACAACCAACAAATCACACTCCTCGATCTTGCGGCAAGATCAACAAAATCAATAATGGTAAAAGATAAACAAGGAAAAGATGAGCTAAAGGCTCAAATAGAACAAATAAATAAATTTATAAAAGAGCTTACTTGTTTGGGTTTTGAGCAGCCATTGTCATCCAAAGTACTTGTATTGATGAGCTCAAAAGAAGTGGATGATCTTAATGTCTTGAAAAGGAAGGCTCATCTTTTTGATAAATAGGTTGATAAAATTAAAGATGAAATGGATGAACTTCTCACTATAGGGTACAAGTATTATGAGAAAGCATGCTCACTGAGTGAGCATATAGAAGAGTATACAAAGACTCGAAGGGAAAAGGAAGAGAAATATAGGAAATACTTAGGAAAATAGAAGATAATAAAAAAGTTGGGCATTGATGAGATAGTTGAGTTAGGAATTTTGGGAGATGAGGATGTTGACTATATTGATAAGTGTATCAAGGTAATTATATTATGGGTGGAGCTGCTCATTGAGCAAAGAGTAATATTTCTCAAAGTTCAACATTACGTATGTGATCATATCGTGATATTCGAGGAGATTGTCATAGCTGCCACCTCTAAGGATTTATCATCCAAAAAGAAAATAGATACATTGTAGAATATAAAGGGGAAAATAAATGATAAATTGGGAAAGATGATGAGTGAAGCAGATAATGATGATGAAACACTCCTAGAAAAATTGATGTACACCAGGTTTGATACATGATGGGCTATGAATGACATTGGTCAACTCAAAGATACTACAATAGTAGCAGCTACCAAGTTTGAGAAGTCAAAGTTTAGGGTTGATTGGGCGGATGGGCCCAATGAGGAAGTCTTGGGGTAGGTATTCAATAATTTTTGAGGAGTATATAAGGTAGAAAATGGGTTGAAAGGGTTGAAAAATGGAATATACTATTTTAATTGGAATAAAGTCAAATGAATCAAAAATTTGGGCAGGTTCCTATTTTATAGGGAAGCACAATAGTTAACTAAAGTTCATCTACATAGTATTTAGAAAGGGGGCACCATTTTCCCTTATTTCCAATTTTGTGTGCTAGTTAACTCCAATGCAGTTTAGTTGTGCCTATTTTTGTGGATTTGCATGCTAGGCGCCTTGATTTTTGGGTTGCATGTTCATATTTTTGGAGGGAAATTTTCTTTGTAATAGCTCTATATATTTTATAACTTTCCTCATTGTAAAGGTCGACAAATTGAAGTGTGATTTGCAACCTATTACTTAGATTTTTTTGTTTTTTTGAACTTAGTAGTTTTATGAGTGGTTTAGTTCAGGAAGTGAGTTTGAAGATAAAGTTTCTTTGTACACCAGTGAGGATTTCTGGAGCTTGTACTTGTTTCTTATTTATTCTCATCAATAATAGAAGAAACTAGACTTAAAACTATCTTTGAATCATCATTGGAAAATGGTATTTTTCTTTATTTTTGTTGATATATAATTTCTTTTGGGAATAGAAAATAAAAAAATGATGATGAAATGATGTATTTATATTATTGAATTAAAATGGATGTTATTGAATACCACACTATGGATGAATGTGATTGTGTAGGCATTACAAATTATTTCATTCATTAGTTTTTCCTTCGAGAAATAAAGTTCCCTTAACAAATTGTTCTAGAATTTTAGAATGAATATCTATTTGCATGCATTCTCTTGTGAACTTTGAATTATATTTTTTCATTTATTTACGAATTTGGTAGTTAGTTATATTCAAAAATAAAAAGTGAGTATATTCATCTTGTTACCTTAACCAGAAGGCCCCTTGAACATCACATCTATATTGATCACTCAACAAGAATAGTAAATTTGTAACCCAACACCTAATAACTTGGGAGGTGTTTGATCTAATGATCATTCACTTATTTTAGGAGAGGTAAGGTGATTACATCTTTCTTGCATGTTTTTGTGTCAATTTGGCTATCAAGAAAATTGGCACTAGAAAGAGGGCCTAGGAAACAAGATGTAGCGAATTGGGTCTTTTTCTCCTGAAAGGTTTGAATGAGTGTTGAGATCTACTGCCCACAAGGAGCTATTTTTAGAAATCCAATTTCCTACTCAACCCAAAACAACTCATAGAAATAGAGCTCCACCACCATTAACCTTTCCTGGATTCCCAATAATACCAACCAACCCACTTGCACCTCCGCCAATGGAATTTTTCATGGAAAACCCATCACCATTGGGAATCATCTTGGGTAGAATCCATGATATGTCAAAAAATATAGAGCATTTTTGCCCAAGATATTCCCATGGAGAATCTCGAAGTGCTAAAGAGAATATTTAAGAATTTAAAGATGCATGTGTAAGAGGCCAGATAGAACATGAGGATGTAGTCTGTTGACTGTTTCCTTATTCCTTAGGAGATATAACCTACAACTAGTGTTTGAATTTACCCACAGGGTCCATACTTAGTTAGGTAGACTTGGAGTTTGTCTTCATTAATCAATTTTGGGTTTAGATTACCCAACCATCCTCTATCATCAGTTTTCTACCATTAGGAAGGAACCCAATGAGCCATTACCACTATTCAATACCTGGTTCTAGAGGATATACAAGAGGTTGCAAGCACCTTATTTATTTGCTAAAAATGTAATGATCCAAGTGTATCTTAAGGCTATAGATCCTCTAATTTCTTTGTTCCTTAAAATAACTTATACTACCCAAGAAACTGATACTTTGGAAAAAGTATATAGTCTGGCCATCTTGCTGCAACATCAAATTACTCCATCACCAGGTGGCACAGGAGGAAACTTGCCTTCATTAGGATATCAAGGAATGCCCAATAAGATAGCTACAATTAATAATACAATTGCTAATGGGATCTTGCTAATGAATACTATTTTTGGAATGTCTAATTCAACATATAGGCCATTTGCAGAAATACACCCTTCACTCGCATTGACCTGGTCACAAGGGAATTATTCTATGATAGTGAACCTTGAAATTCCAAAATTATTCCATCAACCAACCCCAAGCAACCCTAGGGGACATAATCCTCAAACAAATATGCTGCCAACACAATAGATAATTCCTTCAGAAAGTCCCATGAACTCAATAATTGCCTCATCATTCTCAAATGTGTCTAAAATCAGTGGTCCTTGTTGGTCCCCATCTATCTATTTTGGGTAAACAAGGGGTAGTCCATCATCGATATCATCAAGGGTAAATGAGTAGGTAGATATGGTGAAAAAAAAGTTATAGTTAGGATCCCAAAAGGAATCAATTCAGATGTTAATGTGCATGATATTGGTCGGGGAGGATAACTCAAAATATTGAAAGATATTAGCTAGGCCATATTCACTGGATGTGTAGGGATCCCATTCCTACTCATTAGAATTGGTTTTGGTATAGTATTTATCAATTGTCTTGATTTCATTTGAAACATTAATGTTCTCACTTGAAGGCAACTTATTACTAGGAAGAATCACTTTTGATGGTAGGTATCCTAGCCCAATGTACATGGATAGGTGAGGAGGTAGTATGATTCCACCATTCCATGTTTGTTTAGATGAAGACCACTATGCCCATCATATCCTTGTTGGTTCATTATCTGAAACCCTTTTGGATACTGCTCAAGTGGTAACTGCTTGGGCTCAATGCCTTCTTCATCTCTGTAAATCCATGTCGATATGTCCTCACCTATGAGATCTTTTCTTAATTCCACCTACTTGATGAAGGTGGTAGGAGGGTTGTAGATAATGATTTTAGGTTGAATAGGATGGGGATTTCCATAAGACTTTGGTGATTTAGGTAGCTTTCCAACACAAAAAAATCTCTCCATATTGTATTCTCCACATCCCTTATCATGGATCTGTACCTTGGGCTTGGAGGGTATGGCGAATGGAGTGGATGATTTGATGAGGGAAGATGGATCAATGTAGTGTGAAGAGGTGAAAGATGAAGCTTCTCAATTAATGGGAACTTGATGCTTAGTGGTTCCTCTAAAATTACTGCAATAATGGAAAGGATCAGGATCACCTAGTATGGTAATTTAAAGGCCATTGTAGGGAAACTTTAGGCATTGATGGTAAGTGGAAGGTACAAATCTCATGGCATGAATCCATGGGTGACCTAAGAGAAGATTGTAGGGAAATTCTAGATCCAAGACATGGAACATTGTATCATGAATAGCGGGGCCAACCCTCATGGGAAGTGTGATTAGTCCTTCAGATGAGCACTCAACATCATTGTAAGCCTTGATAACAATTATCTTATATCAATCTATGCAAGCCTCAGGAATCCTAATGCTGTGACCAATTTTACTATGCATATGTTTAGACTTGCTCCACCATTTACCAAGACTCGTTTGATTTTATGTTTATTAATTTAGAATTCAAGGTGTAGGGGATCATTATGATTTTTCTTTTGTGCGGAAAGATATTGTTCAGAAAATGTGACATGGTGGATGTAGCTAGGTATCCAACCATGGCCTAAAATTGGTTGACATTTAGGTTAGAGGGTATAGATTTATCTTGCAAGGCTTTGTCCACAATGGCCCTGTGCTTTGGGGAAATGTGAAGTAGTTTAAGAATCAATATTTGTGCGAGTGTCTTTCCTAGATGGACCAAGAGGTTTATTGAATTTTTAGTTGCAGATTAGAGGTAGCCCCTTACAAGGTCACCTTAGCTCTGTGAGTGGTAATGACACATTATGAACTTTTATTGTTGGTAATGGTAGCAACATGATTATCAAGGGATTGAATGTGATTAATGGTATAGTCATGCGCAATGCAAGTATAATTAGCATTGTTATTGTTTCTTAAACTGGAGGCCTTCCCTTTCCCATGGCCTTGCAAGGGAGTTTTGAATATGGTATGATCAAAATTGGTTTTACCTTGTGAGTTATCCATTGATATATCTCCTTGTTCAATGAGATCTTGGATAAGATTCTTGAGTGTCCAACATGACGATGTTTTATGTCCATTGCCATGATGGTATTCACAAAATTCATTTTCATTCCACCAATTCGATTTAACCAGTGTTGGTTCATATGTTTTAATGTCAAGAAGCTTAATGATGTTTGACTGTAAAAGCTTCTTCAAAACTAACTCAATGGGTTCCCCTAAGGGTGTGTATGTTCTTTTAGTTCATAGAGGTCCTTTGCATTGTTGATTATTTTGGATTGCATTCAGTGTTTGATCATGGCTAGGTTTTGGTGTGTTTGATGTGGATGGACCTTTGAGATGAAGGGTGGGGTGACCTTGATTTATCACTTTAGCATCAACAACCCCATTATTGGTAAAATTCTTATTTCGAGACCAAAATTTTCCTTTGTCACGAGGAGTGTTTGGGGTTTATTTGAAAATGTTGACTATTCCTTTTACCACAAAATCCTTCTCAATAAAGACCCATTTTTCAATGACATCTTCAAAGGTAGTGAAAAATTGTATTTGAATTTGGATCATTAGTTCTATGTTTAGGCTCTCTATAAAAATGGTAACCGATTTTTTCTCAGGTATGTGGCAAGGACACTTGTTATCCATGTTGCGCCATCTTTGATAGAATTATGTAAGTGACTCTCCCTATTTTTGTTTGGTCATGGATAATGTTGCTAGGGTCATGCCACTTTCTATGTTGTAAGAAAAGTGTGTAATGAATCTGTCAAAAAGTTCACCCCATGTTCATATCCCAGGAGGAAGGTGTGCAAACCATTCTAGAGCCAGCCTTGAAAGGCTTCATAGAAATAGTATCATCAAATACGTGGGATCAAAAGAAACGTCCATACATGCCATGTTAAAATATCGTATGTGTTCTACTGGATCCCCTTTCCCTTTGTACTTGTTAAAGTTTGGAGTGGTTAAAAATGTGGGTGAAAAGGTGGCATGTATAGGCTTCTATCAAAAGGGTAACAGAAGAATTCCTCCATCGAATATGTCTTCTTAGTTGTCCCCAATTGTATGTTTTCCATTTGTTGTTTTATTGCTTGCATTTGTTGCATCAAGGTGTCCATGGGGGATGGTATCATGTTGGGTTGAATTTGCATAATGGGATCAACATTGGTGTTAAGAGTATTGTATGATAAATTTGGCACCAATGTGTGATTTGGATTGACATTTTGTTGCAAAGGATTTAAATTATCTTGTTGATAGTGCAGTGCAAATGCAGTATTGGTATTGGTTTGATTTTGTGGTATGAGATTGGCATTTGATGTGACATGCTGTTAAGATGGAAGGGGATTGGTGTTCAAATTTTTTCCAAAGGTCATGTTGGTATTAGGTGTAGTATTTGATCATCTGTGTTGGCACTCTGGATGTGACAATATGAATCCTCGTTTAATTTGTTAAGTGGATTTTTTTTTGATGAATAGGTAGCTATCTATATTAATTCAAATATAAAGATACATATTCACAAAAAAAGGGTGGGTGGTAAAAAGGCACACCCCAAGAGTCAAATGGGTAGCACCCAGAAAAAAGAAACATATCACATGGGCTAAGCCTAGAAGTCCAAAATTACAAAGTAAATAAAAAGGCCATTAAGGTAGAAGTAGTGCCAGAGTCAGGGGTCTACATCATCCAAATATTTCCCCCATACATCCAGCGGGGTTTGGAGTGGTCAGAGGAGGACCCCAACCATCATCATATTTTTTCTCTTTATCTTCTTCCTCTTGCATTTGAAAGCAGTGCCGGATCAAAATGTTTTGCCAATGGCAGCCAAGCAGAATAGGAGGAGGTCATGGAGGGCCACTAACCCATCCCCGAGCAGAGAGAAGGTCACCCTAGCTAGCAGGAAGGAGAATAGTTTTGTGAGTGTGAGAATCTCACGCCAAAGGCGGGGTTGGAAATGGGGAACATGAGCCACTCAATCCTGGAGGGTGATGACACCATAGGAAGAGGTGGGTGAAGTTGAGAAAGCAGAAAAGGGCATTAGTGGTCTAGGAGAACTTGAAGGTGAGCAACCTCAAGTGCAACTTTGTTAGCTTGCACTTGAACTTAAAAGAACATTAGAGAAAATCATAGCTTTAGCATATAAAGATACATGAATATCCATTTGAGTATGTGAAAAAATGCAAGCATTTATGTCTTTCCAAATATTGAAGAGAATTTCCACCCTAAAAGTGTGCCAAAGCTAGGTGAATTTTGACCTACGTTGATTGACGATATAGTGTTTTGAGTGCCAAATAGATTTGAAAATGTCATACCCAAGGAATTGGAAGATGAGCTACCAAATGTGAAGGTTGGTCCTTGGGATGTGGTATGTGGTCTCTTAGCTCCAAATGTTGGAGGATTGGGGATGTGTGTAGTTGTTACAATGTGTGTTGTTGCCCCAAGGGGGAGACTAGTGAAAATTTGTTGTGAAATGGGTTGACCTTGTTTAAATGTATTTTGATTAAAACTTTGGGCTTGTGATTGTGTTACTTCCTCTATAATTGTGGAAGTGTCAAAATAAAAAGGGAGTTTGGAACCTTTTTTGGCAAGTGCAAGAAAGAATTTATTGGGGTATGTGCTGGAAAGCTCATCCATAATATGTATTATTCTTGGGTCTTGAGCGGAATGCTCAATTTCTTCAGGGGTTAAATGTATGTTGACATTAGTTAATGCAAGATTGGAAAATAGATTTGAGGTTTCCCTTAATGGTGTTTGAGGTGGATTTGATTTTGACTCGGTTCATTTCACTAGTGGGATTGAAAAGGGGATCACTTGAAGAATCCATGCCCTTTATTTTCCTTCATGACCTTGTTTGAAACATATACGACTTGCAACCTAATGATTGACAATGCAAGGTGGAATATGAGACTATGCTATATTTTTGGGATTTTTGAAGATATAAGGATGCCAAATGTTAATGCACCTAAGACAAAAGGTTTGAAGTGCAATAATGACAATGACCCTATGACCAAAGGATATGGTATGTAATGAAGGCAAATGAGACCATGACCAAAGTTTGGTATGAACCTAAGATTAAGGAATGCAAAATGAGACTAAATGTATGCAACTTTGGAACTAATAAAGGATGCTAACCAAGCTATGGTAACTGAAGGTAACAAATCTTAATTTCAAGACCTTAGAGGATGAATGCTGAAAGGATTATGATTTGAAAAAGTGATCCTAAACTAAGACATAAGTTTGAGACTCAACTTGGATAATGATGATTGATAAGTAGAGTGACAAGGCCAAAGACAATCTAAACATGTAACAATGGTTTGATCACGGGTATGGTAGGCTCTTAATTTAAAATCTAAAAGGTGTATATAGCTAAGAATGATCTAGGACCAACTAGGAAATTTAAGGAGAGCAATGCAATCTAGCTAAGCAAATGCAAGGTAACCTAGATGAATGTGATGAAATGGACTAGTTTAACTAATCAAGTCTGTAATCAAAAAGTAAGGTCACTGTTAGAATGTGAATAGGATTGTGATTGAACAAGGATTTTCCCAAAATCTAAAGATTTAGCATTTTTGGCCCTCTTTCTAGCATATGTGGTTCATAGCTCAAATGTAGTTCACTATTTAGCATTTACGATGCACTATCTCATGGTTGCAATTCACAGATAGATGTAGTTCATAGTTTAGAAAATGTGGTTTACTATTTAGTAGATGTGATTCACAGTTTTTTGTCTCATATTTGATGTTTTTGGATGATTTTTTGTTTTGGAAAATTTTGGAATGTAATAACAAACACAAAAAACACTCTAAAAGCATGTTTTTTTTGTTGACTTGTAAAATTTCTATGCGAATAGTGTATGTTTGAGGGTTATTCCGCACAATTTCCACTGGTCTATCACAATATCAAAAAAACATCAAGCACTTCCTAATCCTAAGGTCAAGGCCAATGGTAGCACTCTTAGGCCCACAAATTGGAATCTCCTTCGACTCAAGTGTAGGGACACCTTAATGGGCCTATAAACTCTTGTATTTACGAGAGAGCATAGGTAGGGGCCTCTAGGACTGGAAGGATGACCTAATTATTGGGAAAATGTGTCTCAACCTTGCAATTATATACAGTTTATTGTTTATAGGATGTATGTTGGTATGTGGCGACTGATAATGCAAATATTGTACACTCATAGCAAGATATGGGGTTTGGGGGTTCACCATGATTTTTTTTTTGTTGACACATCAAGGTTTTCTCTTGTTGACATGTCAAGGTTTTATCCTACTGTCATGTCAAGGTTTTTTCCTACTAACACGTCAAGGTTTTTACGTTAACACGTCAAATGAAAAATGACCTTGTAAAACCCTAATTCTGGAAGGTTCCAAAAACACTTGTTATAAGAAGCTGGGATGTATGTAGATGGGTGTATTCTAAGAGTTTGATAGTATTCATGTTGTCTATTGATCTCTGGTGGTGATACTCCCATGAGAAGCTTGCTCTGCAAGTATATTGTAATCTTTTGATTTCTGAATAATATATTGGGAAGCTTTTGGAGTGTGGGGTTTTTTCTCTTGAAAGGGTTTTCCCCACGTAAATAATTGTGTTGTGGTATGCATGATATTTGTGTTTATTTGTGTTTAAGTTTTTGTAAATGTTAAAGATCTATAAATTTTTGCATTTTTCTCCTCTCAAGATTAGTGTAGGAAGTTGTTCCATTACCTTAACTTCCTTACAAGTGGTATCAAAGCTTGATCACTTTTGGTTTTAGTTGTGGGTTGTTTGGATTTTTGAACTAATCCAAATTTGAGTTGGAGCTTGTGTAGAAGACACATTGTGATCTTGTTATAGGAATTTTTAGATGGAAAGTTCATTAGGGAGAATAGAGCTGGAGATTTTTTTTGGAAATAATTTTGAGATGTGGAAGCTAAAGATGGAGGATCTATTGATAGATCGAGATGCGTTGGATGCTATTGATGAGAATGTTTCAAGGCTTGTAGATCCTACCCAAGCTACTGAATATGATGTTATGGATCATAAAGCCAAGGGTCTAATCATATTGTGCTTGGCAGCCTTTGTTTTAATTAATGTCAATGAAAAGACATTTGTATAGAAACTATGGAAGAAGCTTGGTGATATGTATCAAGCCAGATCTTTAATGAACAATATTTTATTGAGGAAGAAGTTGTATTCCTTGAGAATGGAAGGGGATGGATGAATCATAGACCACCTAGAAGCATTCAATATGTTGGTGGATCAATTCGAATCAGTTGGCATCAAAATGGATGAGGAGGAGAAATGTAAGATCTTGATTTGTTCTTTTCTTGATTTGTGGGATTCTCTTGTTATGGCTATTGGGAGTACTTCTGTTATATTGAAGACTAAAGATGTGGTGGGTTCTTTTATTTCTAAAGAGATGAAAAGGAAGGTATCCATCACTGCCAAGGAGGCCCTAAATGTTCATGGAAGACCTAAGGAAAAAGGAAAGAAGAATGAGAAGCATGAAAAATCCAAGTCCAAGGGGAGATCTAAATCTCTTGGAAAGTCCAAAGTTATTTGCTGGAACTGCGGTAAGCCTGGACATGTTCATAAGGAATGCAAATAAGAAAAGAAGAAGAAAAAGAAGAAATTTGATTATGATTATGAGTCTAAGAAGGAAGATGGTGATGTATTCATTGCAACTTTGGTAGCTCATGCAGGTAATGATGCATGGTTAATTGACTTAGGTGCATCTTTTCATATGACCTTTAATAGAGATTGGTTTTCTGAATATGAAGAATTTGATGGAGGAAAGGTGTACTTGGGTGATGATTCTCATTTATAAATTGTTGGCTGTGGTAAAGTTAAAATTGGGTTTCCTGATGGTAGAATAAAAAGGATTAATGGTGTGTAGAATATCCCTAGATTATCATGAAATTTGTTATCTATGAGAAAACTAATAGATGCAGGTGTGCAAGTAATATTTTTTGATGTAGGATGCAAGATGGTTAGAGGTGTTAGATATGGGACATTGTATAAGCTTGATGCTTGCACCATTGAGTGAAATAGTAATTCTATGAAAAGAAAGTCTATAAAAGTGAGGGTTTCACCTTCAGTAGATGGTCATGGCTTTTGGGTACCCAAGGGTGCTCTTTCTTCTGAGACAAAGTTACTTGCAGAGAAAACTATGTTATGGTACTAGAGACTTGGCAAAATTAGAGAAAAGGGTCTAAGGACCTTGACAAATAAAAACCTTGTTGAAGGTTTGTCTGATTATAATCTTGAATTTGATTTTTGTGAGCATTGAATTTATGGAAAATAAAACTGCATTCAGTTTTACTTGAGTTCTCATAAATCTTGTGGTGTATTAGATCTTATTCATTCTAATGTATTTGGTCCTATAGATGTTCCTTCAATTGGTAAATCCACATATTATGTTTCATTTATTGATGATTATAGTAGAAGGACATGGGTATATTTTGTAAAGAGTAAATTTGAAGTTTTCAGTTGGTTTAAAGAATTTAAAGCAATGGTTGAGCTGCAGACTAGAAAGAAAATAAAATGTTTGAGGATTGATAATGGTGGTGAATTTTTCTCTAATGATTTTTATAGATTCTATAAATATTGTGGTATTCATAGAAAAAAGACAAATCCGTATTCTCCACAACAAAATGGAGTTGTAGAAAGAATAAATAGGACACTGATGGAGAAGGCTAGGAGTATGTTGAGTGGTGTTGGCCTAGAACAAAGGTTTTGGGCTGAAGCTATTACCACTACTTGCTACTTGATTAATAGGTCTCCTACATTAGCTCTTGTTGATAAGATGCCTATAGAGGCATGGTCGGGTCACAAGCCTTCATTAAGACATATTAGAGTTTTTGGTTGCAAGGAATATGCACATGTGCCAAAGGAGAGGAAAAAAAAGTTGGATAACAAGGCTATGAAATGTATCTTCATCGGATATAGTTATGGTGTGAAAGGATACAAGCTTTGGGATCCTGTTGCACATAAGCTAATACATAGTAGAAGTGTTATTTTTAGAGAAACTAAGCTTTCTTTTGTTACATTGTGGCTAGAATTGAGTAAACATGAAGATGTGATTCAATTTACTTCTACACTTGAGAAAGTTGAATCAAGGCCCAAGGACAAACAAGACGTTGAGGAGAGCTCATCTAGCTTTGGATCTTCAAAGGAGGATAAATAACCTCCAACTTAGCTTGTTTGTAGGTCTACAAGGCATATACAACCACCTGAAAGGTATTCACCCAATGATTGGAGATGTATTTTCACTTTGAATACTAACATGGTTGAACCTAGATTTGTAGAAGAGGCACTAGGTATGAATGATGCAGAATCCTAGAAGATTGCTATGGATGAAGAAATGAAATATTTGAAAAAAAATGATACATGAGATCTTGTACCATTGCCTTAAGGACGAAAACCTGTTGGTTATAAATGGGTGTTTAAGAAAAATATTGGTTTAAATGGAGATATTGAGAAGTACAATGCAAGGTTGGTTGTGAAGGATTACTCTCAAGTTGAGGATGTTGATTATGGCGAGATATTTTTTCCTGTTGCAAAAATGATATCCATTAGATTTTTACTTTCTATTGCTGCTGCTTATGATTTAGAGGTTGAGCAAATAGATGTGAAAACTAATTTCCTTCATGGTCATTTGGAGGAGGATATTTATATGACACAACTCGAGCACTACATAGTGAAAGGTAAAAGTAAGTTGGTTTGCAAATTAAATAAATCTTTGTATGACTTAAAATAAAGTCCTAGGATGTGGTACCAAAAATTTGATACACATGTGTTGAGTTTGGGATTTGAGTGTTCTAAATCAGACCATTGTATTTATTATAAAACTAATGGTGATCATTTCCTATTTATTGCATTATATGTTGATGATATGTTATTTATTGGTAGAGGGAAAGGTATGATTTTAGAAATAAAATATCAACTTGTTGGTAAATTTGAAATGAAAGATATTGGTGCAACTAAACACATTCTTGGGATGGAAATTAAAAGAGATAGAGTGAACATAAAGCTATGATTTGGCCAAATCAAGCATGCCAACTCAATTTTATAATATGTAGGATTGTAAACCATTGTGTGTTCCTGTTTCAGTTGGAACAAAGTTATCTATTTCAAATTATACAACATCTCCATTAGAGATGGAAGACATGAGTAGAGTGCCTTACCAGAGTGCAGTTGGAAGTTTGATGTATGCTATGGTTTGTACTAGACTAGACATTTCTCAAGCAGTGGGAGTTCTTTCCAGATTTATGTCTAATCCTGGTAGAGTTCATTGGGATGTAGTTAAAAGAGTCTTCAGATATTTGCAAGGTAGCTCAGATTATTCCTTATGTTATCATAGTAATATGAATGAAAGGGGATATTTCTCTTGATATTCATGGTTATGTGGATTCAGATTAGGCAGGTGATGTTGATAGCAAAAAATCCACCAGTGCTTATGTTTTTACTTTATTTGGTGGTGCAATTAGTTGGATGAGTAAGTGATAGGCTGTGGTTGCTCTATCCACTACTGAAGCAAAGTATATGACAACTACTCATGCTTGTAAAGAAGCCATTTGGATTAAGAGACTATGTTTAGATATTGGAATAAAACAAGGTGCAATGACAATTTATTGCATCATTCATAGTGTGACATGTCTAGCCAAGAACCTGACATTTCATGCCAGGACCAAGCACATTGATGTTTAGTATCATTTTTTTAGAGATATGGTTGAAGATGGAAGGGTGAATCTGGTTAAGGTAGAGACTTTGATGAATGTTGTTGATTCTTTAACTAAGCCTATGAGCATAGAGAATTTCAGATGGTGTTTAGAGACTATTGGCCTTTAAGCCCCTAACAATTAAAGAGATGATGGTTACACCCTCATGTTGCTCTTGCAAGGTGTTCAAAAAGTGGGAGATTTGTTAGGAAAATTTGTCTCAACCTTGCAATTATATACAATTTATTGTTGATAGGATGTATGTTGGTATGTGGCAACTAGTCATGCAAATACTATACACTCGTAGCAAGCTATGGGATTCGAGGCATTGCCCTAAATTTTTTTTTGTTGACACGTCAATGTTTTCCCATTGACATGTCAAGGTTTTTTCCCATTGACACGTCAAGGTTTTTTCCTACTAACACATCATGGTTTTTTCGTTAACATGCCAAATGAAAAAATGACCTTGTAAAACCCTAATTCTACAAGGTTCCAGAAATTCTTGTTATAAGCGGTTGGTTTGCATGTAGACATGTGTATTTTGAGAGTTTGATTGTGATCATGTTGTCTCTTGATTTCTAGTGGTGATACTCTTGTGAGAAGCTTGCTCTACAAGTATATTGTAATCTTTTGATTTTTGAATAATATTGGGTGGCTTTTGGAGTGTGGGTTTTTTCTCCCGAAAGGGTTTTCCCCATGTAAATCATTGTGATGTGGTATGCATGATATTTGTGTTTAAGTTTTTGTAACTGTTAAAGATCTGTAAAGTTTTGCATTTTCTCCTCTCAAGATCAGTGTAAGAAGTTGTTTCGCTACCTTAACTTCCTTACACCAATCACCCTCTCCTTGGAAAGATACAAGTAGCTTATGCTAAGCTGAGGATTTCTATCTCATCTCAAAGGAGCCATATGGTGAGTAAATTCAGGGTGCAACACTACACCTCTACACTGAGAATTATGCTAAGAACTTAGTAAAAAAGGGTTGCTTCTAAAAGAGGTTTCTAGTCACAACTCGAGGACTTGATGACTTGTGAGCACACAACAAGTCACTTAAGGATTTAACCAACCCTACTTGGGGCTCTAACTACCTCACACAAGTGTGGGTATCTCCCCTTTCGAATTGGCATTGCCGACAAGGCTAATGCCAGTTTGAACTTGGCTTTCACCTTATCCTTTTATATATTAGCCCAAGGGAATAATTTCTTTGGGTCATACCCCTTGGTGTGATTACTTCTCCAAAGGTAGGCCCTCTACAAAAAAAATAAATGAAGTGATTTCACTTACACCCAAGTTCCACACTTGTGGCGAGGGGAGAGGATACTTTCACTACACCTTATGGGTTCTACAACACAAAATTTGTGCAAGCACACCAAACAGAAAAGACAATGGTTCTTTCTAATCCCAAAATTGAAATGTTCCTATTTTAACCAAAAATGAAGACACTCAAAAATCCCTACAAAACCATGAATTCATAGTTTTTAAAAAGAAAAGTATTCAATCAACTACCCTACAAGCAAACAAGTTAGTAGTTTTAATGATTTATCTTCTCCAAAACACATGCCACCTCTGAAAATAGAATATTAGCAACCCAAACAATCCTATCCCAATGCAAACAAAAAGGAAAATCTGAAAAGTTTCAAATTTAAAATTTTTTACCCAAGAATAGATAGTTGCATCACTTTATTCTGCAAATGCAGTGCAAAAGATGTGGCTTACAAAATGATGATTGTGGCTTAGGGTTTGGTGACTGTGGTGGACTGTTTTGCAAATTTAGTTTATTGATATTTAAATGTGTTGTTCTAGCTAAATTTGGATTTTCATCACTCCGTTAGTAAATGCATCGTTTTGTCTTGTGGTTGTGTCATACTGTCTCATGGCTGTGTTGCACAAACCCGCAAAACAAACAAGAAAACAAAAAACATGGATTTCTACAATTTTTTTTACTTCACATCAGGTTCACCATTGTAGGATAGGGTTAAATTTGTAATCAAAAGGTAAAGATCAGTAGCAACCACAACTACTTAAAAATCTAAACCAAAATGACCCAAATTCAAACAAGAAAGCACAAGATAACAAAGGAAATCAATTGAAAACAAAACAAAACTAAAATTACCATGCTAAGGTTGATTCTTCTTCGTTGCATCTCCTCCATTTTTCTACATTTGCAAGCTTGTCCTCAAATTTTGTTGTGTTCAAGTATGTGTAAGTGACAATGATGTGATAGCAAGAATTTTGAGATAGTGGTTGTAAGGTTGGAATGAGGGAGACATATCTCTTTTATAGAAAAGCTAATAGAATGAATGGTCAAGATTGAAAGCCGGGAACATTCCAAGGTCAACAGTTGAGGTTGCGTGCACCACAAAGTGGTAGGGTTAGGGATGGATAAGGATAGAAAGTCAAGATTAAAAGAAGACCGAAGGCGATCAATGGTTGAAATTCAAAAGAGAAAGTGGAGGCAATCAAATAATACTATTTAATTTGAGAATGTAATCTAGACAATTAAATAATCATATTATTTAATTTGGGAGAGGATGTGGAGAATTAAATAATCATAAATGATTATTCATTTATGGAGAAAGAGGGAAATGGTATTTAATTAAAATGATTATTATTCAACTATTTAATTAAACATGGAGGAAATGAAATGGGGGTATTAAATAATTAAATTAGATTAATTATTTAATAATAGATGGAAGAGGTTAAATGAATAGCCAAATAATTATTTAACTATAGACAAATCAATGAAGAAAGAATAATTAAATAAATGACAATTTATTTAATTATAGAAAGAAAATGGATAATAGTGACGTAATTAAATAAATATTTAATTTATTTAATTAATCAAAGAAGAATAAAGAAAAGGAAATGAATTAATTAAATAATTAAAATTATTTAGTTAATAGAGGAATGTGACCTTAGAAGATAATCAAATAATTAAAATTATTCAATTATGCCAAAAAGAGAGGAAATCAATGTAGAAAAATGGCGTTTGCAGGTTCAAGACATTTTTCAGTGTCTACACCTATATATATGGTTTGGTGGTTGAGGCATAGGTTAAGTTGGTTAATTATCCAATAGCAGATGTAGCAAAATATACTTTTAGTTTCAGTTCTTGTTTTTACATAGACAATGCCCATGATTTCATGAATAAGATATCTTAGCAGAATCTTAGATTGTGATATTTTGAGTTATGCAATGAATAGTTTTTATTATTGTCATGATTATGTTAATCCGAGGAGCTAGATTTGGGTTAAATCAGTGGAGACAATCACTTGAGCAAGGACCAATCAAGGTAACTGTCTCCACTTTATCTTTTGTACATTTATATTTGTTGTAGCAGTTACTTCATGAATATTTGTTATCTTAATTAGATTCCTTATGTACCATTATGAATGAATTCATGAAAAAATCTTGTTTTACATTCATTCTTTAGTTTGCTTGAACTTGTTATACTCCAGAGAGTACGTTTAGTTAAACAATACTGGTTAATTTTAGGATTCATTTCTTGACAGTGAACTAGTCATAGTCTTATGCTGTAGGTATCCGTAGCAATAGTGCTAACATTACTTCTTTTACTGTTACACATTTTTATGATTTCTTAGCAAGTGTAAACACCTATGCTAGGATGATTTAGGTCATCCAGAGTCTTTGGAAGCACATATAGTGCCAACATCATCACAAGCCTACATTAGCCCTGGTTGATAATTCAATGAAGGTCTTTTCAAGGGTTTAGTGGACTATTTAGTTAGGTTTTCCTCTGAATTGCATGTTTGACATCAAGTCTATTGAAAATTAGTAGGGACTCTACACCCATCATCTTTTACATCCTCCTATGTTGTGCTTAAGGGGGGCGTTAGTGTAGGTTTTTATTTCCCAGTGGGATATTTAATTTTCCCTTAGTTATAGGTTTTTCCTACACATTTATTAAGCTTGCTTAGGATAATAAAGTGAGTTAATTATTTAATAACTAGGATATGAAGTGGTGAGTTATCCCCCACCTTTTAAGGATGAATTATTTAATTTTTCATCACTTTATTTAATGTTGGTGGTTATTGGTGGTTAATTATCATTGGTTGATTTTCCACCTACATCCTCTCCTTAGTTCTATATAAACTCACTACCAAGCTTGTATTTTTCATCTTGGAAGCTCTTAATGCATTCTGTCATATCGACATTGCATAATCTCTCAGATTTTTGGTTTGCATTCTTTATACTTTTACAATTTATGTGACTTTGATTTTATCTTAAAAAGTTTCTTGGGTTATTCAATCTATTTTAGATTTCTAACAAGGACAACCATAAAATTGGGAATGAATATATCCAAGGCACAAAAGGAGAGGTTACATAACCTCAATACACTAGATGAGATACGTATGGAATCAATACACCACACTAAGATTATGCAAAAATAGAGGATGCAATGGCATGATCAGTTTATCAAGACCAAGAAATTTAATACATGTGATTGGGCACTAATTTATGGTTCATGGTATAAGGATTACAAAGGAAAACTGTAAACTAGATGGCTTAGGCCATATGAAATACAAATATTTTTTCTCAATTGAACAATTTAGTTACATATTATTGATGATGTAATCTTTTCACTATTAGTTAATGGCCATTGGTTGAAATTCTATAAGAGGCCACTGCAGAAGGATGATTTCCTACTATCCTTACAACCTCAATTCAAACAAAAAATACAAACTTCATCAATAATAGCAAGCAATTCATCAGAAATAGTGGTAGATGGACTACACAACTTGCCTCCTACTATTTCATAGGTATAATCTTCAAAACTTGAATCACATGCACACACATGCACATATGACACTTAGAAATCTTAATTTATTGATGAAAACTAGCACTCATGGGACCTGCAACATCATTCCCCAAGGCACAATATTCAGAAGGGACCTGTTTCATTCATCAGCTTGTAGCATCCATCATTCACTTTCATTATATGCAACTTCACTTTTCCATCAACATGTAGCAATCAAATCACGTTTTTTGCATCATCCATACCATGCAATAACTTTCACCTTTCCCATTATGTACTTTACACAACCTTTCATTCATCACTCCAAATTCATTGCTACATGTTACACTCATACTGAATTACACTTCAAACCATGACTACCCACAATTCATAACCATCAATTCATATCATTTTAAATCATCCTACATGGCTACATTCAATAATTTCCCATGCATCATACTTCATTTCATAGCATGCCAATAGGTACTCTTCACATTAACTCTCATAATTAATAATAAATCTTAATAATTTTGTAAATATTTATCATTCGTGCATGCATTTCATCTGCTTGCTATTTCTCACTCCACCCATTCCATACCTACTAATTGATGACACTTAACATCTTTTGTTGGGGGGAGGGGTATTCAAAGGCCATAATCCTTAGTTATTTCCAATTTATTGTCATTTAATTTCCTACCATTCTCAAGAAAAATGAAGAGTTCAAAAGAGAGAAAAGGTATCTAATGCAAAATTAGGTGATATAGTAGAATTGGGTGATACAAAAAACAAAGCAGAACAAAACTAGTGGAAGTGACTACAATTGATGTGTTACAATGGGAGGTAACATAGTGAGGAGAGAGCCAACAACCCATAATTTTTGCTAGAGGATAAACAATGTGCACATATCTTTTAGCAGGTAGGTTATTTGGATTACTTCTTCAGACTCACAAAATTCAATGAACTCATGACCCAACAATTTGCTAGCACCTTGTAGAATGATGTGACAATTTTTAGGGGATTAAGAGTGGATACATCTGAGGCTATTATTGTAGAAGTATTAGGTCTTCCAAGGAGTAGAGAAGAGTTTCCGGTAAGGGTTACAAATGCAATCACAACTAGAAATGAGTTCTCCTTTCCGAGTGAGAATTTGGACTCCTCTCAAGGTATAAAACATCTATCTTTACCCTGGCTTTGGGCCTCTGTAGCCTCACACATTATTAGGTATTTAAATTGTGATAGGAGACAATCACTATTATACACAGTGCATTTTAATTTGCTTATCTATTTATGCCATCAGAGGCAAGTAAATGTTCCAAATTTTCTTTGTAATTTATTGAAGAGAATGTCCTTAGAATACAAGAGGAAAATAAATCAATGAAATTTGTCACATTTCTATCTAGTTACTTTACTGGTTAAGAGAAGTATTAGGGTTCAATTTCCCAATGCATCTTGGGAAGATTTTTTTAATTGTAACAATATCAACATTATTCCAATGCATAATGAAGAAGAAATGGGCCAAGAACACGAAGTAGAAGAACCTAGCATGGTTGCAATTGAGGGAGATATACCCTCTGGTTCCTATATTTCAACACCTACCTGCAACATGAGGGAACCTAAAGATCAAAGACTACATGAAACACAAATTTTAGCCTTTGTTGAGTAGTCCATAGTTGAAGAAGATCCAAAAACCCCAAATTCCATTAAGAGCCCATTGAAAGAAAAGAAAATAAAAAGTGGGGCTTCTATCTCTGCACCTGTGAAGGGGAAGAAGAGGGCCACACAATCAATAAGGTAATCACATCATCTAAGGAAGAAGAGGCCCATGAAAGGAAAAGATAAAAAGAAAAAATAAGATGTTGTGATGATTGAAATAGACAAAAATTTAGAGGGAAATACCCTTGGTGATGATACAAGAACACCAATTGTGCAATCCCTGTATTTTACTAGTACTTCTGACTCAGATTTAGAAGAAATTTTTGTTGCTAAAAATAAGAGAAGAAGATATCCAAAGAACCTTATTTTAGAAGTTTTTATGTGTTCAAAGGAGGTAGGAGAAGAGCAATTTTTGGAGAAAGAAGAATTATTTTTGGAAGTGAGGAAGACAAATAAAGAACTGCAAGAGGCGTTGCAGAGAATTGAATAGTTAGAAGACCTATTGAAAACATACCAATGAAAAGTCAGTGAGAGGGATGCAAGGATAAAGGAGTTGGAAGAAAAACTCCATAAATTTGAGCATGGATCAAAATTGGAAATTTTGGCATAGATTGCCATGGTTGAAAAAAATGGAAAAAAATTCAATTCCTAAGAGCTCAATTGAATGTATAAAGACTCCCACTGTACCTACTGTTGTGTCATTGGGTATAGAGTTGTGGAAAAAAATGGAATATTTTTCCCAAAAAGAGAAAGATTGGGAAAAGGAGAAAACAAAAATGATATCTACACATGCTAGGATAGTTGAAAAGAAAGAAACAAAGGTGAAAATTGAGGAATTGACAGACAAGATAGTTTAACTGATGAGATGTAGACTACTTGCTAGGGTATATACCTTATTTTTAAAAGAAAAGTTTTTATGTTTTTAGTTCAGTCAGATAATTAGTGATCTCCTTATTGCAGTGAATGTAAGATCTTCATTTTTAGAAACTTTCTAAAGGTCTACACTTGAAATGAAAGACCAGTTGTGTGAGTTCTATTTGCACAATTTTTTCCTTTCATATGATACTGCATAGAACCCACTAATGTTTGTGGGAGATCTCCAGATCAGGGCTTTACTTTCTTATGTCAGAAATGAACATCAAAGGGGGAAGATGATGCATGAATATAATGTGAGAGAGAAATCTCTCCCTACAGCTAGGGTTGCACATGGGAGTAATATTTAGTATTGGGAAAAATTAGTACCAATATTAAATGAGGGGTTAATGGTTTTGTAAGCTCATGGTATTAGTCACATGGTTTTATGTAATACCACTTGGTGGTTTTGTGGGAGCTTGTTTCTATAAAAGCAAACACATGGGTAGTTGTTTAAGGTTGTTAAGTTGACAAGTTAGCTCTTGTTAGCATTTGTGAGGGTTGAAGCATGGCATGAGATGCATGGTTTCATGCTTGTTCACATGGAGTGCTAGTAGAGGGCTTGATGTTTCAAAGGTGTTCATGGAGGACTCTGAAGATGTATTGTAATATTTATTATTGAATAATACATGAATGGTGGATGCTTTTGGAGGTTGGGTTTTTCCATTTTGAGGGTTTTCCTAGGGTATATCTTGTGTCATCTTTGATGGTATGTTGTCTATTCTTATGCATATGGATTCTAAATACTTGTTTGCATAGCTTTCTCTATTTGGGTTATGTGGAAATTATCTTGGGTGGATGTATATTTCCTTTTATAGACTAGGAACATGCAAAATAATGTTCCAAACATGTCAATAGGGATGGACACTAAAACGAGTCTATAAAAACATGGTGAATGTTGTAAATTATATAATTTTTAACCTTACAATATCAACAATTTTTAGCTAAGATGCAACTAGTTCAAAATTCCTTCAATCGAGTTGATGCATTAACTAAAAACATATGTCAAGGAGGAGATCTAGAGGGAGAATGAATGAGATGAGGGATACATTTATTTACATGTAATTGACTTGACCATATTCACAAAAACCTTTATTAATAAATATTTGATTGTAGCAAATTATATAATTTTAATGAAATAACTATTTACTTTAGTAAATAACTATACATTTAATAAGTAAATAATACATATATTTTAAAAAAATGTTTATGTAATGAATAATATGTTTTGATTTTTTTAATATTAAAAAAATAAAATAACTCTTCAAATAAAAATAAAGCTAATTTTATTTAAGTGCATAACTATTAAATAAAATGGTAAGTAAAAGTTTTGATGCTTAAAATATCTTTAACTACATAGTATAAGTAAATTTATGTACTTATAAATAAAATAGTTACATATATATAATATTTATTATACTTTCATAATAAAAATCAAACAAAAAAATTATAAAAAAATATATAGTAAAAATAGTAAGAAAAATTATTGAAATAACATAGATATCTTAAATATATTTGTGTAAAACAGGTTAAGAGATATCAATCTTGAGGTACCTATCTAACACGTCTTAAATTCAATAAACATGCCTCAAAACTAATATCTCTTGACATATTTTAAATAGATATATTTAATATAATTATACTAGTTTAAATTATTGTTAATGAGCTATTATTAGTGATGTTTTTAGTTTAAGGTATATAAATTGTTTATACCTTAAAGTTTCTCATTACTTATGCTCAATGCAATATATGAGGAGTGATTCCTTTCCACAATTCCCCGTCAATAATAATTGAATTCCTTGCCATACACTAATAACATTACCCGTACAGTTAAACAATCAATTTATTGTTAATATAACTAACACATTTCTCAACTTTTTTTATAAATTATTTTCATATTATAAACATTACCCAAACACTTCAACTATCAATTGCTAAACACGTTTCTTCAACTTTTTTATAAATTATTTCCATAATATTATAGATCATCCAAACCCAAATTTATTATCACTCTCTAATTAGCTAATCCTTTTGGGTCTACCAAAATACAACTATTAAAAAACATTAAATTGAAAATTGAAATTCATAATTAAATAATTAGAAAATTTCTAATGCACCATCCCAAATCTAGCAAAACTTATATTTTACACAATCATATTGGATTGTTTTGTTCTCCATATCTATCTCAATGATTTAAGGAATTTTTAAGAGACAAGGATAAAAAACAAGGAAAATGACCAATGTGACAATTTCGTTGTGGAAGAGATAACTTATACCATTATAAAAGCATTTGATCATTGGTTTTATAACTGTTAGATTGATTATGTGTACAAACAATAAAATAGTTGAATATATATCAAAAGTCATCATATAGTGCATGTATAATGTTTTTCAAGGTATTAAAAGACTCAATTCCAATTGACATGCCCTCTTACAAGTGGTGTAGCACTCCATATAATATTTATAAAACCATAATAATGGACAAGTCCATGTGCCACCCACTTTGTTGAAAATCTTCAAACATGTCCTTACAGAATATTTTAATTAACCTTAGACATCACCTAATAAGTCCAAAATTTAGTTATGGAGGAGATAAAAAGTTATCCTGGACCCCATGGCACTAGTGGATGTTAACTAAATACAATGTTTATTTAATTGCCTTAAAGACTTTTTGACTAAACCCAAACTCAAAAAAATATTCTTTTAAAATTCATTAAAACCAACAAAACCATTCTTTTCAAATGATTATAAAACTCCCTTATAAAGATACAATTATGGGTCATGATCCATCCTTTGCTATATTGACCAAATACATCTTTTAATTATTAAATTTCTTGTGTACTTTCATATTATCAAATGTTTCTAATAATGATACTCAAGAGTTTATAAAACCTAAAAGTAATAACAAATTTACTTTTAAATCAGATACTCTAACATAAAAATTATAAAGTATTTGCCTCAATGAATTGTCCTTGACAAAAATGTTGTTTACATAAATTTTTGTAAGAAAAAGCTGCTACATAATGTGACATTTATAATGAATATAGTATTGAGATGAAACTATTCAAAAATGGGCTTTATTCCTAACATACTTTACAACTTTACACAAGTTTGATTTAGTAATTATGGAACCAAATTCAAAGCATACATTATGTCTTTCCGCCTCTCTTTTAGTGGCTTTCTTTGGGGGATTCTAAAGAAAGAGTTTTTAGGTTAAAAATAAAATAATTGTAGTACTATAAAAGACAAAGTTCAAAGACCATTATTTTGACTGTGAAATTATGGGAATCTTGAGAGTCCCATTAGAGTGGATGTTTTGTCAAAGGCACCCACAAAACCCGGAGCATAGAAATCTTTATATTTGAAGTCAAAGAAAGGTCCAATTGTGTGAATTGAATTTCATAATTGTAATTTGCACTAAACTAGAAGCTCTTTGGATCCACGCCCATGCCAACATCATCCCAATGTTCATATCTTATTTTGTTCTTTAAAATATGATCATGGTTCACGATATTTTATGAAATGAAACATGTATTCGTTGAATCATATCATATTTTAATAAGCATAGTCTAGGAAATAACAACTCAATCATGAACTGTCATTCCATAACTAAAAGAGCAATATAAAAATATGTATACTTCTTTTAGTAAAAAAATATATGTTTATACAAATTTTTTTTTTATGTTTGGCTTTTTTTAGATTGTGGGTAGTCCTTATAAAGTGCAGTGTGTTTGGTAAACTTTTTTTTATGTGATTAGTGATGTTGGTACAACATGTCTTCCGGTACCATGGGGACGGGGGAGATTGGACTTTTTTTACGTGATCAGTGATGGTGCAACATGCCCTTTGATACCACGGTGATGGGGAAGACTAGACCTCGTGACCTCTTGCCTACAATAGGATACTTCAGCCAATCAAGTGAAGGCCCCCACCTTATTTTGGGTTTATTTTGATTAGAGTATTATTTTATAATAAAAGAGTTCATAAGTAGTAGATTTTTGAATGAAGTCGGCACATGCCATTATCTTATTTTGATTTTATCATTGCTTATTCTTAGAAATTGATCTTTATCGCTAAATCTCTCATGCCCCAACCTACACCAAATTTTTGAGTATGGAATTGATCCAAATCATTTTTATTGTCATTGATTTGAACATTAAACTTTGGAATTTAAATTCAAATTAAATCCTTATGACTCCCTCCCACCAGCCACTATGAGCTGACCCAACACATGTTTGTGTTAATTTGCATACTATGTTATACTAAAATATGTTCAATCATTCATTCATTTTGAGAGGGCCTACGAATCATTAGAAGAGAATTCACATTAGAACATCATAGTAAAATTGTAGAGCATCTTAATACATAATCATTCGAGGCCCATTATACACTTATTTTCCTCAATCTTTGTTCATAATTGTTGAATTGGTCCAAATAGGAGTCTAATTGAGAAGAACATGACCATCTTGTGATCTCTACAACATGCCCCTAATTTTCTAACTTTGGGGACCCTTATTGCGATTTTATAATTTGTTTCTATTGTGATTCTTGGTGATTTTATCTTCTATCTTATATTTTTATGCTAATTTGTTGCTAAAATGGTCTGTTGAAGGACATATGCTGTGTCTTCTTGATTAAAAATGTGAAACTGATACAATGGAAGTCATTTTATATTCTTTAAAGGTTTAGAGTTGGAGTTTTATAGTGACACACAAGTTGCTAATGAACTCTAAACCCTAGCCCACATTATTGAAAAGCCTTTTTGAAACCCCATAGACTAAAGTGGTGTTTTATGTAAATTCCTTTTGAAACCTTAAAATGTTTGGGTAGGTGGTGTTGAATGCGTAAGACAATTGAGAGGGGGGGTGAATCAATTGTACCTTTAACTTCAAAACCCTCACAAACATTTAGATCCACATTAATTCAATTAACCCTTTATTTGTTAGAGTGATTTACCATGAAAGCAGATAACAAAATTAGAACCAAAGCAACACAATGCCCAAGGAAACATTAGATTTATGTGGAAAACCCAAGAAAGGAATAACCACCACGAGGATTAGCTCACAATATAAAGTAATATCAACATCGATTACAAAGGGCTCACTGCTAGAGGGATCACTGCCCCAAAAGAAAGTAAGGCTCGTTGCCAAAGGATCATTGCTAAAATAGAAAAGAAGATAAAGAGGAGTGTTACAATGAGAAATCCATTTCAATGCAACATAATATTCCACCACAACATCACCAACCCTTTGGTAGTCTTACTGAAGATAGTAGACACCTTCTGCTCACTACATCGAGTAATCTAACACATGAAAGATCACACTCAACTGCACAAATTTGTACCTCACAACTCTGCAACTCGCATCATTCACATCACACACTTCTATCTTATCATCCCTCAAAAACTCAACTCATATTTATATCATCTTCAACCTTGAAAAAATTCTCCAAGGTTAGCTATGCACCTCAACCATGCAAATTTAAATTAGGTCAACACCAAAAAAATTTCATTATGGAATGGAATGAAGGAGAGCCACAAAACACCTTAGCTAGGACCTAAATCCACTCATACATACCACACCATGCTTCCACAAACATTGAAGTGGCTTTGCGATTGGTGAAACACCTAATGTCGGCTAAACCTATGCAAACATCATTAAAATTTAAGTACATGCTTCCTCAAAACCAAAGATGACTCACGGACCACACACCATGCTTGAACATGATCTATAATATTCCACAAACACCCTGGAAACCAAAAAATTCTTTCACAACAACTTTTACCTAAAGAATGTACACTCCTAGTACACTCAAAAAATTCTTCCATACACTGCAACTCAAGAAATCAACTTTCAAAGTACCAAACCATGAAAAAATTCAACCGAAGAAAGATACAAACACTATCAACACCCTTCCAGATCTGCAAGACCTAAAACCACTTTGCAGAGAAATGCAGAGCAAAAAAATTTCTCCTAAACACCTCTGCAATACACAATCCACACATTGGTGAACACACCTTCTTCTGCACAATGATCCAACACACCAAATTTTGATTGCAACACCTTTGAACACCTCTAATCAATATATCCAAACTCCACAAGAAAATCTTCAACATAGAAGAAATGTATAGCCAAAACACAATGCTACTCTATCACACAAAACATCACTCCAACACACCGTTCCCTCTTTTTACTCAAATTTTTTCAAAAGCACTTGGAAACCAAGCACCAGAGAAACATCCTCAACATATTCAACACTTCCATATCACAAACAAGCCAATTGCAACATAGCAACTCAACTATACATCCATAGATAGAAGCTTATCAAAGCAACACTAGAGGTTAAAACTAGTACCGTACTAATGACAACATAATGAAACTAATCAAAGCATCTTTAGAGACAACATCAACTCAATACCAACTGCACATTGCAACAAACTCTTTCTCACACTATTGACACCAATGACAACACATAAGCTTGTTGACATCAATGACAACACCAACTGCACATACTTGCAACAATATCCCCCTTTGTCATTGATGGCAACACATGATGTCAAAAACTATCAACAACAGGCACAACTCTGATCCTCAATATTCTACTCCATACCAACTCTTCTCTTTTCTTACTTTCTCCCCTATACACAACTATCTTATTACTCTCTCTCTCTCTCTCTCTCCCTTTGATAACTGAAACTTTTCTTTTTCATATTGTTCTCACCCCCTTTGACATCAATGGAAAAGGGAAAAATATTTGCATCTCTCATTCTCCCCCTTTGACGCTAATCATATTGTTTACCACTACTCTGTAACTTCCTCTATTTTACTGTTCTGCATAATACCCCTTAGGAGCACACACCAAACTACATCAATCAACAACCACTACATAATGACAAATCTCACTCATCCTTACTACAACAACCAATGATGTTACTCCCTACTCCCTTCGAGAGGTAGCCACCAACATTAGTCCAGACCAAAGAATTAATTTTGAGATCCACTGGACTGATGCATCTCCTTATGCATCTAGTTCAAAAAAGGAGGGGCAATAACCTCCAACTTCTCCTAGAGATACTCAAAAGTATCCTTAGGAAGAGCCTTAGTAAATATATCAACAATTTGATCCTTTGTAGGCTCATATTCAAGCTTCACTTCATTCTCTACAACCTTCTCTCTCAAAAAGTGATACTGAATTGAGATATGCTTTGTCCTTGGATGCATTACTAGATTCTTTGATATATTGATGGCACTTGTATTATCATAGAAGATAAAAATTGGTTCGTCATATACCACTCTAATATCCTTTTGTAAGCTAGGAGGACCAATCACACCAAGGCTCCAAGTCACAGAGAGCCGAGAGCCAAGGGCTACCCCAACTTACCTCAAAATTGGATAAGAGTTCTTAGGTCAATTATAGAGAATGATGAGCACTCTCAAGTGCTTCTCTCACTCTACTGATCCAAATGTTTGGATGGGGCTAAACAAGCCAATTTCTAGAATTCAAACCGTACCTCAGATAGTTCTCTACTTGAGGACAATAACACAAGTTAGGGATGACAATGTGACACGCTGATGTCTCTCTGGGGTGATGGCGTCCAAATGACCATAAAGGGTAAAGGAATAGTACAAAATGCCAAAAAACCTACTTATAGTCTAGCTAATGAAGTTTAATGAATCAAATAGAATAACAAAGTACAATAAATGACTATAAAGATGACAAAAGGAGATGATACAAACAAAGGTGACAAAGATCAATTCACTAGGAGTCCAGTTTTCCAGCCAGCTCCACATGTAGACGTACCTACACACAGCCAAGAGAGGAAAAATGTTGGGTTTTTATAGGGGTTTTCCTTAGTCAAAACCCCGCTTTGGTGTTTCCACCTCCACGAACAACCAAGAAAGCCATGAGATAGAAAATGTGATAAAGGAAATAGTAAGAAAGAGTATCGAACAATCACAACATTATGCTATGTAAATCAAGAAATAATATCACCTTCTCAATCAAGGTGCCCTCAAGCACATAGAGGAGGATGCAAGCTCGATAAGGTCTACACTACAACAACAATGAAGAAGTAGTCTCTCGGGACACCAAGTCACAACTCCAATGGTGGAAAAAGGTGCAACAAGATGTGAAGAAGATATGTTGAATTGCTCAAGAAGTGCTCAAAATATCAAGTTGGTGTATAAAATTTCTCAAGAGATTGTAGACGATGGAATGAATATGGAATGGATAAATTTAAAAGAGAAAAATGGGAGGGAAAGAGCCATTCTTGGGTTGGCTAGTCGACACAGAGGCATTATGCTTCATCCCCAATGGGAAATGTAATGTCCCTGTAGACTCCAGAGGTAGGAATTTGTCAAGGATGACAACACACCATGTAGACATTCGCACACCACACATGCATCCCTAACAAAAATTCCCCCACCGACACAAAGGACAAGTGCCAAGTGGATACATTGTAGATAGGTGATGTATAATTTCTTAGTCGGATTTGATTTTTCTAATGTAGGGGGTGTAAAAGGGGAATTTGTGAGAGGGGTGAAAATTTGCTCGTATACATTTTTCCCCCACTTGAGCGAGCATGAGTGTCAATGAATGTTTGGTAAAGTAGATTGAAAATTTTAGAAATGTATATCTGAACCATCAAGGAAGTAGACTATAATTTGGCGAGCTCAACAACATAGGGTAGGAAAATAACTCCATAGGTACTCTCTCATGAGGAGGTTTGAACAAAGGACTCTATAGATCCTCAAAACTATAGAGTTGAACAAAGAACATTGAAGGCTTGTAGACCGACGATGGACAAATCTTGTAGGATGCAAGCACTTCAAAGATCCTCAGACCTGCAAAGAAGGCACCCTCTAGGTATTCTCTTCTAAAGGAAGCTCAGTGTGAGGGGACCCTGCAGAGTTGGACTGGAAAACAACTTCACAGGCGCACCTACAAAGCAACATGTTAATCTGTAGATAAAACATGTTAGAAAACAAAGAGAAGTCATGCAGGAAAACAAGCAAACGGTCAAAAAATTGAAGGAAGAGATTTCAAAGGGGTCCCTTGGGAATCCTTCGAAAGAAAATGGGTCCACTCAAGGGACATGCTATTTGAAAGTGTAGGCATAGTTTTTCATAAATCAATTCAACATCAAGGAATCCTTTTGAAAGATGTTCACTACATCAAGAAATTCAAAAGGAAGTAAATGCCTCCTCGCGAGGGGAAGGTCGAGGCTTCTCCTGTAGGAAAAGTTGCTTCCACCTTGGAGGAAGTTCTTTCTTTACGAACCCATGACAAAGGAAACATATTCCACTAGGGGTCCTTGTTGAGAATGCAATTTCTGAAAATATTTTGAAAATATTTTCGAGAAAAGATTCATTGGCCACCAAATGCATTTTCTAAAAATAAAAATTGACATGATAGCCCCCCCTTAGGATGGTGTGTACTAAATGCAGAGGCACGTGACATCCTAAGGATAGAAAAGAAAGAATGAAAAAGTGATGTTGTGGCTCATGGAACATAGCAAGATGTCACCATGGTAATGTTATCGTGCATGCGAGGGACAACACATGAACACCACAACATCACAAAGAAAGCATGAAAGATAAGAGAACAATAGTGTAAAGAAAGACAATAATATCATGAACAAGGGACATAGGGGCGATTTGATATCTTAGGGTCAGAGTTGCTCATAAATATAGATAAGTATAATAATAGTATATTAATGAACTGTCATCAACCCCCTACTATATCAAACCATATGAAGAATGCACAAGAAGAAAAATAAAAAATAAAAAATTGGATCAACATGGAAGGGAAGCATAAATTCCCCCAACACTTTGCATTGTCCCCAATTGTTGAAAATCAATACACATAATAGAGGAAGAATGATGAAACAAATAAAGGAAGTTGTATGACACATAAGCACTCATGTATCCAAGCACCTATGAGGGTGACATGGGTCATCCAAGAACACACAACACAAGCACGGGGAAACACAAACACACACACAATCTACTCTATTAATAAAGAAGAGGCATCCCCTAGTCCTCATCAACCAAGAGGTCATCAACCTCCCAATATAGATCATTATATGAGGAAGAAAAATGAGCCTGCAAGGGTGGAATATCAAGGGGGAACCCTTTGACCACCCACAAGAAGAGGAAAGGAAGAAGGCCCTATGAGGTCTTCTTCACTTAGTTCTTGTAGGGTAAAGGTCAATTACTTCACAAAGATTGCTGAAAGGGTCATGACCTCATCTAGAGAGTTAAACATGCACTTCATAGGAGTACTATGTGTTGTCTTAATGGATGAGGGAGGCAGTGACTGAGATCCACTGCTAGGGTCACTGAGTGACTCGGGAGTAATGACGAACTCTAGGGATGTCAAAACTTCTTTCATCACTAGGATGACACATGCTAATGTATAACCACCCTTCAAAGAAGGTGGACTTCTCTTCGACCCTCATTGATAGTGGGGCCGTCATCCATCTTCCATTTTGTCAGAGGATGCAAGATCCCCACAGACGAGACAAAAGGCACGGAGGAGGAGGAGAAGACTGCGGCAGACATCATTGAGGTGTTCGACATGTCCATGGGATTTGAGAATGGTGGGATGTTCAGGAGGGACATCAGGAGAGGCAACTCATTTGAAGGAGCAATAAACAACTGCACCTTTTTTAGGTGAGGGTCACTTACACTCACAATAGGAGCTGGAAGCAGCACCAAGGATGATGAAACTAAAGAAGAGGGGATGGGAGAGGAGGATACAACAACATATCCCAAAATAGGGGCTGTCGACTCCCCTTCTTTGTGAGTGGCCTGCTCAGTGGCCAAATCCTTTCTTCGATGCTTGTGCTCATGCGCAAGGCAGTTCCTGTGACTCTGAGAGCTAAAGTTCAAAAGTTGATATGAAATAGAGGACTCCTGCTCAACCATCGAAGTGTCCATCATGGTCATTTTTGATAGAGGGAGAAACTCCTGGATGAGAGCAAGAGGGAGAGATTGAGGAGAGATTGGAGTGACAGTGGGGGAGTTAGCTCTAAAACCTCAACAACGGGCCTCTTCCCATTCATTTCCTTGGGGCTAGGAGTGGTAGGAGGCTACAGAGGCTGAGACATAGAGGGCTCCCCACGAGGACCCTTCCCCTTACCATACATACCGAGCCGAGGGCCCATGGGTAAGGTAGGAAGGTCAAATACCTGAATCTTAGCTTTATGCCAAGTAGGCACCATCATAATTCTTATGTGAAAACTAGGAGTAGTCACCCAAACCTCCTCTTTGGGAAGGGCGGTAGGGGTAGTTCCCTAAGCACGAGAAGGCTTCTCCTTTCCCTTCCAAGAGGAGGGGGCAACTTGTTGCTGCACTACTAGGTGAGTCACTTTCGGCTGTCCTTTGCCCCTAGTTTTGTACTTCACATAGTTTCGGTAAGTAGGTCCATTCTAGGAGGGAGCAGACCAACTAGGGCAGGCCAAAAATGATCCAAGGAATAACCCCCACGGGATACCAATAGCTAGTATCTAGTGTTGTGTACAACATGCACAACACATTCGTGAGAGAACTTTAAAATGGAAGCGATTCCATTCATTGAAGCTAGCCATGGGATGTCCAACTTCACCCTGAGCAGATCAGATTCTAGAAAGACATTGAAAGTTGTATCCATAGTCCTAGGTCCAACTAGGACAAAAAGAGTTATAAAGCCATATGGATTAAGATAGAGACCATAGTGTGTACATATGATAGATTTCATTTTATCATATTCCTCCCTCTGTAACGAGTTTAACCATAACATCTCCTTCGTAATAACATTCACCTGACTCACAGGGTCAACTAGGATTCCTGTCACAATGTTTCCATTGAGGCAAGCAAGAATGTATAGAGGGGAGGGCTTATTATTCAAAGGCAAGTCCTGCGAGGTGAAAGTCACATCTGGTGAACCAGTCACAGGATGCGGGAGAGGAGTAATCAAAACTATATTAACATACGCCGAAGGCTTAGGAGAAGCATCAGAGGGGTCAATAATCAAGTTTGTAGAATGGGATAGAAATGGGTTCATGTAAATTTGCAACTTGTTATTGGCCTTCACTACTGACTTATTTGTATTTTGCTTCTTCCCATCGAGATGGATGGTACCATCGTTGATGCAATCCTATATCTCATGATGTAGGAACATGCAATGCCTAGTATCATGCTCGTTAACGTGATGGTACTAAAAAAAGGAATTCCCATCATACCAATCAGTATAAGGATCCTTCAAAGGTTGAAGTTTTTCTAAGGTTATGATCGTATCCTTCAATAACTTTTGTAAAATAGAAGAATAATATTTAGCTAACTTTGTAAACATGTTGTTGCATCTGAGGCCACGATCATTAATTGCAGCGACCACATTCATGATAGCTTTTCCTTTACTTGAAATAGACACAATATATTTTCCTTTAGAATGGGAGTGCAAGGAGGATTCCCCAAACTGAACCACCATTTACTGGTATTCCTATAGCACAACACATAGATGTGTAAAGGAAGGGTATTTCATTAAGGAAATTTTTTCTTACCAAGATCATTGCAGGTTGCCTATGAATACCTTTTTCACATTTGAGTTGGGAAAAGGGTATGAAATTTGTGAAAAGAGAACTTGGTATCACACTATGAAGTCAGTTATCTTCTCATTTTCTCCCTTCTTACATCAGGCGAGATCCAAGAAGGTCATCTTCAGACCAATATTAGCCTATAATTAATAGAGAAACTGATTGATGAGCTGAGAAAATGAGAATATAGAATTATCTGGAAAGGAACAATACCACTCAAGTGTTGTATCTTTGAGAGATCGAAGGAAGAGTTTTTCCATTAGAGCATCGTGATGAAATAAATCTATTCACGTGGCATTGAAAGCTGACACATGCATCTGCAGATCCACTTTACCACCATACTTTTCAAACTTAGGAATCTCCATTCCCTACGAGAAAGGAGTAATCAAAATAGCCACTGACAAGGGACTATGTTGGAAGAAAGGTTGGGCAAAGGCTTGAGAAAGGCTTGCTAATTGGTTTTGCATCTGGTCCATTTTCTGAAGAAGAGTATTGAGAATAGGGTTAGAGGATGATAAAGGCCTAGTGGAACTTCCCCTAGAACCACTACCACTAGAACCACCTTTGGAGCTACCATTGGAGACACCACTGTGACCCCTTCCGGAGCCACCACTGAAACCACCAATGTGATCCTTGCTGGAGCCATCGCCATGACCTTTTCCACTGCTGCCACCACCAGCACTACCTAAGCCACCATCACCAGTGCCATCACTACTACCAAAGCCACCATTGCTCATCCCTCAAGAGCCACTACCGCTCATCCCTCTAGAGCCCCCACCACCAGGCACGGTAGGAGGGGAGAAACTAAAACCAAGGGGTATCCTACTTTCCTTGACAATGTTAGAATTTTGAGAAGCAAAGGAAACATTGATTGAGGGGCCTGTTTTGACCATGCATATAGATGTGGTAGATATCAGAACACCTATTTGTTTCTCATAGGTATCGAGCACCTCCCCTCAGGCAATACCCGATCTAGTGCTATACAAAGGGATGTATGCTTCAATTAGATCAGTGAGTCCACATTAGAACTCTATGCCTATCTGATCCTTACCTAACATATATCTCACCTTGCTAGCAAGTCTAGTGGCTCTCACCATATTCGGTGCTTTCTCCAAATGATTCACGAGGTCTAACAACCTTCTGTCTAATTCCAAAATATTTTTTGTAGGAATATGAACAACATCATCCTCATCCATAGACAAAGCTATAGGGGATGTTGGAGGAGTGGGTACATGAGTGGTCTCATCAATGAAACCCATCTTGTTTGTAAAACCTGTGGAAAAACCAATAGTATAGCCAAAAGTGACCATCTTTTCCATTGGTAAGTGTTGTATACTTCTCCTAACAATGTACCCAGAAGTCGTAGACTAAGTTGTGATGTTGATAAACCATCATAACACCCAAGTATAGCTTGATTGTCTAGTGCATAGGAAAAATTTTTGATGCAAAGAAACAGGTAGATGTTGTTCACATCGGGTTCACCAAAATGTAAGATAAGGGGACCAACCACACCAAGGCTCCAGGTCATGGAGAGTCTAGAGCGGAAGGTTGCCCTAAGTTACCTCAAAATTGGATAAGATTTCTTAGGTCAAGGATAGAGAATGAAGATCACTCTTAAGTGATTTTATCACTCTACTGATCTGAATGTTTGGATGGGGCTAAACAAGCCAGTTTCTAGAATCTGAACTGTACCTCAGACAATTCTTTGCCCAAAGATAGTAATGTGGGTCAAGGACGATAGTGAAACACATTGGTGTCTCTCTAGTGTTGTCATTTGAATGACCAGAAAGTGTAAAAGCATAGTACGAATTGCTAAAAAACCTACTTATAGTTTAGCTAATGAAGTTTAACGAACCAAAAAAAATAACAAAGTACAAGAAATGACTATAAAGATGATAAAGGAGATGATGCAAATGAAGGTGATGAAGATCAACTCACTAGGAGTCCAGTTTTCTAGCAAGCTCCACATGTACATGTACCTACACACAACCAAGAGAGAAAAAATGTTGAGGTTGTATAGGGGTTTGCCTCAGTCAAACCCTGCTTTGGTGTTTCCACCTCCATAGAAAACCAGGAAAGCCAAAAGATGGAAAATGTGATAAAGGAAATAGTAAGAAAGGGTATTGAACAATCACAAAAATATTATGCTACGTAAATTAAAAAACAATATCACCTTCTCAATCGAGGTGCCCTCAAGCATGTAGAGGAGGATGCAAGCTCGGTAAGGTCTACACTGCTGCAACAATGAAGAAGTAGTCCCTCGGAACACCAAGTCACAACTCCAATGGTGGAAAAAGGTGCAACAAGATGTATTGAATTGCTCAAGAAGTGCTTAAAAGATCAAGATGGTGTGTAGATTTTCTCAAGAGATTGTAGAAGATGGAATGGATACATTTAAAGATCAAAATGGGAGGGAAAGAGCCATTATTGGGTTGGTTGGTTGACACAAAGGTGTTACGCTTCATCCCTAATGGGAATGTAACATCCTTGTGGATTCCAGAGGCAAGAATCTATCAGGGATGATAGTGCACCATGTAGACATCCACACACCATGCTTTCATCCTTGACAAAAATTTCCCCCACTGACACAAAGGACAAGAACCAAGTGGATGCATTGTAGATAGGTGGTGTGGAATTTCTTAGTCGAGTTTTATTTTTCCAAAGTAGGGGGTGTAAACGGGAAATTTGTGAGAGGGGTGAAAATTCACTCCTATACACCTTTAATGTTTGCCTCATCCATAGAATTTGTGTGTAATAAGATGTTACTGCAATTTATTCTAGTTTTGTAGTAGATAAAGACAATGCATCTTGTTTCTTGCTTATCCATGACACCAATTTGCATCCAAGAAAGAATGCACCACCACTTGTACTTTTCTTGTCATCTACACAACTAGCCCAATCTACATCTGTGTAAGCACTCAGAGTAAATTTAGTATCCTTTGGATACCACAAGCCATGATCTGGATTTCCCTTCAAGTATTTGAGTATCCTCTTCACTGTTGCAACATGTGACTCTCTAGGATTTTCTTGAAATCTAGCCACAAGATAAACTGCATACATGATATCCGGTCTAGTAGTGGTTAGATATAACAGTCCTCTAATCATTGATCTATACTTTCTCTAATTAGCCTTAGGAGATTCATCATTCTTACTCAGCTTGCAACCAGTAACCATAGGGGTACATATTGGTTTAGAATCTTCCATTCCAAACTTCTTCAACATTTCCTTGACATACTTTAATTGTGAAATAAAAATACCTTTATCTATCTGATTGATTTGTAGCCCAAGAAGAAATTCATCTCCCCAAAAATTAAAATTTCAAATTCTTTCTGCATCTTTTATGCAAATTTCTTACACAGCTTCATTTCCCCAAAAAATTATGTCATCAAAATATACAACCACAATCAAGATTTGATCTTTTTCAACTTTGAAGTGAAGATTGCTATCTATGGTACCTTTATTGAATCCTTAATAAAACAAGTACTTGTAAGACCTTGCATACCAAGCTTTGGGATCTTGCTTCAACCTATATAACATCTTCTTCAATCTACAAACCATATCTGATTTATCTGATAACTAAAATCCTTCTGGTTGTTCTATGTATACCTCTTCTTCCAATTCTCAATTCAAGAAATTAGACTTCACATCCATTTGATATACTTTAAAATATTTATGTGCTGAAAAATCCAAAAACAACCTGATATCTTCCATCCTTGCCATTGGAGAAAATGGCTCCTTAAAGCCTATTCCTTCTACTTGTGAGTAGCCTTTACACACAAGCCTTGCCTTATTTCTTACCACTTCTCCACTCTCATTTAGTTTGTTCCAGAATACCCACTTAATTCCAATCACATCTTGTTTGTTGGTCTTGGGAAAAGTTCCCAAGTTTTATTTTTCTCAATCTACATTAGTTCTTCTTCCATAGCCTTGATCCAATACTCATCCTTGCATGCTTCAATCACTATTTTGGGTTCAACTTCAGAAAGTGAACATAGATTTACTTATTCTTCAACAACTTTCCTTCTTGTCAATACACCTTTGCTCTTATCACCAATGATCTGTTCTTCAGAATGATTCTTCTACACATACTTAGGAGTTTTAGGAATCTTTTTTGGAGTTTCTTCCTCTTCAATATGCACTTCTTTTTCCTTAGCCTTTTCTTCTTCTTTGCAAGAAGACTCATTTGATTCATATCTATCTATCACCACTAAATTATTTTGTAGGTATTCATCAACCTTGACACTTGCACTCTCAACAATCTTTCTTAGCCTCTTGTTGTAGCATCAGTAAGATTTGATTTTAGTAGAATATTCAAGATACCTTCATTGGACCTTGTACAATGCTACTCTGTCACGCAAAACACCACTACAACACACTATTTTCTCTTTTTATTTAAATATTCTCAAAAGCACTTGGAAACCAAGCACCAGAGACACATCCTCAACATCTTCAACACTTCCACATCATGACCAAGCCAACTGCAGCATAGCAACTGGAACATACATCCATAGGAAAAAGCTTATCAAAGAAACTCTAGGGGTTGACACTAGTAGCTTACTAATGACAACATAATGAAACTGATCAAAGCATCATTAGAGACAACATCAACTCAATACCAATTGCACATCCTTGCAACAAACTCCTTCTCATACTGTTGACACCAATGGAAACACATAAGCTTGTTGACATCAATGACAACACCAACTCAATGAAAACACCAACTACATATACTTGCAACAGGTGGGCATTAATGCCCCATGAAAAATAAGAAATAAACTCAACAATTCATTTTCTTGAAAATTTATATTTTTTTTCAAATTTGGTGATTTGGCTCACTTTGCAACCTTTTCCATTTCAAATTTCCATATTTCTCTAAGATATTTAAGGGTTAACTATTGCAATTTTTTAGATTTTTTGTATTTTCCTCTTCTTTGGTTTTTATAAATTTCATGTTTGAAATATTTTGTTCATTCTAATTTCAATTATGATTGTTGTCATTTTTCTTCAAAATATATGTAAATCCTTGCTTGTGTCCTAGTTCTGAGTTCAAATTTTGATATCCCAACATAGCTTTTTTCTTATTTAAGGCATCCACAATTTAAAATCATATCATGGGCCTAGTTTATTTTACCTCTCAATCTTCAAAATTTAGTGTTTGTAAGTATTAATTGGTTACTAATAGTTGAAATCTATTTTAAGCCTTGCACAATCTATTGAAACCCTTAAAATCTATTAAAAAACATTTTTTTTCATTCTTAAAGATTTTTACCTACAATTCACACTTTTAGTGTAGTTTGTAGTGTAATTGCACAACATAAATGAACTCCAACTTCTGGTTGCACTTTGCACTTCTTATGCAATTAGTAGTTTTTAATACAAATGTAAAATGAAATAAAACTTCAAATTTTTGAACACACTTTGTACTTCATGTGTAGTTTGAAATTTGCATTGCAATTGTACAATGTAAATGAAAAAAATTTAGCTACACTTCACACTTCTGATGTTTGTACTATAAATGAAAAATACAAGTGAACTAAAAACCCCAATCAAGTTTCACACTTTTAATATAATTTTAGCTAACAAACTTTGACTTTTGATATGCCATCATCTCAAGCCATAGACTAGACTTGTAATGCATTATGCAATCTCTTTAAAAACTACATGCCAAATTCAAACTCCAATATGAAAAACATTTAAAAAGTACTTTATAGGGAGTAGTATTATAAGAAAAGCACATCATGAGTGCAAACCCCAATTTGCAATATGTAGGTTGAGCCCAAACCCTGATTTGCATTAAAGTAGCAAAGTAGTAATTTTAAGAAATTTTCTTCACATAAAAGGAATTTTGAGTTTAATTTATTATTAAAAATTATGCATATGATTTCTTAAAGGTTTTATAAAAAACTTGTTTCATGAAATTTTTTAAATTATAATATTCATAAAATATAAAAATATGTTATTTTAAATAATCTATTTTTAGAAGTTATTCATATGAGTGTGACCTTGTGTACTAAGATGAAATATGAATTCAAAGGTGGTGTCCCACTCTCAAAGATACAGAAAAATCTCATAAATATAACTAAAAATGATCTAGTACATGTGGGTGTTAGGTCCCTAATATTCTATATCTAATATTATCATATACCCTAAGAATATAATAAATATTCCCAAGTATAAGTTAAGAACTTGTGGCATGCTTAAGCTTAACATTAGTTTTAGTTAATACATTAAATACTCTTTATTAGGATGAAGGGGTGCATCCCTAAATGGTTAAGCCTATAAATAAAGGGAAGATGTTCCTCCCAAATCATCATATCATCAATTATTCAATCCATATCATATTTTATAATTACTGGAGGTAACCCCCTCGAAGTGGTTTGCTAAATTTTTTATTTTTATAGATATTTCCGAGAAATATCATAGCAAGTGGTCTTAGAGCTACAATTTGAGATAACATTTTGTTTCTACCATAACTTCCAAATCAGTGTGATTTTTGGTCTAATTTTTTTTGGGTTTTGAGGTATGTAGTAAATAAGCTCTAAAAAAATCAGAATTTCAAGGTATGTTTTCTAACATGTATTGAGATTTTATTGTTTTTGATTAATTTGCTCTATAGGTTGAAATTTATGGATTTTTTTTAAATTTTATTTGTTTGGAAATCTTATAAAAAATTAGGTAGGATATGTTCTTTGTAATGCACTATTAAAAATAAAATAAATTCTTTAATTTAGCTATCAAAGTTTAGTCAATTTTTTCATTATTTTGCTCTATAAACTATATTTTTTAGATTTTTTTTTTTGGAAACCAGTTAAAAAATAGGTAGGGTTAATTCTTTGCAATTTAATATTTTTGATAAACTAAGCAACATTTACTAGGTGTTGTACCTTTTACACAATGAGCCCAAAGGGCCAAAAAGCATCAAAACCAAAAAACATCAAAAAAGATTACAGTAACAACATATAAGAGACACAGACACAACCTAGTAACAACACAACACAAGTCCAACCACTAATTTTCTAAACCCTCCCATTTCTTCACCAAGAGCTTTAATACATCCTCCCCAATCTAGTTGGGGCCTTCATCCATGGTGTTCTTGTCCATTTCCTCTTTGACCACATCCGAGAGAGTGAGAGACGACCTGTGAATCATTGTAATAGTGAACTGAGCCAGGAAATTAACCTTACAATTCAACATAGCCACCTGCTCCTACAACACATTGAGCTCATCCACTTTGTCCTCCTTGCTCTGGATCTCCATATCAACACCAGCCCTAGTATCCAAGGAATTGGTAGAGTCCTCTTGAAGTATTTGGTTTAAATCAGAGAAGTGACTTGGGTCTTCTATGGGTCCTTTATCCTTAGTCTTCTTAGTAGCTTTGATACCTTGAATTTTGCTGCCACACTTAACTGAGTCATTGGAGATATCATCAATAGGGGCCTCTTTCTTGTATTGCACCAATATGTGGGATCTTCTTACACTCATATGCTTCCTCCCCATCTCAAAACTAGTACCCATCACAATATCACCCTTAGAGTCTTTTTCCTCGACACATTTACCTTTCTTAGAGACTGGAAGAACCCTTGGAAGAAGAGACACATTTTTTTCTTTTTTCTTAGTAGCCGGTCTACTAACCTTCTTGTGTTTCAACTCATAGAGCCCATCCACAACACTTGACTGGGTCAACCCAACCTCAATTTTCTTTTTCTTCAAGGGAGAAGTGGCTATAGTCTTAGTACCAGGAACATCCTTAGGAATGGGGGATTTCCTCTTAGATCCCTCCAAGACAACATGGGAAGGGTTTCCAGGGTTATTTTCTGGGGGTTCCAATTCTTCCACTCTCATAGCTGAGATGGGTTTGGGAGGGACCAAAGTCAAATGGAAATGGTAGAGTTTGTGGATTAGGCCTTGGTGCAATGGTAAAGGAGGAAGAGAATCAGGGTTAAGAGTGGCAATTTCCTGGGATTCTTTGATGGAATTCTAAAGAAGAAAGAAAAAAGAAAGGGAAGCTAAGCAACATTCTATGCCTTAAGTGATTTACCAATAGTAAGTGGTAGAAATATTTACCTTGAATTGACCCTCGATGGTGACATACTTCATGATGGAAAGGTAGGCCTTATCCCATGGTTTAGGAAACACTTCCCAATCGAAGCCAGACTACTTTTTCACTGGCTTCTCATTCCCCTTAAAAAATGCATTCAAACTCACCAAGTCCTACGTTTTTGTGTGTTTTTTATACTTCATGTCATCATAGGAAAAGCTAGTAGCTTTACCTATTACCTCTTCATCCATGTCGAAAGAAATGCCACCCAAGGTGACCCACCAATCCTTCCAAGAGCTACCAAACTGGGTTGATAGCATCTCGTTTTCCATGAGTGAAAAAAGCCCACCTTCTAAACATATATGCCAAGTTAGGGGGTCCTAGAAAAGCTCCTCACAACTATCTGGCTCAATCCTAACATGCTCTCCACCCATAGTGACCCAAAATACACAATAGCCAAAAAAGAAATACCAAAAAAAGAATGAACGCCAGAGAGGTTACCATTGCAAAAATAAACTTTACAAAGCCCATTGAGATGAAAAGGCATAATAAAGGTAGAGTGATGTTTACATGCTTTGACGGTCATTTCTGATGACATTTGCCACATAGTCCCATAATCATCACAATGAAACCCAAAAAATAATCAATAGAGATAATTATGGAATCTGGATTTAAATCTAAATAACCCATCAACTTAAAGAGGTTACACAATTTCCAAATCCATTTGAATGTGGGGGGAAGATTAGATATATTTAAGTACATATGATAAAATCTAAGGTGAAAGAGATGCCTTAATTTGGAATTATTAAAGAAGATGGTGGAGTACATCCTTATACACAACCTCCATGAGATTTGATGAGATCTTTTGTACCATTGAAAAGGAAGCCCATAAGGGTTAGGGGCCCCACTAAAAATGACCATAAGAAGAAAAATCCACATGGCCACCCACTTGAGCCTAGACACCTCACTCTTCCTAGAAAAAAACCAACCAATGATCTGTCAGGGAATGCCACCTGTACCTGAAAAAGAAAGACAGATCAATCATTAATAATAGAGTAATTCCTTTGCTCTAAGAGGATTAAATTTTGAATAGATGTTGGAAAAAATTCCATCTTTTTCCAACATTTGCAAATCTGCTAGGTGGACCCCAAATTGGCGAAGCCGTTAGCCACCTGGTTCCCTTCTTGAAAGATATGAGACAGGTGATACCTTTCAAATTTAGAGATTAAGATATTAATATCCAAAAGAATATCCCTTAAGTTCCAACCAAGTAGATGACATAGATTAATAGAGTCTATCACATTTTAAGAATCCAATTCAATCTCCAAATTCTTAATGCCCAGAGTGACAACAATCTCAATGCCCTTGAGCAGCACACAATATTCCACCACCATAGAAGAGTGCGTACCCATACCACCAGCATACCCAACAACCAAGTTTCCTTGACTGCCTCTTATAAAACCACCTACACTGGCTAGACCAGGGTTCCCTTTGGCCATGCCATCAAAATTTAGTTTAAACCACCACTCAGCCAAATGTTTCCAAATTGTGTTTTTCCTAGCAAGAGATTTGGAGTTGTCAAAGGAATCAATACCAAGCTCAACTTTCTAGGCTTTAGCCACTTTAATCTCCCAAAAAATTGGGGTTATGTCTGGTGGTTTCCACTTTAGTAAGGAGAGAATTTCTGAATTAAGTCTCGCCTCACAACCAAACACTTCCTTCGGACTCTTCTCAATGTCATGAAACACTCTATTGTTCCTTTCCTTCCAAATGCACTAGCAGATGATAGGGGGAATTTTCCTCCAAATCTCCAAGGGAAGGGGGTGTCAGAAAGGACCATTCCCCACCTCCATAAAGGAAACCAAATCTTTATTCAAGGTCCAATGTGTCTCTAAATTTTGAAGAAAAAGGTCCCAGATACCAACAACAAACAGATAGTGCAGAAGCATATGATCCATAGTTTCTTCATTGTCTTTGCACAACAAGCACCTGTTCAGAATTTGGAATCCCCTCTTTCTTATATTATCTTGGGTTAAGATCCTGTTGTGGCAGGCCATCCACCAAAAGAAATTTATTTTAGGAATTAGGTGACAGTTCTAGACCTTCTTCCATAACTTACTCTATAAGCCGTCTTGATAGTCAAGTTTCCCTTACTATCCAAGAACCAAAAGAAATAATATTCAATATCCAATAGAGGTAATATGTATTGAGAGAGTAAGAATTTTAAGGAATATGTCATACATTATAGGTTAGGGGAAAGAGGGCCAAAGGAGCTAATATATTTCCAACACCTAGCACCCTGTAAACCATGTATGTAATCATCCACATTCCTACCAAAGAACTGAGAAGTAGGTTCCATCAGATTTTTTGAACTCAAAATAGGCCAAGGGGGAGTATAAGAGCTAGGAATCTTCCCAACATCAAATCTTACTACCTTTTCCAAGGTTCCATCTCAAACCAGACATCAAAAACTTCTTCATCTTGCGAATATTGTTCCAAGTAAGAGACCCACGGGGATGATCATTCTCCATACATATGATTAGAGGAAAGTTGTTCAGGTATTTGGATTTCATTATTCAGCACTAGTCCTTTTTATCTCTTAACTGGTCCCACCACATTTTAGCAAGAAAAGCCTTATTGGACACAAGGACTTTCCTGATGCCCAACCCCCCCTCAATCTTGGGGAGGAAAACTTTCTCCCAGCTGACCAACAACATCTTTTTATCTTTTGTACCCGACCATAGAAAGACTCTTTGGATCTTCTCAAACTTCTTGGCAATGTAACTAGGCATTTTTAACATGGACAAAAAATAAACAAGTATACCTTGGAGGGTAGCAGTGAGGAGATGTAGTTTGCTCGCATGACTCAGGAGAGATCCTTTCCATCCAGCAAGCTTTCTCTGGACTCTTTCAAGAATCAAGTTCTAGAAGTTGGAAGTAACTTCCTTAATAGTAAGGGGAAGGCCAAGGTAGACTAAAGAAAGAGTGGCACTCACACAACCTAACACTATAGTCACACGATCCTATGGACCAAGAGTGTAGTGAAAGAAATAGATCATACTTTTATTATAATTGATGCATTAACCAGAATAGGCCGCATAGAGATTGAGAAACCTTTCCAATTCTTGGCTTCAACCACCGAATATTTCCTAAAAAGCATAGTGTCATCCATGAATTGTTGAATAGTAACATGATCAAGGGTGGAGGCTAGTTTGAAAATCTTGATGGAGCCCTCTAACAACATACTCGACATATTCCTACTTAGCACTTCAACCACCATAATGAATAAATAAGTGGAAAGGGGGTCTCCCTATCTAATTCCCCTCCCAGCCTCAAAGAACCGTTGGGACACTCCATTGACCAAAATAGAGTACTTCATCGTGGAGACACATTCCATAATGATATTGATAACTTTTTGATTAAAGCCAAACTTAACAAGGACTTTGGGGAGGAATTTCCAAAGGACCTTATCATAAGCTTTGGAAATATTGAACTTGAAAGCCATGCTAGAGTTGTTACACCTATCCATAGAATGTAGGGTTTCATGGGTGGATAAAGTAGCATCCAAAATATGTCATCCAGGTACAAAACCTTTTTGATTGGGACTAATCATTTTCTACAAGAGGGGTTTCATTCAATTCACTAAAATTTTGGAGAAGACCTTATAAACAATATTGCAAAGACTAATAGGATGGAAATTAGACATGGTTAGAGGGTCCTCAGATTTGGGGATAAAAGCTATGAAGGTGTGGTTTAGCTATTTAAATACTTTACCAGAGTTAAAGAGATCCATAGCAGTAAGGGTAAGGTCCTCCCCCACAATCTCCTAAAAGGTTTAGAAGAAAGCCGAGGGGAAACCATTGGTCTTGGAAGCTTTATAGGCCCCCATAGTAAACACAATAGATCTAACCTCCTCAGAAGAAACCACCCTCAAAATTGAAACATTATCCTCAAGGCCAATAGGAGTAGGGAGAGGTTTCAATAGCAGATTTGCCAACCCAAGGGCTGGAGCCTCTAAAGGAAGCGAGTAAGCTTGCTAAAAGTGATTAGTAGCTAAAAGACCAATTTTTTTTATTTGATTCCTTTTTCTATGTTTAAGAGCTGACACATGGAAGAAAGATGTGTTCTAGTCCCCCTCAGCAATTCACTATATTCTGGACTTCTGCTTCCAAAATACCTCTTCTTTCTTTAATATTTTCTCCCATTCCAAATGATTCTCCTTCTCCTGCTGACCCATCAGAATGCTATTATCACCATCTTCCATTCTTTTTTGTAACTCACCAAGTTTGTCTACCATTATCCATTTTTGATGGAATACATCACCAAACATGCACTTATTCCACCCTTTAACAATATGTTTGACATGTTTAAGTCTTTGGGAGAGTCTGAACATAGGGGATCCATGCACTAGAATGTTCCACTAGGCAACAACCTTGTTCCTAAAGTCCGGATGGGAATTCCTTGTTAGACATAAATAAGGTCCTTAATTTAGTGGTCAAGTTTTAGTCAAACCATAAATTTCAAAACATGTCTTAGCATATGTTCTAAATTTTTATGGTTAAAACTTACACTACATACTATCCTCCCTTACTTAATAAAGAGGAATATATAGTTCACAATAATAAAAAACTTGGATCGATGTCATATTTAAGACTAGAGGGATATTTTATGAATGAAGGAACCAATGACCATCTTTATTGTCTACTACAAAAAATTAAGGGAATAATTCCACCAGATTGTGAAAAGTGGTACATTTCATTGAGATTTTAAATTATCTGGCCCATTTACAACATCCTTAAATGAGGGATTATGTAGGTTTCAAAAATTAATACTCTCAAAATTAGGGGGTTCAAAAAGCCACCAAGGGGGGTGAAACCCTAATAGACAAAATAGAGGAATAGGTCAATCTTTTCAAGGTTCAAAATTAAACCTACCCAAAATAGATATACATAAGTTTGATGGTACATATGTAATTTCATGGATAAGTCTCATGGAACAATATTTTAAACTTCAAAATATATCAAATGCTGCAATGGTTGACATAGCGTCACTACATTTAGAATCTGAACCTTATCAATGGTACCAATGGATGATGGGTGAGAAACAAGGGAAATTACTTAGTTGGAGAGAATTTACCAATGACTTAGTATCCCACTACGAGCTGCCATGGAAAAAAACTCTCTTGTTGTGGTAAGTATTATCATATGAAAATTTCAATGGTAAATTGCCATTTGGATTTAGAAATATTTCCTATTCCAACAAGAGGAGTAGATGTGGTTTTAAGATTACAATGGATTAAACAGTTGGGAAAAGTGTCCTTCAATTTTGACGAATTATTTATGAATTTCAACTCTAATGAATTATAAATTTATAGGAGTAAAATTACCACCAACTCAAATTATTAGCTCCCATAGGATGAAAAAAAAATTAAGATACATATGGTCTAGTGGCACAACTATGGTTTATAGAAACACAAGATATGAAAACTCAACATCTACAAGAACTTAATGAGATCATTCAAAAATACCAACAAATTTTTATAGAACTTAAGGGTCTACCTCCAATTAGAGACCATGATCATGCCATTGAATAATACCTAGAAGTATTCCTCTTAACATTAGACCTTATCATTATCCTTATGAAAAAAATATAGAAACTGAAAAATAGTCAAGGAAATGTTGGATTAAAGAATTATTCATCCTAGTAAAATTCTCTATTCATCTCTAGTGGTTATCGTTAAAATGGAGGATGATTCATGGAGAATGTGTCTTGATTATAGGTAACTCAATAAAATCACTCTTAAGGATAATTTTCCTATTCCTACTATTGATGAATTATTAGATAAACTAAATCGTGCAATTTTCTTTACTAAGTTAGATTTACATTATAGCTTTCATAAAATTCATATAAAGGAAGAGGATATACATAAAACAACCTTTAGAACTATAATGTCCCCTTCCAGTTGACATCTCTCAGTACTTGAGATTAGCCTATTATGTGATCCTTGTAGGCTAATATGGAGGATAAAGGGTCTTGTCGAGGCATGGCTTGGCTTCAGTTGTTAGAGCTATTCAGTTTGGCTTTTGTTTGGGGTCTTTCAGACATCATTTGCTTGACTTACTATTTTTAGTAAGGGGAGACATTCAACGGAGCACCCCTGCTATTTTTAGCAGTATGGTTTGGTCATATGCAGATTCAGTCACTTATCATCTGGCTTCAAACGGTTTGTCATTTGGACTTATATTGAGAGAGATATTAATATTTATGTGTTAAAATAAATATTAATTATTTGGAGCTTATATTATAAAGTTATGATATAATTAAAAATTATAACTTAAGTGACTTTATGGAAGGGGTCGACCATCATGGAAAGGGGGCCAAGTTCAATTAATAATTATAATTATTTTGGGCACCCAAACTATGGAATTATTAAAAGTAATTCAATTTTTATTTAAATGGTGCTTTTTGAGGGAAGTCGACCCTCTTGAAAGAATATAAGGTTTTCACTTGCAAAAAAATTCATTATGAATTGCATATGATATTGGTTTTCAGAATTCTTCTTCCAAAGAACGAAGCCTAGGGTTTATCATTTTCTTCTGCATTGGAGAATGAGCCATCTTCAGTGTTTGTAGTTCAGAGGTTGTGAAATATCAGCTAATTTATTGCCTGTAGTTGAATAGCTTCATTAAGAGGTTATTATAGATTTTATTGTGAGTTTCTTTTATTCAGTGATTGGACCGATTTCTTTCCAAAGGAGAATCTTTCCATTTTCCATCAATTATCAGACATTTGGCACACTTTCCAAGGTGGTACAAATTTGTTCATTGCTGATCTAGGGCAATACTTCACATTTGCAAGGGTGTTTTCTTCACAGCCATCAAAGCGCCTTGTTTTTGGGTTGCCTTTTTAGTCTCTAGTGGACGCCTTGGACTCCTGAGGGTTTAGCAACTATTGTCCAGTGGGAGAAATTCCTTAAACAAGATGTCTGTACTTTTCATGACCTTCTATAGGCAACTGCAAATCAGAAATCAGGTTCCTTAGATATTGTTTATTTAATTACCTTTTTGTATGCATGCTATCAGTTCAACATTGTAAACATTCATCATTCCAAATAAAGATTCACCACCCTTCATTAGTCAATAGTGCTTTAAGTATTTGTAAGTTTATGCATTTATTTTGTTCTGGCATCCTTTCTTAAAAAAAAAAAGCCAAAACCCTTATTGCACAAAAAATTCACAAAAAAACAAAAATACACAAAATACACAAAAGAATTAGTTTGAGCAACAGAAGTTGAAAGTTGAACTAGCAGGGTTCATCACAAGAACGCATGAGGAACATTATGAATTCTTAGTAATTCTACTTGGTTTAACTAATTCCCATCAAATTTTCAAAGCCTCATGAACTTAATACTTTTCCAATTTCTTTGTAAATTTGTGGTGGATATGTTTGATGGTATCCTTATCTTAGTAAATCATGGGAAGAAAATTTACAGCATGAAGAGAAGATATTACAAATATTGGAAGATAATCAACTCTATGCCAAGCAATACAAATGTGTCTTTGGTGTAAGAGAAATGAAATACTTGGGACACATGGTGTCACATGAAGGTGTTAAGGTAGAACCCAAGAAGATTGTTGCAATAAAAGAGTGGCTGAAACCTAAAAATATCAAAGGGTTGAGAGGATTTTTTGGTCTAACAATAATAGAATATTTATTCATAATTAAGCTCATATTGCAGCTTCCTTAACAATGATATTAAAGAAGGATTCCTTTTCATGGTCAAAGCTAGCCACTCAGGCCTTCCCACAACTAAAAGACACTCTCACTTCAACCCTAGTACTAGATACCCCAAACTTCTCTAAAATATTTGTAGTAGAATGTGATGCTTTTGGACATGGAATTAGTGTATTAGTAATGCAAGAAGGGTGTCCATTAGCATTTGAGGGTCAAAAAATCAAAGGAAAAAACTTTCTAAGACCCACATATGAGAAGGAAATGTTAGCCATTATTCATGAAATTAAAAAATGGCACCACTAATTAATGTGAAGGCATTTCAAAGTCAAGACTGATCATGAGAGTGTAAAATATTTTTTAGAACAATGACTATCCTCATCATAACAAAAAAAATGGGTTACAAAGATGTTGGATATGACTTTGAAATTATCTATAAAAAGAGTAAAGAAAATATTGTAGCTAATGCCCTTTCTCGACAAGAAGTAGAGGAAGCAAATATTTGTGTCATTTTCTTAATACAACAAAAATGGTTAGAAGTTGTATGAATAGTGTGGAAAAATGATCCTCAAGTACATAATCTCATTCTAAAACTTCAACATGATTCATCTTCTTTTGATAAGTATATTTGGAAATAATATTCATTATGGTAAAAGATTGTTTGTTTTTATGTAAATATTCCAATTTAAAAGAAGACATATTATCTCAAATGAATGACTCATAAATAGCACGTAATTCATGGTTTTAAAAGACCTATCATCATATAAAGAAATATTTCTTTTGGGAAAGTCTAAAAGGATATGTCAAGAAATTTGTGGCTAAATTTTTAATATTCCAAAGAAATAAAGGTGAAACAACAAAGACTCCAAACCTCTTACAACCTTTAGGCATTTCAACACAACTTTGGGAGGAAATATCAATGGACTTCATTACTGGTCTACCAAAATCTAATAGTCCTAATGTAATTTTAGTTATTGTGGATAAACTCTCTAGGTATGAATATTTTGTGGACTCTCTCATCTATTTAAAGCAAGTACCATGGCAAAAAATGTTCATGGAGAATGTACAAAAAACTTTATGGAATTCACAAAATCATAGTAAATGATCATGACCCTATCTTCACTAGATTTTTTTGGACAAACTTATTTACAACATGGGGTACACAACTAGAACATAATTCCTTGTTAGATGCACAAGAAAAATAAGAGGGAGGTGTTGAATCAATTGTTACTTAAAACATTCAATCCCTTAATATCATTCAAACCCTTATCAATCTTTAAACCCTTATCATCTATTAGTAGAATGTAAACACATGAATTAGTAATGCAAATTCAAAAAAACACATGAGAACATTGAATTTACATGGAAAACCCAAGACGGGAAAAACCACGATGAGGATTACCTCACATATATATGACTTACAATATGAAATAAAAGTAGGCTCACTATCAAGGACTCACTTCCTAGAAAAAGAAGAAAGGCTCACTGCTAGAAGGACTCACTATCCAAAAGTAAGAAGAATAGAAGAAGACTGTTACAAAGAGATTAACTTTCTCAAGGCGATAGGATAAATCCACCACTAAAAATTTATGCCATCCACAAGCTTTGGCTCACTCCAACAACTTCAAGCACACTACAATTATAAACCCTTCTGCTCACTGCATTAGATTCATAGGAATTAAGATCACACTTAGATCACCACACTTGATCACATTCACATCTTTCGTACTTGCCACACAAATCCACACTCATATCCAATAATTAACCTTACTTTTATACCATCCATGACCTAAATAATATTAATCAGGCCAACCTTAATGAAACATATGCACCTCAAGTGTGCAATACCAAAATAGGTCAAAACCAAACACTTATGTGGTGGAAAAAAGTGAAGGTAGACCACACCAAGGGTTAACTAGGACCCAAATCTATACTAAAATGCATCACCATGCTTCCAAAAATAGCTAACTTCCACAATTAGTGCTAGCACCTAGGTCAGCCAAAATTGCACAAACACTAACAAGCGACCACATCCACACAAAATCTCAAAATATTCCAGCATCATCAAAATATTTTGCAATACTACCACAACTACTTGAGACAAATAGTTCTTTCATTCTATGTAACCAGACACATTGGCACATACATACAACCTACTAACCAACCTTGCAGAACACTTTAGCACTTGAAGCCTCAAGGGAAGTAAGATACACACAATATAAGAATGTTCCTAAATTTGCAAGACAAGAAACAATAGCACAAAGAAATGCAGAGCAATCTCATTTCTCCTGGACAACCTTCTTCACAGGAAAACACACTATCAAACACATCTTCTACCACACGATCCATAAACTGAAACTCTAGATATAACACCTCTGAACACCTCTAATCATCACATCTAAATTGAATAGGCATATCTTCAACCATGAAGAATTATAGAGCACACCAATGAACACACATTTTTCACACTATACACTCTTATTCAAATTTTCTCAAAAGCACTTAGAAACCAAGTGAACTAGCTACATCAACAACATCAAGACAGAGCTACAACACCTTCTGAATACATCGACAGTCTCTACAATACCAACAATCTCTCCATTTACAATATCTGCTCAACACCACACTAGAGGTTGACATCAGTGACAACACTAAAGACAACATAGTGCAACACACTCACTGCTGACATCAATGGCAACACCAACAACATACTTGCAACAATCTCCCCATTTTTCATTGATGGAAACACTAGCTCTCTAAAAAACCATAAAAAACAAAAGAAGCCAAAAATAAATCTACAACAAGCAACACTCCCCCTGATTGGAGCATCTCTTACTCTTCATACTCTCTCTTTTACTTTTGTTTCGTAAAATTCTTCCCCCCTTGCTTGAGGAGTTCTTCATTCTCCCATTTTCTGATGAACACTCTCTCACCCTATGTTTTTTAGACCATATTCTTTCCTGCAATACTGTTCTGTGCTATGGTTTTTCAACCAAATTTCTCCCCCTTTTACATCAATGGAAAAGGGAAAAAAACTCAACCAATTCTCTCTCCTGTATACTTCACATTTTTCATTGCTCTTTCTCTCTTATGCATTTATGCTTCCTCAAAGGAACAACACCTACATAGAACACTTTTTCTTTTCTTCTCTCACCATTTGGAATCTACACACATTGCTTTGACACCACTTGCAACACCAGAAAGCATTTTCTCTCTCTCTCTCTCCACTACACTCACTTTTATGCACTCTCCCCCTTAGGGGCTAAAAATGTGTTCCATCTGACTACACCAACCAACAATACCACTACCTACCCCCTGAGAGGTAGCCTTCAATATTAGTTCAAGAACATGAATGTACCTTGAAATGCTTCTCAGAAAGATGCACACACGTATGCATCTAATTGAAAGAAAGAGGGGCAATAACCCTTCAATCTTGTCGGAGATGCTCAAAAGTATATTTTGGAAGAGCCTTTGTAAAAATATTTTCAACTTGATCTTTTGTAGGAACATACTCTAGCTTTACCTCATTCTTTGCAACCTTCTCTCTTAGAAAGTGATATTGGATAGAGATATGTTTTGTTTTTGAATGTATTACCCAACTCTTTGAAATATTGATAGCACTTGTATTATAACACAAGATAGAAATAGGTTCATCATATGATACTATTGCAACATAATACTGTTGCAATATACTCTACTTCATTATTGTGTGCAACATAATACTGTTGCAATATACTCTACTTCTACAGTAGATAATGATACTAAATCCCACTTCTTACTCAATCATGAAACCAATTTGTTTCCTAGAAAGAAATCACCACCACTTGTGCTTCTTCTGTCATCTATACAACCTGCCCAATATGCATCTTTTTATGCACTCAAAGAGAAATTGGTATCCTTGGGATACCATAAACCAAAATCTAGAGTGCCCTTTAAGTATCTAAATATCCTTTTAACTGTTGCAACATGAGATTCCTTGGGATCTTCTTGAAATTTTGCCACAAGACATACTTAATGTATGATATATGGTCTAGTAGTAGTTAGGTATAGAAGTCCACCAATCATTGACCTATAATTTCTCTGATCAACCTTAGGGTATTCATAATTTTTTCTTAATTTACAACCAGTAACCATAGGAGTACATACCAGTTTAGAATCTTCCATTCCAAAATTCTTCAACATTTCCTTAACATACTTTGACTGAGAAGTAAAAATACCTTTTTTTGATTGACTAATTTGTAACTAAAGGAAGAAATTAATCTCCCCACACATTGACATCTCAAACTATTTCTAAATCTCCTCTGAAAACCTCTTGAACATACCTTCATTTTCTTGAAAGATAATGTCATCAAAATATACTACCACAATCAAGATTTTTTCTCCCTCAACCTTGAAGTATAGATTACTATCTGTAGTACCATTTTTGAATCCTTGTTGTAATAGGTACTTATCCAATCTTGTATACCAATCTCTAGGAGCTTGTTTGAGTCCATACAATGCCTTCTTCAATATACAGACCATATTAGCATCATCTAATAACTGAAAAACCTTTTAGTGTTCAATGTATACCTCTTCTTCCAACTCACCACTCAAGAATGTAGACTTCACATCCATTTGATATACTTTTAAGTTTTTATGTATTATAAAGGCCAAAAAAAATCTAATAGCCTCCATTCTTTCCATGAGAAAATATCTCCTCAAAGTCTATTCCTTCCACTTGTGAGTAGCCCTTACACACAAGTCTATCCTTATTTCTGAAAACTTTTCCATCCTCATTCAACTTATTCCTAAAAACCCACTTAGTTCCTATCACACTCTTATTTGCAGGTCTTGGGACCAATTCCCAAGTCTGATTCTTCTCAACCTATTCCAACTCTTCTTTCATAGCCTTGATCCAATTCTCATCTTTGGAAGCCTCAGTTACAGTTTTAGGTTCTACCTTTGAAAGTCATTTTTTTTTACTTGTTCCATTCTTGGTACTCTGATTTGAGACATAAATCATTTAACACCACCACTTTTGAGATGATAAATATTACCTTTTTTCCTTGTTCCTACAACAAATAGAGTACTAGATCTTCCTTTTCTGATTTCACATCCATCATACTAAATAAAAGATTATATCCTCTGCTACACATTTATCCTACACTTAGAAGATTATGTCAGATACCCTTAACATAAAGAACACAATATTTTTTATGCTTTCCATCAAAACTAATTGAACCTTTTCAACAAATACTAGTAGATGTATTACCACCAAACTTAACAATAACACCATCATACTTTTGAAGTTTGAAAAAATTTCTCTTGTCACCTATCATATGATTTTAGCACCCACTATCAGTTACCTAGTAATTCCTCTCCTCTCTTGTATGAAAAATAGTTACCATAGTTCCTTCAACCTTGTGACCTATTTCTGGAGTACTTTTCTTCACACATATTTTAGAATTAGTAGAATTAGTTCTAACATTTAGAGCCATGAACAAGAATTCATCACTATCTTCATCACGATAGTTAGCTTCTTCATCATTAGATAAACCATTGTCTTTTTCCACATTATAACTCTTCTTAACAAATTTACCTTTATGATCCTTAGGATTTTCATTTGCAACTTTGATTAGACATTTAGAAGCATAATGGCCTATATTTCCACAATTAAAATATTTAAAAGGTAACTTACCCCTGTATTTTCCAGTGACCTTTTTCAATCTCCTTACAAAATTTTCCTCCACCTCATCAAGATCATCTGGATATGATTCATCATCCTTTTATGCCTTGTGCACTTTAAAATTAATTTAATTTTTTTGTAGCATCTTGATCAAACTCTTTCAATTCATAAGAAATTAAAGCACCAAACATCTGATCTCTAGAATAATTATCCAAATTCTAAGCTTCCTCAATAGAAAATAATTAAGAGCTATAAGTTTTAGGAAGATTTCTTAATACCTTTTTCACAACTTCACTTTCCTCCAGCTTACCACCAAGACCATTGATGACATTGACAACTTCATCCACTCTTAGCATGTAGGTTGTAATATCTTCATCTTCAAACATCCTTAGGGTTGCAAATTTGGCTTTGTAGTTTTGCATCTTTGTGTGCTTGACTTTATCATCTCCTCCATAAATACTCTTCAAATTGTCCAGATATCTTTAGTAGATTTTAGATTTATTACTATAGACACTAAAAAATGTCTCGAGCCTACGACACCATTTTTCTGCATCAATTTCCTCTTTCTCGACATAATTGAATAATTTTAATTATTTAATTAATTAATTTCCTTTCCTTTATTCTTTTTTGATTAATTAAATAAATTAAATATTTATTTAATTATGTCGCTAACATCTTATATCTCTCTATAATTAAATAAATTCTCATTGATTTAATTATTCATCCTCCACTATTCATCTATAGTTAAATAATTATTTTGATTATTTGACTGTTGAGTCAACCTCTTCCTTCATTACTAAATAATTAATCTGATTTAATTATTTAATATCCTCATTTGAACCATTTCCTCCATATTTAATTAAATGGTTGAATAATAATCATTTTAATTAAATATCATTACCCTCTTTCTTCATAAGTGAATAATCATTTTTTTCCTCCACATCCTCTCCCAAATTAAATAATATGATTATTTAACTGCCAAGATTCCCTTCTCAAATTAAAAATTATTATTTGATGCCTCCACTTTCTCTTTCAAACTTCAACCATTGATTCCCTCAGGTCTTCTTTCAATCTTGACTGTCTATCTTTAGACATCCCTAACCCCGCCACTATGTGGTGCATGCAACCATGACTATTGATCTTGGTATCTTTTTGGCTTTAAATCTTGATCGTCTGTTCAAGAATTTTTTCTCTAAAATAAGGTTATCTCCCTCATTCCAACCTTACAACCACTATCTCTAAATTTATTGCTATCACATCATTGTCACTTACAGGTATTCAAACACTTCAAAAAATGAGGGCAAGCTTGCACATTGAGAAAAATGGAGGAGATGCAAGGAAGGTTAATCAATTTCAACATGGGAAGTTTGGTATAGCTTTTGTTATTCATTTTATTTCTATTGTTGATTGTGATTTCTTGTTTGGATTGGGATTTGGGTTTAGATTTTAGGTAGTTGTGGTTGCTATCATTGGTCTTTGCCTTCCATGAATTTTAACCCTTCCTACATTGGTGAACCCAATGTGAATCTAACGATTTTGCAAGAAATCCATACATTTTTTTGTTTTTTGTGTTTGTAGGTTCATGAGCTGCAATTGCAAGATAGTATGATGCACGCATTGGAAAAGTGATGAAAATTTAGAAAATGACACATTTGTAGGTCTCAGTGACACAATTGCTAAAATCTAGAACGACACATTTGATGAACAGTGAGTTGCATCCATGAAGCTGGGTGCCACAGTCATAAATCCATTCACCATAGTCACTATACCCTGAACCGCATCTACTGTGACACATGTGTTAACTAGAATGACACATTTTCCTATTTGGGTAAAACTTTTCAAATTCAAAATTTCTTTCAATTTTTCCTTTTTGTTTGTGTTAGGTTAGGAGTTTTGGTGTTACTAATTTTCTATTTTCAATGTGTGGCTTATGTTTTGGAGAAGGAAAACCCTTGAATCTACTAACCCATTGGATTGTAGGATGTTGATTGAAGAATTTTTTAAAGACTACTAATTGGTGGTTTTGCAAGGTTTTTGTGCTTTCATTTTTGTTAAAATAGGAACATTTTGATTTGGGTTTAAAGAATAAATCAATGTATTTTGTTAAATTAGGAACATTTTGATTTGGGATTAAAATGAACTAGTGGGGTTAGTATAGAAAGATGGGGGAGCCAAAAATGGGTCTTAAGTGGCCACTTTTTTCTAAAATCAGGAAATACTAACCTTGGATGAGAAATTGAGGATAGTTACACTCAAAATTTTAAGATGCAACAAAAACAATGTTCATAGTGTTCTGAATCTACTTTGTAAACTATTATTTCTTTTTTAAAACGATAGAGATTTAGGGGTTCAAAAAAGGGAGCCACAAAAATTGGTGTTTTTTGTCAAAAAAATATAACATAGCATATTTTATGGCTCCATCAAAAGGTTAAACTTTTTTTTGGTATTTTTAAAATCACCTCGATGAGAAATTAGCTAACATGTAGTTTATGCCCAATTTTTCTAATAATATTTTAATGAATATTTTATTTTTTACTAATTTTCAAAGTGGATACATCTTGAAAAATAGAATTTTGGACGTGCTACCCCTATAATTTTTTAAAAATAATTGAAAATCATGTTTTTTTAATATGTGTAAAATGGAGTCTAGTTTATAAAAATGTAATTTATTTGAAGTTTCAATGAACAGTTAAAAAAATAAAGTAAAAAATACCAAACACTAATTTTTGACAAAAAATGAACACACAAACAAAATAAATTAAAGATGAAAGCCTTAACATTGTCAAAATGTGAAAAAATTACATCATTAAATAGCTAAGAGAGAGTCTAACATTACCTAGGTGTTTGATTTACTTGACCTTGAAACACACACTAACCTGATGGTTAGCATAAACAAGATTATGTGAAATCTTGTAGAATATACAAAAACACGTCTTTGGATGTTGGGATGGCACTCCAAGCCTTTCGGTTGGAAATCCAAAGCAAATCCAAGCCTAAGGCTTGGGGATTCCCAAGGCAAGACATAACGCGAGCATGTTATAACATGCTCGCGTTATGTTTTGTATTGAAATTTGTTCCTTGTCAATGAATTTCAAAAAATGCACCAAAATTCATTACCAAAATGTGCCAAAAAGTATTGCGAAATGTGCTTTAATTTTGTGAATGCATTGACAAAATGCGAGCATGTTATAATGTGCTCGCATTTGGTCTACATTGAAATCTTTTTCTACTCTTTTTTTTAGGGAAACTATATACATCAAATAAAAACTTTTGACATTTACATATGGAAATTTACTTTGTTATACTTTAAGTTATATTTCATGTATATAGTTTCAGAATGTTTGAGAGTGGTTTCAGATCTCTAGGAGTTATAATACAAATTCTAGTTTTTGGAAGATTTTAAAAAATTTTAGATAGTCAAATTTTAGTAATCAACATGTCAAATTTCAATAATTAGGAGGTCAAATTTTAGTAATTAGTAAGTTGTATCATATTTATCTCTCATATTATGTACCCCTTATGCTCTAGACCTCTCTTTCACTCTCTCCCTCTCTATCAATCTCTCATTCCCTCTCTACTTCTCTTTATCTTGCCATTCTCTCTCTCTCTCTGCCCCCTCTATACTTCTTTTTCTCCCTCTCTCCCTCTTTCTATACATCTCTCTATCTCACCTATGTCTCCCTCCTAACCTATTTCACTATCTATTCTCTCTATCTATCTCTCTCTCACTCTCTCTTTGTCCCTCCATCTCTCCCCCTCCTTGTATCTCACTCTCTACTCTATATCTCACCATTCTCTCTCCATCTCTCTCACTTTTTCCATCTCTCTATCTCACCATTCTCTCCCTACTTCTCTTAATATCACCCCTCCCTCTTTACCTCTTGCTTCCTCCCCTCTTTCTCCCACCCTCCCTCCTTTCCTCTCTCTCTCTACTTCTCTTTATCTCACCTATCCCTCTCTACCTCTCCCTCTCTCTCTCTTTCTCATTTTCTAATTCCCTCTCTACTCTCTTGTTGGAAACACAAGGGTAAACAACTGAGAGTGGGGGTGAATCAATTGTCTCAGAAATTCAAACTTATTAAACTTATTAATGCTTATTCTCAAATCTAATTAATAACCATGAAAGTAAATCATCAACACATCAGAAACACACATAACACCAAGATTTTTTATGTGGAAACCTTGTTAGGGGAAAAACCATGGTGGAGGTCAGTCCACAAGATTATACCATGTTAAAAGTATAAAGAAATATAAATGGGAATGTACATGCATTCAGACACACTGCATAGAGCACACTGCTCAATTACAAGGCTCATTTCCTAAAGGAAGACACACTGTCTTACAGAAACATTCCGAGTACATCCGTAGGGATTTGAACTGACAAAATAGCATCTACTAATGCTTGATTACAGTTCTGGTTAAGCACATGAGAAATTCTTCACTCACATTCACTCTTCTTCACACTTCTTCATACTCTGATTTTATTTCAAAAGATTTAGAAAATTATTCATGCATACACACTTCAAATGCAATAATCAATCGCTTATATATATTCGTAACAAAAAATTACATTGTTACAAGTCGGCTTCAACAAAATAATAAAATGAAGAGAAATTGTTGGCCCAAAACAATAACAATTATCAATGCAAATCAACCATGGTTGGCCACAACATAGTGAAGACCCAAAATAAAATTCTCAAACACAAAAAACCTCAATTAATTACTCCCCAAAGATCCACAACATGCTACAATCACCATGTCGGCCATGAACATGAAAAACATGAACGCACAAGATAAAATCACCAATCATGAGCACAAAAATCAATGCGGACATGAAACACAAATAGAGAATGATCTAGAAACATACACAAACATCATGACTCACCAAAGAAGCATCTGTAACAACTGAACTTACTAGAATCACATCATCTTCATTTAGGATTGAAGCAACAAAAAAAGTGCCAAAATACAAATCTTCATAACTAGATCAAATCTTCATGCAGATCTCTAAAACTCAATGTGGATAGACTAGATATACTCAAAATAAATCCTTTAGTCCTCAACCTTTGATCATCAATGTACCGAGCTAACTAACAGACCAAACTTCACTTCACCACTAACAACTTGCAACTTATTTCGTTACAATCTTCTCAATATCCTCGACATATACAACTTCTAATGAATTAATGCTAATAGTGTTGACATCAATGAAAACCACATATCATAAACACAACCTCAACATCCAATAATCTCCCCCTTTAGCATTGATGGCAACACATGATGTGAAAAACACCATCAATTCAACTATCTCTTAACACTTACTCCCCCTTAGATTCTATCTCTTTTTCTCCTCAATTCTTTCACATGACTCTTCTCCCTACATGACTCTTCTCCCCAGATAATTCACATTTTTTCACATGAATCTTCTCCCCCTTTGAAATCAATGATAAATATCTCTTTTCTCCACACAAAAACTGAACCACATATTTGAACATCTGACTACTTCCCTTGAGTAGCAGCCACCAAGACATCAATCTGGATCAAGATGTGACTATGAAATGCACAAAATTATGCAAAGCAATGCATCTTAGTTCTGATTAAGAGGGGTAATCACCCCTAGCTTCCCTCTAAGATACTCAAAAGTATCCTTAGGAAATGACTTGGCAAATATTTTTGCAATCTATTCCTTAGTAGGCACATACTCCAATCTGACTTCCCTTTCACTCACCTTCTCTCTCAAGTGAAACTTGATAGATATATGCTTGGTATTTGAATGCAACATCATATTATTAGAAATGTAAATTTCACTTGAATTATCATATAATATAGCAATAGGATCATCATAGACAACTCTGATATCCTTCAACATCTGCTTCATCCATAATACTTGAGAACAATTGTTAGCAACAACAATGTATTTTGCCTCTACAATAGATAAAGAAATGGAATTTTTCTTCTTACTTAACCATGAAATCAACTTCTTTCCCAAGAAAAATGTACCATCACTAGTAATTTTTCTATCATTCACATCTCTTTCCCAATCAGCATTAGTAAAGACACTCAAAGTAAGATCATCATCTTTAGGATACCATAAGCCAAAATCAATTGTTCCCTTTAAGTATTTGAAAATCCTTTTCATAGCTGTCACATGAGATTCCTTAGGTTCAACTTGAAATCTTGCAACAATACATACAACATTCATGATATCAGGTCTAGTTTGAGTCAAATAAAGTAATCCACCAATCATTGATCTGTATCTAGTCTGATTTTCCTTCAGAGAATCATCATCTTGTGTCAACTTACATCCGATCACCATAGGTGTACTAACTGGATTTGAATCTTCCATACCAAACTTCTTCAACAATTCTTTCACATACTTGGACTGAGATATAAATATCCCTTTATCTACCTGAGTAATTTGTAATCCCAAAAAGAATTTCATCTCTCCAATCTTAGACATCTCAAACTCACTTTGCATCTCATCAGCAAACTTCATGCACAAACTATCATCTCCTCTAAAAACGATATCATCAACAAAGACTTCAACAATCAAATCTTTGTCATGATCAATCTTGAAATAAAAATTACTATCAGTAATACCTTTGTTAAATCCAAGATTCAACAAATATTTGTCCAATCTGGCATACCATGCTCTAGGGGCTTGCTTAATTCCATACAATGATTTCTTCAATCGGAAAACCATGTTTCCCTGATCAGTCAATTGAAATCCATCAGGTTGCTCAACATACACTTCTTCCAGTTCACCATTTAGAAATCCTGACTTGACATCCATTTGATAAACTTTGTAGTTTTTTTAAGCAACATAAGAAAGAAATAATCTTACAGCTTCAATCCTAGCAACATGGGAAAAAGTTTCTTCAAATTCAATTCCTTCCATATGAGAATATCCTTTACACACCAATCTTGCTTTGTTTCTAGCCACTTCACCTTGCTCATTTAGTTTGTTTCTAAAAATCCATTTAGTTCCAATTACATTTTTATCCTTAGGTCTCAGAACAAGAATCCATGTATCATTCTTCTCAATCTACAGTAGTTCTTCTTTCATTGCTTCCACCCAATGTTCTTCTTTACATGCTTCATTCACACTTTTAGGCTCAATCTTTGAAATCAAGCAATATTCTTTTGCATTTTTTCTCCTAGTCTGGACACCTTTGTTCTTATCACCTATGATCTAATCTCCTGAATGATTTAACCTTACATACCTTGGAGTTTTAGGATGTTCTTGAACTTCGGGCTCTTGTGTTCTCTCTTATGCACTTCCACTAGTTTCTCCTTCCTCTCGACTTTCTTGATTCACCGGAATGATCTGAACTTGATTTGAAGTCTGGACTTGTTTTCCTTTATTTGTACTATCATTCTGATCATCTGAATCATATCCATAGGTTCTAGATGGTCTAGCTATATCTTCATAAACCTTGACATTTTCACTTTCAACCATTTTCCTCAATCTCTTATTGTAGCACCAATAGGCCTTGCTTTTAGTAGAATAACCAAGAAAGATTCCTTCATCACTCCTAGCATTAAACTTTCCTATATCTTCATCTCTTTTGATAAAGAATCTACTCCCAAAGAATTTGAAATATCTAACAGTAGGCTTATGACCATACCATAGCTCATAAGGGGTCTTACCGGTATCACCTTTGATTTGTACCCAGTTGAGAGTGTAAACAACAGTACTCACATCTTCTCTCTAGTAGATATGAGGGACATTTCCTTCCAACATCATAGTTCTAGCAGCTTTTTCAATTGTCCTGTTCTTCCTTTCCACAACTCCATTTTGCTGAGGGGTCTGTGGGGTAGATAATTGCCTCTTTATTCCATGCTTTTCACAAAAAGAATTAAACTCACTGGAAGTGAATTCACCACCTCTATTTGATCTTAGACATTTAATCTTCAGACCTGTCTCTATCTCAACCATAGGCTTAAAGATCTTGAACTTCTCTAGAGATTCAAATTTCTCCCTTAAGAAAGTAACCCACATCATTCTAGAATAATCATCAATAAGCAACATGAAATACCTATATCATTGTATAATTCTAACTCTAACAGGACCACACAAGTCAGTATGCACAAGCTCCAACAATTCATTTGAACAATGTTATTTGCTCCGAAATGAAATTCTCGTTTGCTTCCCTAACTGACATTCCTTGGAATTGGTAGGTTTCACCAACTTAGGAAGATCTCTCACAACCTTAGTAGAACTTATCTTGATAATGTTATCTAAGTTAACATGACACATTCTCCTATGCCATAACCAACTTTCATCAACTTGAGCAATCAAACAAATTTTAATAGCAGCAATTAGGTGAAAGATATTGCCTCCTTTTGTTTTTGTACTTGATGCAATCACATTTCCAGAACTCAATATTCTGCACTTTCCATCCTTGAACTGAAGATTGTATCCCTTATCAACCATCGGTCCAACAATTAAAAGAATATGCTTCAGACCTTCCACATAGAGGACATCATTAGTATTATGCTTACCATTAAGAGAAATGCATCCTCTGCCACGAATTACACCAGCTGTGTTATCACCAAATCTCACAACATCACCACCATACTTTTATCACCTATCATGTGATGAGAGCATCCACTGTCAATCACCCATTCATCTTTCTCTTCAACTTGAGCAGCTAGGGATTTCTCCACATTTGTACAACTAGCAGATTCAGTAGACACAAGATTATTTTCCTTGATAGCAATAAATACCCATTCGTCCTCACTTACATTCCCTTCATTAGATTCATCATTGTCACACCTTCATTAGCAACATAATAGCATTTCCTTTGAAATCTAGGCTTGTTAGGTCTTGGCTTAGGAACTCTTTCCAGACACCTTGATGCAAAATGAACTATCTTATTGCAAGAAAAATAGTTAATAGGAAACATTCCTTTATACTTACCTTGTCCTATGGCTTCTATTGACAATAAGTTCTTCAAGCTCATCTACTCTCTCTTTCTTCTTCTTCAATCTATCTCATTTCCTCTTCATAGTTGAATGTCTTTCTAGAAGAGCTTTCACCTGAATCATATCTTTGCTTATCTCTTTCAGAAGTAGTGGCCTTGAATGCAGATTCTTCCTTAGGAAGGGAATCACCAAATTCACTCAACTCAAAAGCAGTAAGCTTACCAATCAACATATCTCTGGTTACATTTGTTACAGTTCGGAGCTCCTCAATAGATGTAGCTTTGAATTTGTAAGCAATAGGAAAGGATATAAGCAATTTAGCTACAATCTCTGATTCTTCCAACTATCCACCAACACATTTGATACCACACACAAGTTCATTCACTCTTTGCATGAAAGTAGTAATGTTCTCATCATCACCCATTCTCAACATTTCATATTTCCCTTTTAGACTTTGCAACTTAGCAATCTTCACATTAGCATCACCTTCATACAAAGTTTCCAACTTTTCCTATATCTCATAAGTAGTCTTTAGATCCATCACATTTGTCATCTTAGAATCAGTCAAAGAACTCAAAAATGCTTCCTTAGCCCTGATATTGTACTCAACATCCCTAATCTCAACAATAGTAGTAGGACCATTCTGTGGAATAACATACCTATTACTTGTAATGCTCCAATAGGGTTCACCAATGCATCGCATATGGCACTCCATTTGAGTCTTCCACAAAGAGTAATTTGTTCCATCAAATCTCATACTATCCTTCTTATATGTCACCATCCCAGATCACCTCAAGTTGTTAAAATTCTTCCAAGGAACTTGCTCTGATACCAATTTTTGGCAACACAAATGAAGACAACTGAGAAGGGGGGGTGAATCAGTTGTCTCAGAAATTCAAACTTATTAAACTTATTAATCCTTATTCTTAGATCTGATTAATAACCATGAAAGCATAAATCATCAACACATTAGAAACACACATAACACCAAGATTTTTTATGTGGAAACCCTGTTAGGGGAAAAACCATAGTGGAGGTCAGTCCACAAGATTATACCTTCTTAAAAGTATAAATAAATATAAATGGGAATGCACATGCATTCAAGCACACTGCCTAGAGCAAACTACTCAATTAAAACAAGGCTCATTTCCTAAAGGAAGACACACTGTCTTACAGAAACATTCGGATTACATCCACAGGGATTTGAACTAACAAAATAACATTTGTTAATGCCCGATTACAGTTCTAGTTAAGCACATGAACACTTCTTCACTCTTCTTCACTCTTCTTCACACTTCTTCACACTCTTCTCCACTTTTGAAAGATTTAGAACTTTATTCACACATACACACTTCAAATGCAATAATCAATCACTTATATATATCCACAACAAGAAATTACATTGTTACAAGTCAACTTCAACAAAATAATAAAATGAATATAAATTGTTGGACCAAAACAAAACAAATTATCAATGCGAATCAACCAAGGTTGGCCACAACATAGTGAAGACCCAAAATAAAATTCTCAAACACAAAACACCTTAATTAATTACTCCTCGAAGATCCACAACACGCTACAATCACCCTGTCAGCCATGAACATGAAAAGCATGAACACACAAGAGAAAATCGTCAATCACGAGCACAACGATCAATGTGGATGTGCAACATAGATAGAGAATGATCTAGAAACATTAAAAAATATCATGAATCACTAGAAAATAATATGCAACAACTAAACTTTCTAGAATCACATCATCTTCATTTAGGAACATCAACTGAAGAAACATAAAAACTGTCAAAATACAAATCTTCATAACTCGATCAAATCTTCATGCAGATCTCTGAAACTCAACGTGGATAGACTAGATATACTCGAAAAGAAACCCTTTAGTCCAAAATATCTGATCATTAATGTACTGAGCTAACCAATAGACTGAACATCACTTCACCATTGACAACCTGCAACTTATTTCATTACAATCTTCTCAATATCCTCAACATATACAACTTCTAATGAATTAATGCTAATAATTTTCACATCAATGACAACCACATATCAACAACACAACCACAACATCCAGCATCTCTATCTCACAAATTTCTATCCATCTCACTCTCACTACCTCCATCTCTCCCACCTTCCCTCCCTACTTCTCTCTCTCACCTATCTCTCCATCTCTCCCTACCTATTCCCCCTCTCTCCTTTCCCTCTCTACTTCTCTATATCTCTCCTCTCCCTCTCTCTACCTACCTCTCCCTCCATTACAACCTACTATATCCACTTTATCTCACCATTCTCTATCTCACACACCTTTATCTCCATCCCTACTATCCCTTCATCCCCCCTCTTTCTCTCACATCCTCTCCTCTCTACCTAAATTTTCTCTTACTCTCTCTACATATATTTATATCACCTATCCCTCTTTACCTCTCTCTCACACCTGACCTCCTTCCCTTTCTCTACTCTTTATCTCACCTATCCCTCTCTACCTCTTCCTCCCTCCCACCTCTCTCTCTCCACTCTTTCTCTCTCACTTTATCCTCATATCTTACCTCTCTCTCACACACTTTCTCTCACACACACTCACCTCTATCTCCTCCCTACCTCTCCCTCCCTCACTCCCTCCCTCCCCTCTCTACTTCTCTCTATATCTCCTCTCTCTACTTCTCCTTTCCTCTCTACTTATATTTATCTTCCCTCTCCCTATCTCTCCCTACCTCTCCCTCCATCACTCCCTCTATCTCACCTATGTATCCCTCCCTACCTCTTTCCATATCTACTATTAATCTCTTCTCTCTCCCTCTTCCTAACTCTCTCTCTATTGAAAGGTGCAAGACAACTAAGAGGAGGGTGAATCAGTTGTCACCAATCACATCCACAAATATCAAACAATCATTAAATCCACATACACTTTAATCTATTATTAACTATGAGCATGAAGTGAAAATAAAAAAAACAATATCAACACAAGAAACACCAGATTTATGTGGAAAACCCAAAAGGGGAAAAACCACGATGAGGATTAACTCATAATATAAATTAATAGCAAAACCGATTACAAAGAGGCTCACTGCCAAAGGGATCACTACCCAAGAAGGAGGCTCACTAACTATAGATAGGACACACTATCCAATAGGGAGGCTCATTGCCTACAGATACAAAAAGATAACAAAAAAACCACCAAAACAACTTGCACACATCCGTAGCCTTGATCAAAGAATTGCAGACACCATCAACTCACTGCTTTCAGGAGTCAAACACATTAAAGCACTACTACCTTAATTCACTTTCTCTCACTCTTGCTTCTCACACTTGTGGCTCATCACCTACAATTCTTAACATTTTTTCTTATATTTATACCATCTTCAACCTTAGAAACTTTCTCCAAGGTTAGTTACACAAACTTCACATTACAAATTCAAATCAGGTCAGAAACTCAACATTCCTGTGGTGGAAGAGAATGAGAGTAGACCATATCAACACTTAACCAAGACCCAAAACAACATCTTGGATCAATGACATTCTTCCTTAAGTTATACTTATCCTTCACATGATGCGTAGACACTAGGTCGACCAAACCTAATGAAAGCACAAATGAACTTTGAAGTACACATTTTCACAACAAGAAGATAACATGTAGACCACATAACATACTTCACCATACATTGGAACACATCTTAGATTCCTTCAAATTCATCCGTAGAAATTGCAACAACCTTCATACACAAAATAATTTCCATTAGTCCATCCAGACTGTATAGACACACACAATAATTCTAGTCTTCTAGAGCACCAAACTATGGAAACCTTTGACATAACATAGATAACACCGTTACAAGCCTTCTACCAGATCCACAAGACCTGAAAAAAACTAGTGGAGGAATGTGGAGCAGATACATTTCTCCCAATCCATAGACAAACAACTCTGCTAAACTAGTTCACAAACTAGTGAACACAACTTTCACTCTTCATCAAACCAGAAGCTATAATCTAGGATATATCACCCAAGAATACCCATAAAAAACACTTTAGATCTGCACAAGCATAGGATCAACACAGAAGAAATGCAAAGCACAAACCAGAGCACATTCTTAAAACACACACAATTATGTCTTCACTATTTCTCAAAATCACTTGGTAACTCATCATATATGCACACCTGCAGCACCATAAAAATAGCTCCATGTACTCACAAAATCTTTATAGTATCTCAACTATACATGCAAAACTTTCAATCACTTGTTTCCTTTCTTTGTAACAACCTATATTGTGTTGACATCAATGAGAAGATTAATGACAACACCACCATACTCATTCGCACTTGCAACAATCTCCCCCTTTGTCATTGATGGAAACACGTGATGTGAAAAACCACCAAAGACACAATACACACTCTCCTTTATTTTATAGATTAGACAACCTACACAACATTCCTACACTCTCTTTTCCTTAAAACATTCTCTCTCTCTATCTCTCCTCCTTTCAAATTTTTCTTTTTCACATGAATCTCTCTCCCCCTTTGACATCAATGGAAAATAAAAAAGAGCATGATCACTCCCCATTAGGAGTGCACCCACATCTCATACTACAACAATGATACTTCCTACTCCCCTTGGGGAGTAGACCCTAGTCATCAATACAGACAAATGAAGAATTTGTAGATCCACTGGACTGATGCACCTCCATGTGCACCTACTTTGAAGAAGGAGGGGTGGTAAAGCCCAAATTCTCCCAGAGATACTCAAAAGTATCCTCAAGAGAGCCTTAGTAAATATATCAACAATTTAATCCTTTGTAGGAACATATTATAGCCTGAATTCATTCTCCAATACCTTTTCTCTCAAGAAATGATATTTGATAGATATGTGCTTTTTCCTTGAATGCATTACCAAATTCTTTAAAATATTTATTGCACTTGTATTATCACAGAAGATTGGGATAGGCTCATCACATATCACTCCTATATCCTTCAATGTTTGCTTCATCCATAATACCTGTGTGCAACAAGATGCTACTGCAATGTGCTTAGCCTCTGCACAGCGGATAAAGAAATTGAATCCTGTTACTTGCTTAGCCATGAAATCAATATTCCTCCAAGAAAGAATGCATCACCACTTTTACTCTTCCGGTCATCTACACAACCAACCCAATCTACATTAGTGTAAGCACTCAAAGTGAAATTAGTATTGGTGCAGTCATGGTAGGAGGGTCCTCAAAGAGAACAGTCTGAGACATGCAAAAAGAGTTACAAAATAGAAGCCACTCAGAATATGGAGGAAAATGCAAATTCAAACATTCATATTACCATAAATTTCAGCTTCAATTGGTCGGCAACATTCAAGTTAAGAGATCAGGCTCACAGGCTTGATACAACATGCTCGAATTACAGTATTCCTATATGCTCCTTAATACAAGCTGAAATCTTACATATCAAATCCAATATTGATTTAATACTCTCCTAATGATCTGTTACAATGATTTATATCACATCCAAAGATCTAGAATCCTTTGTGTCGGCCAAATATTATTACAATGTCTGATAAAGGAAACATAACGCGTGTGTGAAATAGGTCAGCCTTAAATTTGAATTTCTCCTTGATAGGTGCATAAGATGAAGTGTGGACCAAAATTAAGGTCGAGGACACTCCACAGAATAATTCAGAACACATTGCAAGGATCCACAAGTTATGGGAAGGATCTGAAAGAGACAAAAACTAGTCGTTAGGCTCGAAACTGCACCAGTGCACTGTTATAGAAATTGTCACTTAATCCAGAAGCGATAACTTGTAGGAAAAAGATCCAATCATTCTGAAATATTGGAATAAGGTAAAATGAACATGTCCATGATGAAAACATAGATCCGCAGGGTCTGGTGAGCAAAATATGATGAAATGTTGAATCTGCTAACTTGAACTGAACAAGAACTGAACATGAACAAAATTGAAACAAAAATATTTTTGGTCGATGTAGGATTGCAAAAAACCAAGGATGATCCTACATCAAACATTCAGGGTTATTTGAAAAGTGAGTTGTTGATGGTTTTTTCTGCACAACAACAACTTAGACAGAATATGATATTCTATCTCTCTTGAAAGGTAAATCTCTATCAGCAAGCCTCAAGAGATAACCCCAAGGTCTCTAATTTCAAGTCTTGACAATGCATAAACAACTCAGTGATAAATGTGAAAATGTTGGTGATCACAAAGGGACCTTACTACAAGAAAATATTGAATTCAAATTTATCAGATCTAGTAATGTGGTGATACTTCACATCCTAAATCTAACCCAAATGATAAAGAAATAGCAAAAGAGATAAGGGTTTTAGAGAGATTTCTAAGATTAATTCTAATCCTAAAATTGACAATGCAAATGATGAAACACTTGAAATGGACCAATCCCTCAAAAACTAATTCTTGTTTGACCCAGATGGATCCGCAATCTTACAGAAATAGTGCGATCTTCTAAGGAATTAAAGATTTTCAGATTATGAATATTCATTCAAAACAACCATATTGCAATTGAAATGAACAAATATCCACAATTAAACTAAGCACACTGAAAGTAAAAGTCTAGGCTAACTTTGCAAAGCAATTAACATTCAGCTAACTGAAAAAAGTATGGACAAGAGATTGTTGCAAACACTTCAAGCATCAAATCATAAACACCCTCAAGTCATCTAACACCAAATCTATCATGCATCAAATAAACTTAAGAAATTTCAAAAGGGAGAATCACAGGAACCATGCCAGATAAAATTCAACACAAGAAAGGCACCAAATCACAATGTCTTTACTTGCATTAAATCACCCAAAGTAGCAACAATTCCAGTCTTTTGTTACAACACTTGCTTGAAAATAGACTAACTCCTAACTCTAGCTCTTGCTATATTGTTTAATTCACTCAAAGTAAAACTATCTAGCCCTTACAAATGAGGTAGAATGCCATATTTATAGAAACCCCCAAGATATGTCAGCCCAATTAGGTTTACAATAATAAATGGCCACAAAACAAGTCAGCCAAGAGGAATTCAAAATGGAATAAAGTGTGTATTAAATGTATGTACTCCATCCAGGTCGGCCTGGGATCTCCAACATAGCTCGGTCCAATACATGTAAAGGAGGAAGAAAAATAATGGGGAAGCATAAATTCCAATGAGGCATTGTATTAACTGCCTTCCCCTTTGTCCTTATCTCACTCCATCCTATCCTGTACCATCAAAAATATCTTCTCCAAGTTGGCTATAGGTGGCACAGCTAAAAATTTAATTCTCCTTTCAATTGACCTAATGTCTTCTTTTTTCTATTCTACAACCTTGTCCCAATCCACCTTACTAGTTTGATATTTATCCATTACTACAATGTAGGTAGCTGCATCATCTAACTGATGTTCAATAATCAAGTCTTCATTAATTGGACAATATATATCACACTACCATTTTCTCAATTGTTCCAAGCTTAGATGCTTCGGTGCAAAACTTTTTCTCCCAGTCATAACTTCAAAGAAGGAAATGCATTTGTTATAGATCTCAGTCAGAGAGTCCTCAATTTATTTCCCCTACTTACGCACCTTCTTCAAAACCATTTTCCTTATTTGCAAAACTTCAAACCATTCCCAAGGTTCTACAACTTTGGGGGAAGGAAGAATTCCATCTTTTACTAGTTTATCTTAAGTGTATTCCATGATGGTTTTAGTATTTTGCAACAAGAGATCCACATCCTCCTTATCCTGGGCTAGTACATTCTTTAACCAATTGATTGACCTCATATCATCCCAACCGGTTGAAAGGATGTCCTTGATAGCACTATCTCCCTTAGCTTGCACTCCTTGCAACCATATCGTTGTGGCATGTGTAGTGCTTTTCATCTTCTCCAACTCTGTTATTGTTTCTTGTGGCAGAAAACTTGCAGTAGATAATGAGGAACTAATGGATTGCAAGGGTTTCATTAAGTCTTGCAGATACCTTTTAAGTTTATCATTCTCCTTCTTTAATTCTTGCTTGTTCTGCACCTCTTTCCTCAATCTATCCAAGATTACAACACTAGAGCCTTTATATTCTTCAATTTCTTGTTCCATGGAAGTAGGCTCTAAGTTGATAGTTTGTACACTATAATCACTACCAGTCACATCATCCCTATTCTTATTAGGAGTAGGAGTAGCAATGTGAACCACCCTATTATTTGCTCTATCTCTTTCAATCTTTGAAATAACCCTGGCCTTCTTCTTTGTCTTACCTTTCCCAATCTGGGCCAATAAGTCATCCCAATTAGGGAGAGTATCATCCACCGCAACTTGCTTACTCTTCAACTCTCTATCCAACCAAGCAGGCATAGTATATCCTAATGGAAAATTACTCTATTCAACTTTATCCTATTGATCCCTAGAGAGATTCTTATTCTGATTTTATTTTTCAAGAATTTCCTCCATCTTATCCTCACTTCTCTTATCATGCTCCTCTTCTTTATGCATTGGTGAAGGAGTCTTAATTAGAATTTCCTCTTCATTTCCTGTAGGTGAATCCTCATAAGTTACCAGAGGGGATTGCAATATCTTGTCTATTTTTGCCTTTGCGTTGTAAAGTTCACCCTCTTGGAATTCTTCTTCTTCTTGATCTTGGTGAATCTTTTCCTCTTTAGATTCACCTGGTTCACTATGGGTCTCATGAGAAGGAGGAGCATTATCATGTTGTTCTACAACAAAGGTAGCTAAAGGAACATCCTTCTTTGGCACACTATCTTTGGGAGAAGGAGTTCTTGATCTCTGTCTGTACACCAATGTTTTATCTCCTAAACCTTCTACATTCACTATTGGTGGGCTAGCTTCATCCTCTGCCTTGGAAGACTACTTTTTCTTTTGGTACAACCTCACTATTATTATTCTCTTAAGTGAAGGGGCATCACCTTCACCTCCCTTTTTCTCTGGTTCCTCCTCTGCTGATTTCTTTTCCCTTGCAGCATGTTTCCTCTTCTTGGAAATATGCCTCCTTTGCTTCTCTCCTTACTCTACTTGAGCATCCTTAATCTTTATCTTGAAGGGAGATCCCACCTTAGTTTTACCCCTAGGATCCTGCTCAATTGATTCCTCAGAAGTAGAATGAGACTCCAAGTCTCCCATCAAATCATAAGTGCATTGTACACCCTCACACTCCAATTCCCAAATCTTGTGCTTAAGACATAATTTTGTGTATTTAATCACTAGAGTCATGATCTGCTCTAACTCTGTTTTCTCTTCCTCTAGCTAGTCTATTTCTCTAATTGTTTTATCTTTCACAGCCTCATAGTCATGGCCCTGAATTAAATCTCCATCATCATCTATCTGATTTGGGATGACTTTAACATTGTACAATCTAATCAAGTTGACTGGTAGCCTAGAGAATTTCTTCTTTCAAATCTCAAACTCATCTTTACAATTAGCCCAGTAATCCTTTAGGTCATCCTTGTGACTATACTCTCTACTAGTCTTCTTTTGGGCTTCACCAATTCTATCAAACTTGGACCTTTTAGAATGGAAAGATAGGCCTAGAGTATTCATCTCTTCTTTAGAAAAGTGTGTTGTATGTATGGAAGGGCAAGCCTCATTACTTCCTACCTTGAGGGGAAAGTCATTTCCAAATCCTATTTTATGCTTCTCCTTCTTAACTATGGCATCAAAATCACATATCTGCCTTGTCACTTCCAAGAGTATGAGGTGATCGGTAGGATATCGAGGAAGTCTATAAGGGTCCCTGTGGCAACCATCTATCCTTATGTAAGAAAAGGTGGGAAAATGTATAAACCAAGCCCCATACCTTTTGACCAACTCCTTAGCATTGTCAGATATTCTAACATGCTCCACACCTTGGAGTAACCTAGTGATGTACATGGTGAATGCATCATTCACCCTTCTATAGCTTGAGTTGCCTAGATGTAGTTGTGGATGGACTTCATATATTACATCCCATCCAAAGGTTCCTTATGTACTCAATCCCTTATATGGATGGAACCTATCCAAGGCATAAAACATATAAGAAGTCATTGTGAAGCTCTTAGTTTGAAAGACATTGCATAGTTGATCATGTATCATGGCACTTATAATGTCTGCCTAGTGATAATCAGTATTTTGTTCCATCCTCACTATAACAAGGAACATCCAATTTTCAAAAAATCCTGCACTCTTCAGACCTATTACCTTGCTAAGTAATGTGATAGCATTATAGTACTCTGGTTTGAATTTTTCCCTAAATAATTTTTTTGGCAGGTTTGAGATGTGGGGTTTAGGTTTCTCCAACCAAGAATTGACCACTTGTAGGGCCTTGATTGAATCATCTTTAAAATAATTTTTAGCAACATACAAGTCCAGAGCCACCACATGAGATTTGTCAGACATGTCAAAGGTTTGTGCCATAGATATAGGAGAGAAGTTTGCTAACACCTTTCCTTGAGGACCGATCACTCTTTGTGTATCTTTTTCATAATGTCTAGCACATTCAAGCACTAGCTCATAGCATTGGATTGTAGGAGGAAAACCAACCACATGAGCCAACCCTGATTCCACTAACCTCTTAGCCAACAATGGAGGGTCCTGCTATGCCATTCTTGCTTTGAATTCTTTATAATCCCATCTTCCTACATTGGTGTCACCTACTTCAGTCCAGATGGAGGAAAGCATGGACTCAAGAACCTTAATTTTTTATGTCGATTTTGATCCTTTCTGCTTCTGAGACCGAAGATCCCTCAGGACCCTGATCCATCTGCTTGCTTCTGGTTCCACTTGAAACTTCCTTACTTGATTCAACCTACAATCGATGAGAGACCACAATAAATCCTCTTTACCACATTAAAATCAAGGTCAACTCACCATAAACAACATGTTTATCATTCAACAATTCAAAAAAACATGATTAAAATCCTTTAAATCATCATAAGGCACTATTTCTTAGAAATCCAAGATTTTTAGCCATCTGGGGAAATCAAGCCATAGAGGAATTTTGGGGAATTCCATACCAGGTGGATTTTAACAATCATGGCATAAATATCATAAATTGATCATCCAAATGAAGAAAAAAAGCATGAACCATCTCTCTAATTATTCAAATCAACCATGAAATGTCAAGACACATAACATTCAATCTATTTATCTCTCCAATTCTTCAGATGGTGGGACTTTCAGGAGAGGAAATCCACGAGGTAGGCACAATTATGGGCTTTCGCATATCTTCAAGAAAATGAAGGGAGGACAGAAAATTAAGGAATTCTGGCAATTAAGGAATTTCGCGAAGACTTCAAAATCCTGAATGTCAACATTTCTTCGCAACTTCACTCAAATTGATCGAACAATCACAAATTTGAGGATCTTAGACTTGAAGCTAGCTTGATTTGAGCCTCTTAAAGATCATCTTTAAATTCTAAACTTATTCTGAAGCGAATCAATGGGAATTAGTGATTCCCTAAACCTGAAAACCTAAAATTATGCCATGAACACACAAAACTAGCTTGGACTCAACTTACTTGTTTTGATAGGTTTTCAAAAAAAGATCCTTCATGGCCTGCACAAGTGAGCTACTTCATAATGAAACTAAAAAAAAGCTCACAAACTCACTTGGGGTCGTCAATCCAGCAAAATTGAATAACCCTAGCTTCAAGATGCTAAATTCCAAACCTGCAAAAATCTAAACTCCAAGCATACTCAAGATGCCAAAGAATTATTCACATTCAAGAATCAAAAGGAAGGTGACAAATACATACCATTGATGATGTGAACTCGATTATAACAACGACGGGTAGCAAGCTTTGGCACCCTAGCAAATAGTAGCAACTATAATGACGCCGAGGAAATTCACCACCAAATCCAGGAATGCAAAAATCCAAATGCCAAATCTAGCCAAGAACTCAAGATCAAGCCCCTTAGATTGGTAGAAGAAAAATAATAAAACTCAATGGCACAAGAATTCCTCAAAATTGACTAAATGCATGCCATAAAAATCATACGATCAAGCATTAATGCAATCAACAAGACAACCCAAACCAAACCCTGGGAATTCGACAAGGCGACAAAATTTCAAAGAAATCTAGCCAACACAGAATTTCATGAGGTCTCAAAATTTCTAGATCACAATGCAAAAGTAGCCACCACCGGGTTTTGAAAGCATCCAGGGAATTCCGCCTAGAGGGAATTTTCCTGAAAATAGTGAAAAACCCAAATTGAGTCTAAACTTAAAATTTTCAATAAATATCATAGAGGGATCATCAATGCAGGAAAGATAAACATTCAAGCTCATGCCAAAGCAAGTAAGTCCTCAACATCAAAGGGCCAAAGTGCCAAAAAAATGAAAGCAAAAGAGGGTCCTACCTTCAGCAGGGCATGTGTGTGAAAACTGCACAACATGAGTCCCCCACTTTGCTGGGCTAAAGGAAAACCAATACAGGCTACCTTAGCTTGAGAAATCCAAGAAGAATCCTCCACTAGTCTGCCTTTCCACTTCATAGGATATTCTTTCTACTATATTCTACATGTTTTCCTCCCATCTCTGATATCCAAAATCTCTTTTATCTCGTCTAATTGTTGTTTAGGAAATTGTTTCTCCAATTTTTCTTTACTATATTCACTAAATTTTTCTTCATGGTATTGATGTAGATCTGTAATGTTGAATATAGGTGATATATCCATGCCATCCAGTAACTCTACCTCATATGCATTTCCTGAATCAAATCTCTTCAAAATATTACTAGGTCTAAACTTCCTCATCTTGAGCTTATTGTATGTGACAACTAGAAATCTTTCCTTCCTCAAATACATCATCACTTAATCTCCAACTTCAAACTCCTTATGTCTCCTCTTTTCATCTGCTTGCTTCTTATACTTCTAGTTCATATCTTCCAATTGCTACTTTACTTGAGTACGCACTTTCTTCATATTTTCTGCAAATTCCTCTACTTCTATACTCCTTTTATCTTCCTTACTGATGTCTCACAACTCTGATATACCTCTAGGATGAACTCTAGCAACAATCTCAAAAGGTGTCTTTTTGGTACTCTTGTTCACTAAATTATTGTAAGCAAACTCTACTTGTGCAAGGACTAAATCCAAACTTTTGGTCTCCTCCCCAACCAAACATCTCAGCAAATTCTCCAAACTCCTATTTCCATTAGTCTGTGGGTGAAAAGTACAAATGAAATTTAAATCTATTTTGAACTTCTTCCAAAGTGTCCTCCAAAAGTAACCAACAAACTTTGTATCTTTGTCTGAAACAATACTCCTAGGTAATCCATGCAATCTGAACACTTCCTTGAGAAATAAGTCTGCTACTTGTACTACATTTTTTGTCTTCTTACAAGGTATGGAATGTGCCATTTTAGAAAATATATCTATCACCACAAATATAGAATCATTATCTCTCTGTGTCTTCGGCAAGCCAAGTATGAAATCCATGTTGGTATCCTCCCAAGGTCTCTCTGGAACTGTCAAAGGCTTATACAATCCAACATTCTGAATAGTCCCTTTTGTAGCTTGACAAACTCTGCAACTCTTTACAAATTTCCCAACATCCTTATGAATCTGTGGCCAAAATTAAGTCTCACTTACCAGTGCTATTGTCTTATCAATTCCAAAGTGTCCTACCAATCCTCCACTATGTTTCTCTTTCACCAAGCTATCCCTCATTAAACTTTGGGGTATACACAACTGATTCCCTTGAAACAACATATTCTCCTGAATGAAATAATCCAACCATTGAATACTATCCTTCAAGATTAGTTCTTTACAAGCTCTACAAGGTTCTACAAAATTTGAGTCTTCCTCATACAAGTTCTTCAATTCATCAAAGCCTAATACCTCCACTCTCATCTTTTCCAGTAAATTCCTTCTCCTACTCAAATCATCAACAACTCTATTTGACTTTCCACTCCTATTTTTCAAAACAAAAGTATAACTCTACAAGAATTCCACCCATCTCATGTGTCTCTAATTCAACTTACCTTGACTGTTCAAATACTGCAATTCATGATGATCTGTATACAACACAAACTCCTTAGGCAACAAGTAATGTCTCCACTTCTTCAAGGCTTGAACTATGGCATAAAACTCCTGGTCATACACTAAATACCTTCTCCTAGCATCATTCAATTTCTCACTGAAATAAGCTATTGGTTTTCCTTCTTGACTTAATACTGCTCCAATTGCATTTCCACTTGCATCACATTCTATGTGAAATGACTTACTAAAGTTCAATAAAGCCAACATAGACTGCTTAGTCACCTTCTATTTCACAAACTCAAAACTATGGTCTGCTCCAGATGTCCACCTAAAATCTTTCTTATCCCTCTCATTGTTTCTATCATAGGACTACAAATAGAACTAAAATTCCTAATGAACTTCTGGTAGAAACTAGCCAATCCACGAAATGATCTTACCTCTCCAATGCTTTCCATTGTAGGCCATTCAACAATTTCTCTTACCATCTTAGGATCCATGCCCAATCCATCCAAAGATATCACAAACCCCAGATATACCAATTCTTCCTTTATGAAACTACACTTCTTAATGTTTATGAACAACTACTCTTCTCTCAACCTCTGCAAAACTTGTCTTATATGCAAAAAATATTCTTCTCTAGTTTTATTGAAAATCAAGATTTCATCCAAATAGACAATCACAAACTTACCCAAGAATTTCTTCAATACCTCATTCATCAGCCTCATGAAATTACTCGGTGCATTTGTTAGCATCACCAATCACTCATACAATCCTTCATTTGTCTTGAATGTTGTCTTCCACTCATCCCCTTCTCTGATTCTGATATGATGCTATCGACTCTTCAAATCTATCTTTGTAAAGTATTTATCTCCACTCAAACAATCCATAATTTCATCCATCTGGGGCAAAGGAAATCTATACTTCACTGTGATTTTGTTTATGGATCTAGATTTTGTACACATCCTCCATTCTCCATCCTTGTTAGGTGCTAGCGCAATAGGTACTGCACAAGGACTTAAGCTTTCTCTGATCGAACCCTTCCTCAACAAATCTTGCACTTATCTATTCAACTCTTCATTCTCTGTCAGTGTCATCTGGTGTGTTACTTTATTAGGAAAACTAGCTCCAGGAATCATATCCATGTAATGAATAATACTCCTCATAGGTGGCAATCCATCAAGTACATTATGTAAAATGATATCTTCATATTCTTCCAGAAAATCCTTTATCTCCTCCGATTGTTCTTCTACATGCTTCAAGTCTTCAGCCTTCTTAGGAACCAAGGCATAGCACATGTTCTCATGTCTCACTCCATCCATAAATCTCCTTCCATCAACCAAACAAATTCTAGCATTCGTACAAACCTCAACTTTAGGAACATCCTCCAATGGCAACAAAGTCTGCGTCATCCCATTAGCGACAATGGTATATGTGTTCTTATTTCCATCATGAATAGCATGTTTATCATATTTCCAAGGCCTTCCCAACAAAACATGGCATGCATCCATAGGCATGATATCACACAAAACTTCATCATGATAATTTCTTATCTTCAATTTCACCAAACATTGTTCACTTACCAATATCTTATGCTCATCTTGAATCCATGCTATTTGATAGGGCTTCAGGTGTTTCAATATTTCCAGCTTCAATTTGGTCACCACTTCTTTAGAAACTAGGTTCCTAGAGCTTCCACTATCAACAATCACTCTGCAACATTTACCAGCTGCCTTGCATTTGGTCTAGAACAAATTCTTTCTCTACAACAATTCCTACTCCATCTCACTTTGATACAATACTCTTTTGTTCACCAACACTTCTCCCTCTTTTTATTTATTAGATGTTCTGGTAAGATCCTCCTCAATAAAGGCTATTATTCTACTGTTCTATGTATTTTTTCTTGTCTCTCTCTGATTACATTCAAATTCTCTATCCTTCTCCACCACACTTAAAACAAGTTCCCTTGAATACTCTTTTCTCCTGTCCTCTATCATATTTTCTATAACCCTTGTTCTAGTAACCACCATACCCTCCTCTCTGGTAAGAGTTTCCATCATCTCTATGGTACAAATTATCATTCTTATTCTGATATGCAAAAGATCCTCTTCCTCCTCTGGTAAAAGTTCTTCCTCTCTGAAATCTTCTGCCTCTTCTTCTTTGTCTCTGCTCATGTCTTTTATTCAGCTTCTCTTATGCTTTTAGGGCACATTGATATGCCTCTTCCATACTCAGCAACTTGATCAAACTAATCTCATCATGTATAGACAGCTTCAAGCCATTCACATATCTAGCTACTTGCTCGATCTCATCCTCCAAATGTCTGGATCTAATATTTAACTTGTAGAACTCCTCAGTATACTCTATCACACTTGAATCCTTTTGCTTCAAATTTTTTAACTTCCAAAACAAACTAATCTGATAGTTTGTAGGCATAAACTTCATCTTTAACTTATTCACTATCTAATCCCATGAATTTATCTTCTCCTTTCCTCTTCTTTTCCTATCTGTTTGCAAATTTTCCCACCAAAGGGATGCACATCCTTTCAATCTTGTACAAAAAATTTTCACCTTCTTGCCTTCGGTGGCACCTTCAAAATCAAAATAATTCTCCATCTCCATTATCCAATCAAGCAATTCATCTGAATCCAACTTACCACTATAATCTGGTGGATTGAAATTTGGTTTAGTATTTACTCTGGTTAGGGCTCTTATGAATCTCTTTTCTCCCTGATCAAGGCCAGGTTGATTTTTTCTTTCCCTTTCTTCTTGTTCTTCTACCTCTTCATCACTCACATCATCAACTGGTCGACCTCTCCTCTGGGCTGTTTCAACTACTTCTAATCTAGCAGCAATTCCTCTCAACATCTCCATTATAGTTGGGTCTACATTTCCACGCGCTCCATTTCATCTACCATTTCTTCTTCTCACCATCTTTACACAAGTCCTCTACAACTGCAAGTCAGATCCTCAGTCTGCCACCCCACAAAAAATATTCAATAGGACTCTACAAACTTTGATGATCTCTCATGGAATGAATCTCACTTTGATACCAATTTGGTGCAGTCACGGTAGGAGGGTCCTCAAAGAGAACAATCTGGGTCATGCAACAAGAGTTACACAATAGAAGCCACTCAAAATATGGAGGAAAATGCAGATTCAAACATTCATATTACCAGAAATTTTAGTTACAATCGGTCGGCAACATTCAGGTTCACAGATCGGGCTCACAGGCCTGATACAACATGCTCGAATTACAGTATTCCTATATGCTCCTTAATACGAGCTGAAATATTACATATCAAATCCAATATTCATCTAATACTCTCTTTGGCAGGTGCGTGAAATAGGTCAGCCTTAAATTTGAATTTCTCCTTGGCAGGTGCATAGGATGAAGTGTGGAAAAAAATTAAGGTCGGGGACAATCCATAGAACAATTCAGAACACACCGCTAGGATCCACAAATTACAGGAAGGATCCAAAAGAGACAAAAACTAGTTGTTAGGCTCGAAATTGCTCTGGTGCATTGTTCTAGAAACTATCACTTAATCTAGAAGTGATAACTTGCCGAAAAAATATCCAATTGTTTTGAAATATTGGAATAAGGGAAAATGAGCATGTCCATGATGAAAACATAGATCAGTAGGGTCTAGTGAGCAAAATATAATGAAATGTTGAATCTGCCAACTTGAATTGAAGAAGAACTGAACAAGAACAAAATTGAAATGAAAATATTTTTGGTTGATGTAGGATTGCAAAGAACCAAGGATGCTCCTACATCAAGTATCCTTATGATACCACAAGCCATAATCCAGAGTGCCTTTTAGATATCTAAATATCCTCTTCATAGTTGTAACATGTGTTTCTTTAGGTTCTACTTGAAATCTAGAAACCAAACATATTGCATGCATGATATCTGATCTAGTAGCAGTAAGATATAACAGTCCACCAATCATAGATATGTACATGCTTTGATAAAATTTAGGAGAATCATCATCCTTACTCATTTTGCATCCGGTCACCATAGAGGTATAAACCAGTTTGGAATCATCCATTTCAAACTTCTTCAAAAATTCTTTAACATACTTTGATTGTGAAATGAATATGCCCTCATCAATTTGATTCACTTGAAGTCCAAGAAAGAAGTTCAACTCACCAATCATAGACATCTCAAACTCCTTTTGCATCTCCTCTATAAATCTCTTAAACATGCCCTCATTTCCTCTAAAGATAGTATCATCAACATATGTAACCACTATCAAAATTTTGTTTCCTTCAACATTGAAATAGAGATTACTGTCTACAGAGCCTTTGTTGAACCCTTGCTATGTCAAATACCTATCCAACCTTTCCTACCATGCTCTAGGAGCCTGTTTAAGTCCATATAGTGCCCTTTTCAACTTACAAACCATGGTTGGTTTATCTGATAACTGAAATCCCTCTGGTTTTTCCTTGTAAACCTCTTCTTCCAATTATCGATTCAAGAATGTAGACTTAACATCCATCTATTATACCTTAAAATCTTTATGAGTAGAAAATTTCAAAAACATCTAAATAGCCTCCATTCTTTCCATCGGGGAAAATGTCTCCTCAAATTCTATTCCTTCAACCTGTGAATAACCTTTGCATATAAGTCTTTCTTTGTTTCTTACTACTTCACCATTCTCATTCAACTTATTCTTGAACACCCACTTTGTACCAATTATGTTCGTGTTTACAGGTCTAGGAACCAATTCTCATGTCTAATTTTTCTCTATTTGTTGCAGCTCCTCTTTCATTGCTCTAACCCAATTCTCATCTTTTCATAATTCACACACTATTTTAGGTTCTATATTGGAAAGTAAACATAGATTTACCTCAGCTGCCACCACTTTGCTTCTTGTCTTTACACCTTCACTTTTATCTCCAAATATCTATTCTTCAGGATGATTTTTTCTGTACATATTTTGGGGTCTTAGAAGCAGGTTTTAGAGCTTCTTCTTCTTCCTTATTCTATTCTTGTACTTGTTCGTAGATAGGTTCATCTGGTTCAACTTCACTTATTTCACTTCAAATGGATTCTTGTATTTTTGTCTTTAGACTAATAATAAATCGTGACATGGACTAACCACCTCCCATGGATCCATTAACTCTAGCAATTGTATTGGGCATTAATAGGTTGATCTTTTGGTGCAATGACAACTGTGGGCCAACAATTGATATTAGAGCCAGGTGTCGGGTTCGAATCCCCTCGAATAATGCTGAGGGGGAGATAAGACACACAAAGGCACTTGATGACTGTTGATGATAGATGTTTGGTTTTAGTATGATAATGATAAAGGTTGGTTTCAGTATGATATTTGTTTCAAGGCATATGTTTTATATCATCACAATAATGCATTAGTTGAATTGACATGGTTTGGTATTGGAATGTATGTGAGAGCACCTTCATGAGCAGGTTATGGCTAATGCTTCCTTGTGTGGTCAATGGTCACAAGGAACCTTATTTTCTTTACATTTCATCTTGAAGCTTAATGGTTTCATTGTTTTATTTGTCATGGGTAACACAAGGTTTTTTATCATTGATTTGTGTCTAAGGAATAATTGTTAAAATATTGAGTTGAGCACTTGGGGCCATTTGAAAATCATTATTACAGAGTTATAAGGTATGTGAATGGTTCTTATTGTACAAACCTTGATGTATACATCATTTATTGATTATGTTGTTCATAAGGAGACATTTAAATTATGAACACACCAACAAGGTATATTTATGAGGCTTCATGGTAAGACATTTTTTCTTTACAAGGTGGATATGTAAATGATCAACAAGGAATTATGTTGTTTATAGATTTATAGTGATTATTCACCTTGGAACTCATATTGGCAGAGGTTATGAAAAATAAAGTTGAAATAAAGGTGTCGAAATGACTTGAAAATCGAACTCTTAATTTTTTTTATTATTGGCATATGTTTCATATTGTTGGAAGGAAATTTCTCGAGAACTTTAGGGTTTCACCAAGCAATGATGGTTTCAAGGGATCTTTGTGACAAGACAAATCTCGATTACAGGTGAAGCACATGTGAAGCAGTAACAAGCATGCAAGAAGTTTTTCTTGTCTTCCAATTTCAAAATTGGTATTGCAGTTTGTTATCCATCTTTGTTTTTTTTTGAAGACACGATTTTTTCAATTAGGGTTTCGATCCATTTGAACAAGACTTGGTGACAGCTTGACAGGCTGAAGGAAATATGGGCAAAGAAATTGACAGGGAGCTCTATTAACAGGTGTTTTTGTTCCTTGGTTTATTGAGTTGAAACAATTACTTTGATTTTTAATTTTATGTTAATACCTATTGGTCCTTTAAAGTTTTGTATGTGAAAATATTGCATAGATCTATTTTCCATCTGTCGACTGAATATTTAGTTTTAAAAATTCTTGCATTCTTCAGTCTCTATTCTTGGAACCGAATATTTAACCTTAGTCAAGAGTTTTGTGTATCAATGTATTTTTGCTAGGGAATGCCATGTAAATTTTTTTGTTGTGTTGCATCTTCTTGTAGTATAAATTGTTGTTTTGTAGGTGTATACAAAAGGATTATGGTGCATATATTATGGTCTTGTGTTGTATACACCATATAATATGTGTCATTCTTGTGATTCAAGTATAAAAAAGTTTTGAAGGGTAGTTTGTATGATGTGTCGATTTTATGGGAGTACTTTTTGGGTTTCTTGCTTAGACTTTACATATTGTTTTGTTCACAATGTCAACCGTGTGTAAAGGTTTGGTTCATATGTTTATGATGCTGAAAGTTATCATAAAAATGTAGAGTCTACATTGCCAAAGAGAGACATCATGATGACTCGACAAGAGTAGTTGTGGAAATAGTTATTACAACCAGTTTTAAAGGTTACATTTGAAAGTTTCGGTGAGAATAGATGGCAACATATGTGAACTTTTGTATACTTTATATAAACAGTGGTTTATCATTGTTTAGTGTTCAATGGTTTTTAATAGAGATATCATGGTGAATGTAAAAAGAATTTTGTGATTGAAGTTTGTAAACATGATGCAAAACAGTTTATAACTAATATATTTAATATTTTAGAGATTCCAAAATGAATATTTAAGATATTAAATGTATTAGAATGAAAGTAATATATGATTTGAAGGGAAATAGAGAAACCCTCTGTATTTTACATTCTATGTTGTTTGTGATTAAAGTGGATTTTCCAGTGAGGCATTCTTGTAACTAGTGAGGTTCTTTGGTCAGTGAGGCATTGTTTTATTTGCCAGTGAGGCATTTGAAATCTATCAATGAGATAGTATTGCTAGTGAGGCATTGTAAACATAAAGTTTTTTTAGATTAAGCCAAGAGGCATCTTTTTTGGAAGGTTTTTTCTACCCCTAGAGGGTTTTCCACTCATCAAATTCTTTTTCTTATGGTCTCATTGCTTTGATGTGATAATGTTTCAAGACTGTGATGATCTTTAGTTTTCTATAATATTTCTTATTTTAGTTCTTTAATGATTGCATTCAATTCATGAATGTATTTATCATTGAAATAATGAGAGCATAAATTATTCAACTCTTTTTCAAGGAAAAAGATAAAATGTATCTAAGACACTGATTCACCCCCCCTCTTAGTGTCTTTTTCACTCCAACAAATCACATCTAGCATAAAAATTTCCAAGGTTCTCATCATCTCTTTTAATAGAACATCTACTTCCAAACACCTTAAAGTACTTAACAGTAGGAATCTTGCTAGTCCACAATTCATAAGGAGTCTTTGTGTTGTTACCTCTGATCTGAACTCTGTTAAGAATATAAACAACAGTGTGGATTTATTATCTCTAGTATAAATTAGGTACATTTTCCTCTTTCATCATAGTCCTTGCAGCCTCTTGAACAATCTTGTTCTTCCTCTCTACAACTCCATTTTGTTGAGGAGTTCTAGGAGCAAAAAAATGTCTCTTTATACCATTCTCTTCACAAAATGTATTAAACTCACTAGAAGTGAATTTTGTGCCTCTGTCAGACCTTAAACATTTGATTCTTAGGTTCACTTCATTCTCTACCATAGCCTTGAACACTTTGCATCTATCTAGAGCTTGAGCTTTCTCCCTAAGAAAAGTAACCCATGTCATTCTAGAATAATCATCAATCAAAAGCATAAAATACTTGTCACCATTAAGACTTCCTATTCTTGTGGGACCATAGAGATCTGTATGAATCAATTCCAGCATTCCAGTAGTTGATTGTTCTTTTCCTTTAAAACTACATCTATTTTGTTTTCCCAACTGACAACTTTTGCAAACAATAATAGTAGGCTTTGTGATTTTAGGTAGATCTTGGACAAATTCTCTTGATATGATCTTGATCAGATTGTCAAAGTTTATATATCCCATCCTTTGGTGCCATATCCAACTTTCATTAAATTGAGATATAAGACACTGACCATCAACACCCTTAAGTTGATAAATGTTCCCATATGTTATTCCCGTAGCTACCACAGTTCCAAACCCTTTTCTAATATCACAAGTATTATCCTAAAACACAAGCTTGAATCTTTCGCTACACATTTTTCCAACACTCAAGAGATTATTCCTTAAGCCCTTAACATAATAGACATCAACATAACTGTGTTTTCCATCAAAACTAATTGTTCCTTTTCTAGCAATCTTTGCACCAGAATCATCTCCAAACATGACTAATCCACCATCATACTTTTCAAGTTTAGTAAACTTACTTTTGCCTCTATTCATGTGATTTGAGCAAACACTTTCAATCACCCAATAGTATTCATCTTGTCTAGCATGAAAGGAAGTAACCAGAGTACCTTCCATCTCATCCTTCTTGTTTTCCAGACCACTTTACCTTGCACATATTCCACAGTTAGTAGACATTAATTTACTCTCTAAGGATAAAAATAGGCATTCATCATTATCACCCTCAAAATCAGATTCATCATCAAAAATTCTAGCATCTTCTCTAACATAGTACAATCTCTTGAAATTCTTATCCTTTTTGTCTTTATTATCTCTGCTCTTCTTGTTTATAGCTCTATTTGGACATCTTGAAGCATAGTGACCAATATTTACACAACTAAAAAATTTAAAAGGTAATTTACCTTTATACTTTCCAGTACCTTTCTTCAATTTCCTTGTAAATTTTGCTTCCAACTCCTTTGAACCTCCATTATCCGAATCATCTTTTGTCTTAGTGGCTTTGAAGGTTGTTTCTATTTTCTCCTTTTCTTTTCCAAATTTCCTCATTTTAAATGCGGTTAAGGTGCAAAATAGTTGTTCTTTAGTGAACTTCTTAGGATATACACTTCCTCAATGACTAAGACTTTATCACTGTAACTCTTTGATAGGATCATCAAAACCTTCTCCATTACATCTTAATCTATCAGAGTACCACCTTGATTTTTGACTTTTTTTTCGTACAATATCAACCCTTTGAAAATAGCTTGCAATATCTTCACCTTCTTCCATTTTCAAGTTCTCATATATGCGCTTAGCTGATTTTCCTCATAGGCATAAATCTCATCTGCAAAAGAAGGACCACTTGTCGGTGCAACATATTTTTTCTCAACAACTTTCCAAGTCTTGTAACCAAGAGAGATCAAGTAACCTCTCATCTGCACTTTCCAGTCACTATAGTCAGATCCATCAAACACAAGGATTGATAATTTATGCGCCATCAGATCTACCTCAAGTGGTTAAGCTCTACTCCGAGGAACCAAAGCTTTGATACCAATTGTTGAAAGGAACAAGACAAATAAGAGGGGGGTGAATTAGTTGTCACCAATCACATCTAGAAATCTCAAACAATCATTAACTCCAAACCTATTTTAATCTGTTATTAAGTATGAGCATGACGTGTAAATAATAGAAAGAAATACAACACAAGAAACACCAAATTTATGTGGAAAACCCAATAAGGGAAAAACCACGGTGAGGATTAACTCAAAATATAAAGTAATAGCAAAATCGATTACGAAGAGGCTCACTGCCCAAGAAGGAGGATCATTACCTACATATAGGACTCACTATCCAACATGGAGGATCACTGCCTACATATACAAAGAGATAATAGAAAAACCACCACAACAACTTGCATACATTTGTAGCCTTGATCAGAGAATTGCAGACACCATTAGCTCACTACTTTTAGGAGTCAAACACATTAAAGTACTGCTGCCTTAATTCACTTTTGCACACTCTTCTTTCTCACAATTGTGGATTGTCACGTACAATCCTTAACATCTTGTCTTATTTTTATACCATCTTTGACCTTAGAAAATTTCTCCAAGGTCGACTACACACACTTCATATTACAAATTCAAATTAGGTTGGCAACTCAACATTCTCACGGTGGAAGAGAATGAGAGCAAACCAAACCAAGACTTAACCAAAACCCAAAACATCTTGGATCAGTCACATGCTTCCTTAATTGATACTTATCCTTCACATGATGTGTAGACACTAGGTCATCCAAACCTAATGAAAACACATATGCACTTTGAAGTACATGTTTCTGCAACAAGATGATAACATGCAGACCACATAACATGCTTCACCATACACTAGAATACATCTTAGATGCCTTCATATTCATCTGCAACAAATGCAATAATCTTCATACACAAAATACTTTGCATCAATCCATCCAGACTGTATAGACACACATAGTAATTTTGAAGCTATTCTTCTAGAGCACCAAACCATGGAAACCTTTGAAAAAACATATATAATACCATTACAATCCTTCTACTAGATCCACAAGACTTGAAAAAAACTAGTGGACTATGGAGCAAATACATTTCTCCCAGTCCACAGACAAACAAGTCTTCTAGACTAGTTCACAAACCGATGAACACAACTTTCACTCTTCATCAAACCATAAGCTGTAATCTAGGATATATCACCCAAGGATTCCCATAAACAACACTTCAGATCCACACAAGCATAGGATCAACACAAAAGAAATGCATAGCACAAACCAGAGCACATTCTAAACAAACACACAATTTTATCTTCACTATTTCTCAAAAGCACTTGGTAACTCATCATATCAACACACCTGCAACACCATAAAGATAGCTCCATGTACTCATAAAATCTCTATATTATCTCAACTATACATGCACAACCTACAATCACTTGTTTCCTTTCTTTGCAACAACCTATACTATGTTGACATCAATGACAAGATTAATGACAACACCACCATACTCATTCATACTTACAACACTCTCACTATCTCTCCCTCTCTTCTTCCATAATTCTCTTTCACTCTCTCCTCTCTATCTCACATTTCTATATCTCTACCTCTCCTTCCATCTCTACTTATCTTTATATCCCCTTTCCCTCTCTCTACATACCTCTCCCTCCATGACTCTCTCTTTGTGTCTCTTTGTCTCCCTCTCCACCTCTCTCTCTCTCTCTCCTTCCCACCTTCCCCCTAGTTTTTAAGGTTGAGGATATAGCTATAAGTGTATAAGGTATAGATATTATGTTTATGATATCGGGTTATAGGGTTGATGGTATTAGGTTTAGAGTTTAGGGCTTAGGGTTTATGATTTAGGGTACAAGGTTGAATGTAGGGTATAAGGTTGAGGGCTAAGGTTTGAGGGTTGAGGCTATAAGGTTAATTGTATAGAGTATAAGGATTGGGGTTTAATATATTGGGTATAGGGTATAGGTTATAATTTATAGAGTTAAGGGTCAAGAGTGTAGGGTTTAGGGTATCAGTATAGGGTTGAGGGATAATTTTCAAGGTTTATAGTATAAAGTTAAGGGTATACAGTATAGGGATGAGGTTTGAGGGTGTAGGTATTAAGGTTTAAGGAATAGGTTTGAGGGTTTATGGATAGTGTTCAAGGTCGAGAGTATAGGGTTAAGTGCATAGGGTATAGGGATTAGGGTTTGGGATATTCAGTATAGGGTAGAGGATATTGGGTTTTGGGTTGAGGGTTGAGGGTATAAGGTATAATGTTTAGGGTTTACGGTGTAAGGTTGAGGGTATAGGGTATAGGGATGAGGGTTGAGGGTGTATGGTTTAGGGTTTAAGGTATAGGTTTGAGGGTTGAGGGATAGTGTTTAGTGTTGAGGGTATAGAGTTAAGTATATAGGGTATAGGGATTATGATTTACGATATTGGGTTTAGGGTGCAAGGTTGAATGTAGGTTTTAGGGTTTAAGTATAGGGTTGAGGGTTGATATTTTAGGGTATTAGGTTAAGTGTATAGGGTATAGGGATTATGGTTTAAGATATTGGGTATAGGGTTTAGGTTATAAGGTATAGGGTTAAGGGCTAAGAGTGTAGGGTTTAGGGTTTAAGTATAGGGTCGATGGATAATGTTTAGGGTTTAGGGTATAAGGTTGAGGGTATAGGGTATAGGAATGAGGTTTGAGGGTGTAGCATTTAAGGTTTAAGTTATAAGTTTGAGGGTTGAGGGATAGTATTCAGGGTTGAGGGTATAGGGTTAAGTATGTATGGTAGAGGGATATTGGGTATAGGGTATAGGATATAGGTTTGAGGGTATAAGGTATAGGGTTGAGAGTTTAGAGTTTATGGTTTAAGTATAGGGTTGATGGTATAGATTTCAATGATAATGTTTACGATTTAGGGTATAAGGTTGAGGGCATAGGGTATAGGGATGAGGGTTGAGGTTGTAGGGTTTAAGGTATAGGGTTGAGGGTATATGGTTAAGTGTATAGGGTATAGGGATTAGGGTTTAGAATATTGGGTATAGGGTTGAGGGTATTGAGTTTAGGATTAAGGGCTTAGGGTTGATGCATAATGTTTAATGTTTAGGTTATAAGGTTGAGGGTATAGGGTATAGGGATGAGGGATGAGGGTGTAGGGTTTAGGGTATAGGGATTAGGATTTATGATATTCGGTATAGGGTTTGAGAGATTGAGAGAGAGGGTGAGAGAGAGAGAAGTAGAGAGGGAAGGAGAGACAAAGGTGATAGAAAGAGAAGTAGAGAGTGAAGGAGGAAGGTAGAGAGATTGAGAGAGAGAGAAGGAAGGAGGGAGAGAGAGAGAGGTAGAGAGGGATGGGTTAGATAGAGAGAAGTAGAGAGGGAAGGTGGGTGGGAGGAAGGAAGAGAGAGAAAGGGGAGAGTGAATATTAGAGAGGGAATGAGGGAGAGAGAGAGAGGTGGGAGAGAGGAGGAAGTTGGGGAGATTGAGAGATAGGGAGAGAGAGGGAAGGATGGAGTGAGAGGTAGATATGGAGGAAGATAGAAGTATATAGGGAAGGAGAGATAGAGGGAGGGAGAAGTAGAGAGGAAAGGAGAGAGTGAGAGAAAGGTGGAGAGTGATAGAGGATGAAGGTTGGGAGATTGAGAGAGAGAGAGAGAGAGAGAGAGAGAGAGAGAGAGAGAGAGAAAGATGGAGGATGGTTAGGAGATTGAGAGAGAGGGAAGGAGGGAGGGAGGGAGGGAGATGTAGAGAGAGAGAGAGAGAGAGAGAGAGAGAGAGAGAGAGAGAGATGGATGGAGAGGTAGGTAGGGAAGGATTGTGGAGATATAGAGTGGAGAGGGGAGAGGGAGAGGTATGGATGGAGAGAAAGAGGTGAGATAGAGAGCAATATAGAGAAAGTGGTAGGTAGTGATGGATGAAGAGGGGAGATATAGATGAGTAGAGAGGGAGGGAGTGGTAGATAGGGAGAGAGAGGTGATATAGAGAGAAATAGAGAGTGTGATGGAGGGAGAGGTAGTTAGAGATACAACGAGAGGAGATAAAGCAGAGAGGGGAGGAGAGGTAGAGAGAGAGGAGAGATAGAGAAAAGTAGAGAGGGAATAGGAGAGGGAGGGAGAGAAAGTTGGGATAGAGAGGTGTAGAGAGAGAGAGAGATTTGTAGGGTGTGATGAATGGAGAGGTAGGTAGACATTGGGATTTGGATATAGAGAGTAGATAGGGAAGAAGAGAGGGAGAGAGAAATATAGAGGGAGAGAGAAATATAGAGGGAGAGAGAGGATGTGAGAGAGAGGTGAGATAGAGAGAAATAGAGAGTAGTAGGGAATGATAGAGGGAGAGGTAGGTAGAGAGGGAGAGGATAGATAGAGAGTAGAGAGGGAAGGAGGGAGGGAGAGAGAGATAATATAACTTGTTGATTAGTGAAATTTGACCTCCTGAATACTAAAATTTGACATGCTGATTACTAAAATTTGACTATCTAAATTTTTTTAAGATGTTCCAAAAACTAGAATTTTCATTATAACTCCTAGAGATCAAAAACCACTCTCAAACATCCTAAAACTATATAAATGAAATATAAATTAAAATATAAGAAATTAAATGTCCATATGTAAATGCCAACTTAAATGTTTATTTCATGTATATAGTTTCCTTGAAAAAAACAAAAGAAAAAAGAGAATATTTTTTTTCAATGTAGACCAAAACATGAGCACATTATAATGTGCTCACATTTTTTCAATGCATTCACAAAACACGAGCATGTTATAACACACTCGCATTTTGACAATGCTTTTTTGAATTCAAAAAATACATGTTTTTTGAAATTCAAACCATAATGTGAGCGTGTTATAACACACTCACATTTTGGCTTGGTAATGACTGAGCCTAGGCTTGAACACTACCAACCCATAATGCGAGCACAATTTACTAGAACATGCTTGCATTTTTGCTATTTTGGGTTGAAAAAGTGAATTGGCCACTTTTTGGCCCCCATCTTTTTGCCCTTACCTAGTGTCTTTTGTATTTGGTGTGCTTGCACAATCTTTGTTGTAGAACCCATAAGGTGTAGTGAGAGTATCCTCTACCCTTGCCACTTTGTGGATCTTGGGTGTAAGAGAAATCACTTCATCTTATCTTTTTTATTCTGTAGAGGGACTACCCTTGGAGAAGTAATCACTCCAAGGGGAATGACCCAAAGCGGATTTTCCCTTGGGCCGCCATATAAAAGGATAAGGCCAAAGCCAAGTCCAAACTAACATTAGCCTTTATCGAATGATGCCAAAGTGAAAGGGGAAATGTCCAAACTTTTGTGAGGTAGTTAGGGCCCCAAGTGGGATTGGTTAAAGCCTTAAGTGGCTTGCTGAGTGCTCACAAGGCGTCAAGTCCATGAGTTGGGACCAAAAACCTTTCTTAGTGGCTACAATTTTTGATTGAGTTCTTGGCATCACTTTTAGTGCAGGGGTGTAGCACCACACCCTGAATTTACTCACCATATGGCTCCCTTGAGATGAGATATAAATCCTCAGCTTAGCATAAGCTACTTGCCACTTTTTGGGTAGAGGGTGATTGGGTCATCCTTCCAATCTTGGAGGCTCCTAGTTGTCCTTTCTCAAAAATACAAGAGTGAATACACCCCTTGAAGGTGTCCCTATACTTTCATCAAAGTAGATTCCAAGTTGTGGGCCTGAAAGTGCTACCATTGGCCTTGACCTTAGGGATAGGAAGTTTTTGATGTGTTTTTGATATTGTGTTATACTAGTGGAAATATGGGTGAATAACCCTTGAACATACACTATTCACATAGGGATTTGACAAGTCAACAACCAAAAACATGTTTTCAGATTGTTTCTATGTTTGTAATCACATTTCAAAAATTTCCCAAAATGAAAATCATTCAAAAACATCGTATTTTAGGAAAAAAACTATGAACTACAACTACAAGATAGTGAACTATAAACGTTGAATAGTGAACCACAACTATAAAACTGTGAATTGCAACGGTGAGACAATGAGCTGCAATTGCAAAATCACAAAATTTTAGAGAAATCCTTGTCCAATATTAATCCTCATCACATTCTAATAGTGACCTTACATTCTGATTATAGACTTGCTTAGTTTGACTAGTCCATTTCATCACATTCATCTAGGTTTACTTAGTTAGGTTACATTTCCTTTATTGCATTACTTAGTTTGTCTTAGATCATCTTTAGCTATAAGCACCCTTCAAATTTTGGATTAGGAGGCCTACCATACCTTTGATCATTCCATGGTTACACTTCTATATTGTTATCGACCTTATCTTTCTATCAATCAATTGTCAATCATCATCAGGTCTCAAACTTATTTCTTAGTTTAGACTTACCCTTTTTCAAATCAATCATAACCTTTTCAAGCATTCATCTTCTATGGTTTAGAAAATCTAGTTTTTTACCTTGGTCTACCATTGTTTGGTTAGCATCCTTATTCTTAGATCCAAAGATGCATCCCCTTTAGTTTCATTTGGCATACCTTAATCTTACTTTCATATCAAACCTTAGTCATAATCTCATTTGGTCTCTTTACATATCATATCCTTTGGGCATAAGGTCATTATCATCATTACATTTCAAAACTTAGTTTTAGGTGCATTAACATTTCACATCCTCATATCTTCAAAAATTCAAAAAATTCCAAAAGAAAAAATATAGCTTAGTCTCATATCTCACCTTGCATTATCACCTTTGCATTATCAATACTTAGTCTCTAAGTCTTATATGGTTCAAACAAGGTCAAGAAGGAAAAGAAAGGACATGGATTCTTCAAGTGATCCCCTTTTTAAAACCACAAGTGAAATGAAACTTGGGTCAAACTCAAATCCACCTCAAACACCAAAAAGGGAAACCTCAAATCAAATTTCCAACCTCACTTTAACTGATGTCAATAGACGTTTAAGCCTCAAAAAAATTGAACATGATGCTCAAGACCCAAAAATAGTATGAATTGTGGATGAGCTTGTTAGCATAGAGCCTAATAAATTATTTCTCACACTTGCTAAGAAAGGTGTCAAACTCCCCTTCAATTTTTACACTTCCACAATTGTAGAGGGAGTAACACAATCATAAACCCAAGGTCCAAATCACTAGTCTACCCCTTGGGGCCACAACACACATTGCAATGAATACACATATTCCTAATCCACCAATTTTTGTAGCTAAGAGAACACATACCGTGTCCCAAGGATCAACATTTACATTTGTTAGAACATATTCTAATCCCATGGGTGTAACATTTTCAAATACCTTTGGCACACAAAACAATACACCATGAATCAATGCAAGTCAAAATCCACCTAATAAAACAAGAATAATTCACATTGTCACATCTAGAGTGCCAACACAAAGGATTAATGCTACACCAAATACCAACATGACCTTTGGAAAAAAAATGAACACCAATCCCTTTCCATCGCAACAACATGTCACACCAAACACCAATGCTCTTAACACTAACATTGATCCCATTAACACTAACGTTGATCCCATTATGAAAATTCAACCCAACATGACACCATCCCCCATGGAAACCTTGATGTAATAGATGTAAACAATACAACAAAAAATGGAAAACATATGATTGGGGACAACTAAGAAGAAATATTCTATGGAGGAATTGTGTCCTTACCCTTTTGACAGAAATATATACATGCCACCTTTCCCATCACATTTTACCACTTCCAATTTTAACAAGTACAAAGGGAAAGGGGATCTAGTGGAGCACATACAAGAGTTTAACACAACATTTATGGACATTGCTTATGAGTCTACCTATTTGATGAGACTATTTTTATGAAGCCTTTTGAGGCCAGCTCTAGAATGGTTTGTGCACCTTCCTCCTAGGATATAAACATGGGGTGAATTGGCTGATAGATTCATTAACCACTTTTCTTACAACATAGAAAGTGACACAACCCTAGAAAAATTGTGTACAACCAAACAAAAAGAGGGAGAGTCACTCACATAATTCTATCAAAGATGGCGTAGCATGGCTAACAAATTTCTTTGCCACATACCTAAGAAAATTGGTCACCATTTCCATAGAGAGCCTTAGCATGAATTGATGATCCAACTTCAAATCCAATGCTATACCACCTTTGAGTATTTCATTGAAAGGGGGTATTTATTGAGAAAGCTCTTATGTCCAAGGGACTAGTAAATTTTTTCAAAGAAACCCCAAATGCTCCTAGTGACAAAGGAAAATTTTAGTCTCAAAATAAGAATGCCACCAATGACAGGGTAGTGGATGCTAAACTGGTAAATTAAGGTCACCCCACCCTTCATCTTAAGGGTCCATCCACATCAAACACACCAAAACCTAGCCATGATAAAAAATTGAATGTAGTCCAAAACAATCAACAACACAAAGGACCTCCACATACTAAAGAACATATACACCCTTAGGGTAACCTATTGAGTTGATTTGAATAAAAATTTTCAATCAAACAATATTCAACTTCTTGACATTAAAACATATGAACTAACATTGGTCAAACCAAATTGGTGGAATGAGAATGAATTATGTGAATATCATCATGTTGGACATTCAAAAACCTCATTCAAGATCTTATTAAACAAGGATATATATCAATGGATAATTCACAAGGTAAGACCAATGCTGATCACACCATATTAAAAACTCCCTTACAAGACCATAGGAAAGGGAGGGCCTCTAGTTTAGGAAACAATAACAATGCTAATTATACTCGTGACGTGCATGGAAATACTATTAATAGCATATGAACCCTTAATAATCATGTTGCTACCATCACCATTAATAAAAGTTTATAATGGTCATTACTACCTATACAACTAAGGTGACCCTACAAGGGGTTGCCTCTAATCCATAACCAAAAATTCAGTATAGCCTCCTAGATCATCTAGGAAAGAAACCCACACAGATATCCATTCTTGAACTGCTTTGCATTTTCCCAGAGCATAGGACAATTGTAGACAAAGCCTTACAAGATACATTTGTACCCTCTGATCTAAATGTCAACCAATTTTAGGCCATGGTTGGATACCTAGCTACACCCCATTATGTCACCTTTTCCAAACAAGATATTTCCACACAAAAGCTAAATCATAATGATCCCCTACACCTTGAATTTTACATTAATAAACATAAAATCAAATGAGTCTTGATATAAAATGGAGCAAGTCTGAACATATATACCCTAAAATTGGTTACAACATTGGGATTCTCTCAGGCTTGCATAGATCAATCTAAGATAATTGTTATCAAGGCTTATTGATGATGTTGATCACTTATTTGAAGGGTTAATCACACTTCCCATAAGGGTTGGCCTCACTACTCAGAACATAATGTTCCATGTCTTGGATTTGTACTTTCCTTAGGTTTCCCAAGGATTCATGCCCTAAGAGCCATACCTTCCACTTACCATCAATGCTTGAAGTTTCTCTACAATGGCCTTGAAATTACCATACGAAGTGATCCTGATCCTTTCTACACTAATTCGAGAGGAACTACTAAGCATCCAGTGCCCATTAATCAAGAAGCTTCATCTTCTGCCTCATCACACTACGTTGATCCATCTTCCCTCATAAAATAATCCACTCCATTAACCACACCTTCCAAACCCAAAGTCTAGATCCATGACAAGGGATGTGGGAAATACAACATGGAGAGATTATTTTGTGTTGTAAAGCTTCCTAAATCACCAAAGTCACTCATCCTATTCAGCCTAAAATCATTATCCGTGACCATCAAGTTGTGGGAATTAAGAAAAGATCCCATAGGTGAGGACATTTCTACATGGATTTATAGAGATGAAGAAGACATTGAACTTAAACAGTTACTAGTTGAGCAGTATCCAAAAGGGTTCCTAATAATCAAGCAACAAGGATATGATGGACATAGTGGTCTTGGCCTAAAAAAACATGGAATAGTGGAACCAATACTGCCTCCTCACCTACCAAAGTACATTGGGATAGGGTATGTACACAAAAGTGATTCTTCCTAGTACTAGGTTGCCTTCAAGTGAGAATGTTAATGTTTCAAATGAAATTGAGACATTTGAGGAATACTATGCCGAAACTAATTCTAATGAGTGGGAATGGGATTCCTTCATATCTAGTGAATATGACCTATCTGAGACCTTTCAAGAGTTTGAATTATCCCCCCAAACCAATATCATGGACATTAATATCTAGATTGATTCCTTTTGGGATCCTAACTCTACCTCTATCTTTACCATATCTTCCTTGACTCTTGATGATAATGATGATGGTTTACCCCTCATTTACCTGTAATTGAAAGATTGGTACCAACAAGGACCACCAAGTTTAGACACATTTGAGAACGATGAAGCAATTGTTGAGTTCATGGGACTTTGTGAAGGAATACCAAGTGAGGATCATAAAGTTGGTTTCATCATAGAACTTGACAATGCAACATATTTTGGAGAGTTGTCTCCTCCCTCTAGTCACAAAAGTGAGAAAAGTGAATAAAATAAAAATAAAAAGAATAGGTCTCTAGGTGAAAACTAAAAGGCACCTTTAGACCATGAAAAATTAAAAATAAAGGACATATCTGAAGGTGAAAACCTCTTTGAGGAGCCTATGGATGGAGGGTTGGACAGTCTCCCTATTGACTGAGAGACATCGCCATTTCTAGTAGGAGAATCAAAAGAGGTCAATCTTGGGACAAAAAAAAAATCCTAGAATCATTCAATTTGTAACATCTCTAACCACTGAAGAAAAACTAGAGTTCACTATATTCTTTTTAGAAAGAAAAGTTAATTTTGCATGGTCATATGCTGATATGCTTGGGTTGGACCCCAAAATTGTTCTACATCATCTACCATTGGTTCCAAATGCTAAACTAGTCAAACAAAAATTAAGGAAAATGCACTCACAGATCACACTCCTAGTAAACATTGAGATCATACTCCTAGTAAAGGTTGATTTGAAAAAGCTTCTGGATGTTAGTTTTATTCTCTCCGTAGACTATGCAAAATGGATATCCAATCTTATTCTTGTCACTAAACCAATTGGTGATATTAGAGTATGCACAAATTTTAGAGATTTAAATAAGACTTGTCCTAAGGATGATTTCCCACTACCTAATATTGACATCATAGTGGACCTCATAGTGGGATATGGGATGTTGTCACTTATAAATAGTTTTTAGGATATAATTAGATCATAATTTCCCTTGAAGATCAACACAAAACAACTTTCACTTGCGCTTGGGGTACCTTTTGTTGGAATGTTATACCTTTTGGTCTCAGGACTGCCAGAGTGACATATCAGAGAGCTATGACAACCATTTTTCATGACTACATACATGCACTTATGTAAGACTATGTTGATGACTTATTGACAAAATCCTTAACAAGAGATGGTCATCTAGCAGTGTTAGACAGTATTTTCAAAAGACTAGAAGAATATAAGGTCAGGCTAAATCCAAAGAAGTGTGTGTTTGAGGTCTAATCAAGAAAACTCTTGGGGTACATTATTTCTTGTAGAGGAATTGGGGTTGATCCTACAAAGGTAAAAGAAATCATGGATATTCCCCACCTAACAACATTATTCATTTGACAACTCTACAAGGAAGATTGTAGTCAATCTGAAGGTTCATTGCCCAGTTGGTAGACAAGATTCACCCATTTCAACCTTTTCTATGCAAAGCAATTCCCTTTCATATGGACTGAATGTTGTCAAGAGGCATTGCAAAAAATAAAGGATTATCTATTAACTCCTCTAGCTCTCATGGCCCCTATTGATGGAAGACACTTAATATTATACATATAAACCACCACATCAGCACTGGGAGAATTAATAGCGCAGAATGATAATGATGGAAAAAAGAGAGCTATATACTATATCAGTCGTACTCTTGTAAGATATGAGATTAACTATAGTCCCATTGAAAGGGAATGCCTTGTAGTTGTTTTCACTGCATAGAAGCTAAGACATTATATGTTGAGCCATAAAACAAAATTGATAGCTTAGATTTATCCTTTGAAATATCTATTGAGTAAAGAAACTTTAATAGGTTGACTAGTAAAGTGGGTTATAATTTTGAGTATGACATAGAAGATGTTGATCGTAAGGCAATAAAAGGAAAAGTGATAACTGATCAACTTACATATGTACCAATTATAGTAGACCATCCTCTAGTCTCCAACTTTCCTGATGAGTCTATCTTTGCAATAGAAACTCCTACAACATGGAAATTGTACTTTGATGGGTCTTACAAAAATCATGGTTCAAGCGTTGGAATTATTTTCATGACACCTCAAGGGGATTCCATTCCTAATTCATATATAATAGCATTCTTGTGCACAAATAATATGTCTGAGTATGAAGTGTTGTTGACAGGACTATGTATGGCAATCAAGTAGCAAATCAACGATCCTCAAGTCTATGGCAACTCCCAGTTGGTTATCTGTCAAGTTAATGATGAATTTGATACAAAGGATGAGAAGCTTACCCCTTCAAGTGCATTGGACAAATTTTTAAGTTGTACTTCAATGATATTTCTTTTGGGAAAATTCTAAGGATTCAAAATGAAGTAGTTGATGCAATGACAACCATTGGATCTCTCTTGGATATTCCTAATAATGCTTCATAGTATGAGTTCTCGATGGAACAATTGTTGATCCCTACGTTCAAGGTCCCTAAATCAAATCTCATGTGTGAACTTGTTGGTCTTGAATCTCCTTGGTACAAAGACTTCTATAACTACTTGCATGACTAGATTATCCCTTCTAACTTTTCCACAAACCAATACAAAAACTTTATTTGACAAGCCTTCAAATATGTCATCATCGGTGATACCCTTTATCGTCATAGCCTAGATAGCACCCTCCTAAGTTGTCTTGACTCATATGAAGCACAAAAAGTCTTACAAGAGGTACACAATGGTATACGCAGAGCTCACTCTATTTTTCCTACTCTAGCTAAGAAGCTTATGCCAACAAGATACTATTGGCTTATCATGGAATGTGATGCCTACTACTTTGTGAAGAAGTATCACCAATGTTAGATACATGGAGATATTGAACACATTCCTACTCGGGAACTTCATCCACTTACATCACCTTGGCCATTATTTTAGTGGGGACTTGACCTTGTGGGAAAAAATCACTTTACTTCCACTAATGGTTATAATTTTATCCTTGTTGCAATTGACTATTTCACTAAATGGATTGAAGCCATTCCAATGGCCTACATTACTGGGAAGAAAATATCTAAGTCTATCCTTAACTACATCATATTATAGTATGGTGTTACCCAATCCATCATCATAGATAATGGTCTTCCATTCAAGAATCAAGATGTCCATGAGTTATGTGAGAAGTTTCATATCCAACATCATTTTTCCACTTTGTACTACCCCTAGGGTAGCAGTCAAGTCGAGGTATCTAATAATACTATCCTTAAAATCTTAAAGAAGATTGTCGATGATTTTGGCCATGACTGGCATATCCAACTCAATCTTGCATTATGGGCCTATCAGACTAGCATTCATACTCCCACAGGAGCCTCCCCATATTCCCTCTTCTTTGGGTCTAAAGCTATCCTTCCCATTGAGATATACTTACCATCCTTGAGGATATCTATGCAACAATTTATTGATGAGGAAGAGTACTGTATAGCCCATTTGCATGAGCTTGAGTTATTGCATGAGAAGAGATAGAATGCCTTAACCCACTTATAGCCATATTAGAATTGTCTTCAATGTAGCTATAATAAGAAATTTCAAGTCACATACTTTGACATTAGTTACTTGCTTCTGAAGTAGAAGCCTAAGAATTAGATGGATCGAGAAAAGCCTAGAAAGTTTAAACCCAATTGGTTGGGTCCCTACATCATCACAGTAGCATATGAGTCTAGTTCTTATCAACTGTCTACTCTAGAAGGTGAACCATTTCCTTAGCCTACCAATAGTATGCACCTTCACTAGTATTATACATAGCTTCCAAAGAATCCTATTAAAAGTCAAAAAAATACAAAAAAAACAAAAAAAATCAAAAAAATCATCATCATGCTGATGAAAACCTGGCAAACATGCATCTTGGTGACAAGAAAATAGTAAAATATAATTTTTCCAATAGTGAAAACCATGGATAAGTACCATGGTGAAAACCTAGCAAATAGGTGCCAAGTAGTGCTCTATCATCTACCATCATTCTATATGGTTTTCACCTCCATCTTCCCATTCTTCGCTTATCATAATAAAGCCTTTTCATCCTTCTCATGGCTTGAGAACCATTGAAATTTAGTGTCATTCGTCTTTCATGACTATCCTTGGCATCCATCAATACCCTCATGCATAATAAGTTGGTCCTATACCTGACTAGGGGCAATCCCTTGACCCGCATCTTTATGGGATCCTACACATAGTATCAGCTTTTAGATCAAAAATCCAAAAATATCATAAAACATCAAAAATCCAAAAAAATCATAAAGCATCAAAAAAATCAAAAAATAGAGTCAGAGTTTTTGTCAGTCCTAGTCTAGTCGAACTACGTTGTCTTTGCACATTGCTACATAGGTAATGCCATCTTTTAATGAGCCTCTAAGGCACTAGGTTAGTTCCTTAGGGTTTTGTTGAGTTGAATCAAACCATGATTCATATCATAATAATGAGTCAGCTTTGGTCAAAGTCAATCAAACTACGATGTCTCTACATGTATAACATAGGCAAGGCCATCTTTCGATGAGCCCCAAGGCACTAGGAAGTGATTTTTTAGTGGCTAATATTCACCAATTGGCTAATATTTGAAATTTGGGAATCCAAAATTGGCTAATAGTTTGAGCTATAATGTAACTTGAATTGCCACATTTTTACAAAATTTTATCATTGCCTTATTTAAATCACCAAAGAAATTATTTTATTAAAAATTTAACTCAAAAATTTGCCACGATATTGGATACATGATTAGATCAAATTCACCTAAATTTTATAAATTATAGTAGAAATCTATATTAATTTTCCAATAGTATATCATAATTACTAGTTTCTTTAGGACTATATTTCTTATCTTTAGTTTCCACCATTGATTTATAATATAATCTAATGGCCCTTGTTGTATTCCATGAGGTAAAATGTATCCACAATCTGTAATGCTCATGGGGCCCACAATTTTGGGTCTCATGAGTGTTATAAATTGTGGGTACATTTTACCTCACAGAGTACGAGCGTCTTTAGATCAATGATCTAAAAAAAATCAAGCCCCATAAGAATTACAAATCATGGGTAAATTTTATCTTGCAAAATACAATACAATGAGGGTCATTATATTATATTTTAAAATAATCATGGCAAGTAAATATTTTATAGTCTACCCCTTAAACCCATCAATAATTTCCACCCTTGGGCCCCTACATTTTGATGAGAATTATTTTTAGATTGGATGGATTGGTGATCATAATTAATGCACTTTCCTATTATTTTTCAAGATTCGTCAAAAAATTCTACAAAATTTTAGTGATGTAAAAAATGCCAATAAAATTAATATTTTTTGAAAAAAGGAAAAATTCGTCAATAGAAATTAATATTTTTTCTTAAAAAAATGAAATATTTGCCATGATTTTATATCTTTTTCTAAGAGAGGTTTCTTAAAGTTATCACTAGCACTAGGTCAGACCTTTAGGGTTTTTCAGGTCTATCTTGCTTGTTATTGGTTCTATAATAAGTTGTTCCTTCCTAGGGTCAACACCTTCAGATGCAAGCAACCATTTAAACCAAATCATGAATAAAAAAATCAACAACCCTACTGGTCTCTAATCAAAATTGGTCAATTTTCTAGTCATCAATACTTATCAAGCCCGTGGTCTTATCATTTTGTCTTATTCAAGATGCATCCTTCCTAATTTTAGACATGGTCATTTATCAACCTTGTCATTTTCCTTATGTAGTATATGTCTTTCTTGAAACCTGGCATGGTCAATTAGTCAGTCAATCTAGCCAACCAATCAATTTGGTCAATTAATCAATCAATATCATCAATCGGTCAATCTTATCAGTCTAATCAATCAATTCAGTCAAACAATCAATCTTGTCAAACAATCTATCTAGTCAAACAATCAATCAATTGGCCAACCTTATCAATTAGGAAAACCTTGTCACTCACTCAATGAGTCAAACTTGTCAATCAATCAATCATTCAACCTCATCAATCTTATTAGCAAATAAACTTTGGCAAACGATCTAAATGGTTGTTGACTCTGTTGGTCAAGTTGATCTTATCTTTTTGATTGGTCTTTGGTCATGTTACTATGTGCCTCGAGGATGTCCCAAGAAGGATTTAGAGGAGCGATGATGGATCATGGCCTTATTTATTTTTTATTGCTATTTGTGGTTTGTCTTTACAAAAAGAATGGGACAATTGGGTCCTTAGTATGAGTCATGGCATTCCTTGTCTGTTGAATGTTTGTTTTAGCAAACGGATAACATTGCACACCTTGATCTATGTCATACCATGGTGTTTCTTGTCCATTTTCTATAATTTTACTGCCCAATGATGATAAAATATGCAATTCTGACATCTATTAAGCAAGAATATCAATCCCTTGGAAAACTCCATGTTAACATCCATCTTCTCCGCACTAATATCCATCTTCTCTATGCTCTCACCTCTTCTATCCGCAATCATCTTGATGGCATTTTGTGACACGCAAAAACATCTTGTATGCATACTCATGTTAGAATCATCATAGGCATCATCTTAAACATGTTGGTCATCCATATTGCATCTAAAAAATACAAAAAACATAGATAGCATTATCATACATACATGCATACCTGCATCCATATAAGCATAACAAGTCATAATCACATAATATCATCTTACATTTATAAACCACTAGCATATATTTTATTGCATACATATCACATTTGCATATCAAAAAGGAAATCATGCATAATCATCGTGTTTCATATACACCATCCATATTCATATTCATCATCCATCTTATTGCATTTGCATACATCATATATACATATCCATATTGCATTATTTCATAATCATAAAGCAGCCATAATATCATAAAGCATACATCACATGTGCATCCAAATAAGCATCATAATCATATAAAACCATCCTACATATAGCAATATAAATTAAGTGCATCCATCCATACATCATAAGATAGAGAATCATATATAATCATAAACCATAAACCATCAACCATAACACATCATAACATATAGGACCATATCATAATCATATAAATGTATAACATCATAATATAATAATCCATCATATCATAGAAACATTCATAATAAACAACGCATCAAATAGTCATTGCCAAAATCATGTATCTTGCATATATATATTAAAAAATCAAGTGTCACAGTATAATATCAGAATGATCTAAAAAATGGAGCTCACACGCTCAATCAAAATATACATTTATATGAGTGTCTAGAGCATAATAAAAAGAAATATCTAGCCAGTTCTCCCTTCTCTCCTGATGGGGATGGTCCTTTGGAGGGAGGTTGTCTATCCTTTGGCTGTTGGACGAGTTGGACAAGGTGGTCATCCATCTTTGCCTCTACCTCTTCCTCCCCTCCTCCCCTTATCCAAATAATCTTCTCCATCCTACCCTCCACCTCCTCTCCCTCCATCATCTCGCTACCCTCGTCCTCGGCCTCGTAATCTACCTCTCAGACCTCTCACTCGCCTCTATACAAGTGCAAGTTGATCTAGATCTATGAGTGGCATGGGCTATGTTGTGCCCACCATGCATCGTACTCTGGCATGGTGCTTGCATTTTCTATCTCTTCCCCAACTCTCCACTACACTAGCTACAGTCCATCTATGTCCTACTCTATCATGGCAACAAGAATAATCATCCCCCATGGCTAGATCTCTTAGATAAACTAAGAAAAATCTGTAGTACCCACCAATAACCCCTGCTACTCATCGAACTATCAATGAACCCACTTTGAAAGATACCTCTCTATGATATGTTAGATTTGTACAATCTAGCCAATCAGATTATGAGTCTAGTGGTAGTAGGTAAAATGGTCATCATCATACACGAATGGAGTGCAGTCCTTGTATAGCCTCTAGGTGAATGAATCTAATATTTCAATGGTATTCCTCTAATATCCAATGTCCCCAACATGTGTTTTGGTAACCACGCCTCCAAAAATGAACACATAAGGTAATCCTACCCCAAGTTGTCTCTGGATAGTTGGTCAAAACACTATGATATGCTCCCATCCCAAACCAAGAGAAGTGTAGTCCCATAGCTAATGCTTTGTGCCCCTCAATAAGCCATGTTGTGGAGCTATAAATATAACATGGCCAACATGCATGGCCTCCAAGCATAAACCACACCTCAGGTAAGCATGCCAACTAGCATCTCTCCCCACCTGATCTGAAACCCATGTCCCATCAATCAGGGTACACTACTCCACCAATAATGTTGCACAAGACAACAATGAAGAGGTCATATCTCTGCGAGCACATCCCAATAGATCTCATACTCCTCCACTCCTAGCTTAGTAATGTCATTGTGTTTGAAAGCACTCACAATAGCAACATACACCCACTCCAAATCATACCCGCTCCAAATCATAAGACAGGTGATTCCCATAGATTGGAAGTCAGAGGATCTACAACACATCCTCTAAGGTCACTGTGGCCTCTTCTCCGAGAAAGTGGAATGAGCTAGTCTCTTAGTGCTATTGCTTGGCCAGAGTAATCAATAAACCCCTATTAGCCTAGATTGTGGGCATGAAAGTGATGTAATACAATCCCAAGGAAATAAGTTGATCCCTCTAGTCTTCCTCTATCCACTCTCATAGTTTGAAGGTTGATGGATAACTCTCTTGAGTGTAAATAGAGTCTAGTACAACCTGTGATCACAAGCAAGCACATTATTTCAATCATAAAGCATATGCAAACCTATTTGACCTTGGTTGTAGAGAAAATTCTATCTAAATTCGGCAAAAATTTAAACAAGCAAATATGTCGCATTGTCTAGCATATGCATGTCAAAAGTCAAATGTGTCACTTTATCCATAAATGCAGTGCAATTTTGCACGTGTCAAACACCATATCAAATGTGGCATTCAAGATCACAATTGCATCTTAAAATTGCACATGTGACTCAAAACCTCGCATGCATCACTAAACCCTATAGTTGCATTGCAAAATTTATTTGCATCACAAAAAATGATTTGTGTTTATACCCTATGCACTTGCATCACATCGAGTAGATGCTGTGAACCACATCCACTTATGGTGAATGCAATAATAAATGCAGTGAACAAGGTTTTCTGCATCTATTTTCTCACATTCAGAGCCCTAAGACTACCAAAAATTGAAAAAAATACAAAGCAAGGCTAGTGTACTTATCACGTCCCTCGAGTTCTCTAGTCGTCTAAAGGTCCTGATCTAATATCATGATGTGCAGCGTGTGGTACTGGCGACATCTTGGTAGCAGCTTTGTAGTAGGTTTTCACTCACTCTCACTATTCACTTAAGGTTAAAATGCACAAATGACTATTTTTAGAAACTAAATGACATTTTTACCTTTATAAAATGGGATTTTTACCTCCCTTTTTCATTGGCTACGTCCAATGTTGAATCCAAACCCTAATGTGAACTTCTAAGAGGCCTAAAATTGAAACCTTTTGCTATTAGTGCACAAAATTTGCTTGTCGAAATTTTTTTTCACATTTTTCAAAAAAAATCAAAAATTGCAAAAAAAAATCAAGGGGGCATAGGTCTATCCCACCTTTGTCGGGGCACACTGGGGCATGTTCTGAATTGAATTTTCCCTAATTATTCTTTGACACAATGCTCAAAATCACATTGTAAAATGTTGAATCCAAACCCTAACGTGAACTTCGAAGAGGCCTAAAATTGAAACCTTTTGCTGTCAATGCACAAAATTTGCTTGTCAGAAAACTTTTTCACATTTTTCAAAAAAAATCAAAATTTGCAAAAAAAAATTCGAGGGGGCATAGGTCTATCCCTCCTTTGCCATGGCACACTGGGGCATGTTTTGAATTGAATTTTTCCTAATTATTCTTTCACACAACGCTCAAAATCACATTGTCAAAGATGGTCACTAAAAAATGTCTCGAGCCTGCAATGCCATTTTTCTGCATTAATTTCCTCTTTCTCGACATAATTGAATAATTTTAATTATTTGATTAATTTCTCAAGTCACATTCCTCTATTAATTAAATAATTTTAATTATTTAATTAATTCATTTCCTTTTCTTTGTTCTTCTTTGATTAATTAAATAAATTAAATGTTTATTTAATTATGTCACTAACATCTTATTTCTCGCTATAATTCAATAAATCTCATTTATTTAATTATTCATCCTCCATTATTCATCCATAGTTAAATAATTATTTAATTATTTGACTATTCAGTTAACATCTTCCCCCATTACTAAATAATTAATTTGATTTAATTATTTAATATCCTCATTTCTATTTCCTCCATATTTAATTAAGTGGTTGAATAATAATCATTTTAATTAAATATCATTAAATATCATTTCCCGCTTTCTCCATAAATGAATAATCATTTTTTTCCTTCACATCCTCTCCCAAATTAAATAATTATATGATTATTTAATTGCTAAGATTCCCTCTCAAATTAAAAATTATTATTTGATGCCTCCACTTTCTCTTTCAAACTTCAACCGTTGATACCCTCTGGTCTTCTTTCAATCTTGACCATCTATCCTTAGACATCTCTAACCCTGCCACTATGTGGTGCATGCAACCATAACTATTGATCTTGGTATCTTTTTGGCTTTCAATCTTGACTTTCCATTCAAGGATTTTTTCTATAAAAGAAGGTTGTTTCCCTCATTCCAACCTTACAACCACTATCTCTAAATTTCTTTCTATCACATCACTGTCACTTGCAGGTATTCAAATACTTAAAAAACTGAGGGCAAGCTTGCACATTGAGAAAAATGGAGGAGATGCAAGGAAGGTTAATCAATTTCAACATGGGAAGTTTGGTATAACTTTTTTTATTCATTTTATTTCTATTGTTGATTATGCTTTCTTGTTTGGATTGGGATTTGGGTTTAGATTTTAGGTAGTTGTGGTTACTATCATTGGTCTTTGCCTTCCATCATGAATTTTAAACCTTCCTACAATTACCTTTCCAAGTTCAAAATCAAAGAGACCGCTTAGAATAACATTCCTTGCTTTACCATTGTTCTCATAATCCTTGATCTTGTCATCACTTGTGAGACCATTAGTAGGCATAGTATATCCTTTTCCAATTGACTACTAGACTTCCAATCTAAGAGAAATGATTCTGTCTTGGCTTTCTAGTAAGTATAATTTGTTCCATCGAACATAGGAGCTTTGCCACAACTCTAATACCAATTGTTAGATGCATAGGACAATTGAGAAGGGGATGAATCAATTCTATACTTAAAACATCAATCCCTTAATATTATTCAAATCCTTATCAATCTGTAAACCCTTATCATGCATTAGTAGAATATAAGCATATGAAATAGTAATGCAAAAACAACCAAACACATGAGAACACTAGATTTACGTGGAAAACCCAAGGGAAAAAAATGGTGATGATTAGCTCATATATATACGAATTGCAACACCGAATACAAGTAGGCTCACTACCAAAATGAATCACTGTCCAAAATAAAGAGAAATAGAAGATTGCTACAAATATATTCACTATCTCAAGGCAACTGGAGAAATCCACCATTGAAAATTTATTCCATCTGCAACCTTTGACTCATTGCCTCCAACAACTTCAAGCACACTAAAAATGTAGACCCTTCTACTCACTATATTAGAGTCATAGGCTTAAGCTCACACTTAGATCACCATACTTGATCACATTCACATCTTTGACACTTGCCATATAGATCCACACTCATCTCTAGCAATTAACCATGCTTTTATACCATCCACAACCAAAACAATTTTAATTAGGTTAGCCTTAATGAAATGTATGCACCTCAAACATGCAACACCAAAATAGGTGAGCACCAAACACTTTTGCAGTGGAAATAAGTGAAGGAAAACCATACCAAGGGCTAACTAGGGCCTAAATCTACACCGACATGCATCGCCACACTTCCACAAATAGATAACAACTTCCACAATTAGCATTAGCACCCAGGTCAACCAAACCTACACTAACACTAACAAGCGGCCACATCCACGCTACATCAATGGTCTACTGGAACCAGTAATTCAAAAGGAAGTGCAGAAGCTGCTATCTGCTAGAATCATATTTTCAGTTAGACATTCAACCAGGGCTGCAAACTTGGTTCCTGTAAGAAAAAAGAATGGTGAAATCAGACTTTGTGTGGATTTTAGGAACCTTAATAGAGCATCAGAAAAAGATAATTATCCAGTACCCTCACTGGATGAAGTACTTCAAATTGTCAATGGATCTCAGATGATGTCTTTCTTGGATGGCTACTCGGGATACAATCAAGTTATGGTGCACTATGAGGACAGACATAAAACTACTTTCACCACCAAGTGGGGCAATTTTTCCTATAGGAGAATGCCCTTCGGTTTGATTAATGTTGGAGCCACATTTCAGAGGGCTATGGACATTTCCTTTAACGACATAATTGGTAAATGCATAATCATTTATATGGATGATTTGACAGTCTTTTCCAAGAAGAGAGGAGACCACATAATGGACTTATGTAAAGTGTTTCAAAAGTGTAGGGAATTTGGTATATCTCTCAATCCCAAGAAATACATCTTTGGAGTTACAGAGGGAAAATTGTTGGGGCACGTTATCTCTAAGAAAGGAATTTCCATTGATCCAGAATGAGTGGAAGCTATACTCAAGATCCAGCCACCTGCTGGCAAGAAAGAAATGAAATCATTCTTTGGAAAAATCAACTTTGTAAGGAAGTTCATCACTGGATTTGCAGAAATAGTCAAGCCACTGAATGCAATGTTGAAGCATGAAGCCAAAGTTGAATGGAATGCAAAATCTAAGGAAGCATTTGCAAAGATAAAAAGGGCTATTGTTGAAGCTCTAGTTTTGGTGAGTCTAGATTATGCTAAGCCATTCTATATATATTCGTTTGCTTTTGATCACTCCTATGCTGCTATGTTGACTCAAAAATATGGTCAAGAAAATGAACATCCATAGCATTTAAGAGTGCACCATTGAAAGATACAGAACTAAGGTACCCAAGTGTGGAGAAGCAGGCTTACACCTTAGTCAGAGCTGTGAAGAAATTTAGACACTATATCCTCATAAATAAAGTCTTTGTAATAGTTCCTGATCTTGCAGTCAAGCTGTTGTTGATGCAGAATGAACTAGGAGAGCGCAGAGCTAATTGGGTAACTATGTTACAAGAATATGACATTGAGATTCAACCCATGAAGCTGGTCAGAGGGAAAGGACTTACAAGGACAATGGCAGAAATAGGCCCTGATCTTGCAGCCCAACATTACAATCTAGAATATGTTTCTCCTGGGGAATGGTATGATGATATCATTCACTATCTCCTGACTCAAAGGTGTCCTGACCATCTTAATATAGTATAGAGAATAGCATCACATTTGAAGAGTGACAGTTTCATGTTGAAGGGATTTGTTCTATATAAGAAAAATCATGATGGTGTTTACTTAAGGTGCCTAGGAAAAGAAGAATTTGAAAGAGTAATGTGGGAATTTCACGACAAATATGGTACAAGTCATGGATCTACACCTTCTACAATGAATCAAATTCTGAGAGCTAGTTATTATTGGCCCACACTGTTCAAAGAAACACATAACCATGTCAGAACTTGTCATGTGTGTTAGACTGTAGCAACTAGAGAGAAGTATGTAGCACTCCCACTTCAACTAGTCTTTGAGGTAAAACCTTTCGCACAGTGGGGAATGGACTTCATAGGTCCAATCAATCTTCCTTCCTCTATAGGTCATAGGTATATTCTTACTATTACTGATTATTTCAAAAGATGGACTGAGGCCCTTTCTTGCAAGCAGTGTACTTCTGAGGTGGTAATCAATTTCATTGAATCGAGTATTATTAACCGTTTTGGATGTCCTATGTCTTTGGTTTGTGATAATGGTCCTACATTTTCATCATTGAAATTCTTTAACTGGGCCTTTGACCATGGAATTATAATTAAGTTTGCATCCAATTATTACCCTCAGGGTAATGGTTTGGTTGTCTTCCAATAAAAATATCTTGACTGTTATTCGCAAGTTGTTAGAAAGAAATCCTAAGGATTGGCACACCTAGCTTAGATTTTATCTCTGGGCAGATCATACAAGACACAAGAATTCCATAGGAATATCCCCTTAACACCTAGTTTATGGGTTAGAGCCTATGTTTCCTATTCAGTTAAAAATCCCCACCCTACAGTTCATTAATGAATATTATGATGAGGGGGATAAACATGAGGCCAGACTTGCTGAGTTGTTACACCTTGAGGAGAAAAGAGACAAAGCCCTTCAAAACTTTGCCAAACATCAGGGGTTAATCAAAAGGTGGTTTGATAGAAGAGCCAAGGTAAAATCCTTTTGGATCTCTGACTTGGTTCTCTTCTGGGATAAAGCCCATGACCATAAGGGGGAGCATGGTAAATTTGACAGACTTTGGCTTGACCCTTACCAAATCTCAGATATTCTGGGAGATAATGCTTTTCGCTTGCAAACTCTCACTGGGGAGGATATCCCACTGCCCATCAATGGGCAATATTTGAAGCATTATTTCCAATCTTGAGTTGTTTTCAGCTCTTTTCCTGTACATAGTTATAGTAGGTTTCTTTTCTGCTTGGCTTGCTTTACTTTTCTTTGGTTAGAGTAGGTTTCCTTTTCTGTTTTTCTTTTGTTTTCTTTGGTTAGTGTAGGTTTTCTTTTCGTTTGGTGTGTTTTTGCTCTGCTCTTGCTTTGGAGGTCTTCTTGTTTTCTCTTGGATGTGTTGCACCTGCATGGAAAATATACTTTTATCTGGGACTGTTCTGAGTATTTCCTTGATGAACTTTAATCGTGTGTCTTGAATGGATGGTTGAGGTTTTTGTTATTGTCAAGCAGTCTAAATGTTTGATTTATGGAGGATGGGTCACTGGTTTGGTTTGAATTTGAAGTATTCTGAAATCTTATATCTCTCATACATCTTAAGAATCCTAAAGTTGCGGTAGGGTCCTTGTGATGTCTTGTCAGGTGAAAAATATTATTTTTGCTTCAGTGCCACTATGGTTCTCAGTCCTGAGTGTGAACTTCATTGTTCACAAGTTGAAACAAAAAATGAAAAGAAAGGAAATATCAAAAGAAGAAAAGAGAAAGTATTGAAAATCAAATAAATTCAACTTATTAGGAGTATCTAAATATCTCTATCGGGGCTATAGATGCCTAATAGATAATAGAGCTATGTTCGGGAGAGTCACAACGAAAACCTCATCGGGGCTATAGATGCCTGACTGGAAGTGAGGCTCTATCCAGGTTTCTTTTGGACTTAGAATCTTTATGTAGCCTAACCTGATTAAACTTGGTTTCTACAATAGCTCAAGGAGGGAAATGAACTCATGTGCACACACTTGGATTTTCAGTTTATGGAAGGTTCGGTCCACCTTTGGTTCTGACTCTTTAATCCTGCATTTTGATTTGTTTGTTTGATAGGGAGATCGAAACTAGAGATTTTGGGTTCTTGCTTCTAGATTGTCACTAAAATGCTTTGGCACATTTTCCCAGCAGAGTCACCATTTGTTGTGCAGTTTTTGCACACATGCTCCGCTGAAAGCAGGGACCCTCTTTTGCTTTCACTTTTAGATTTGGGCCCTTATTATGTTGAGGTTTTGGTTACCTTTGCACATGCTTGAATTCCTATCTTATTCATGCAAATGCCCCCCTTTTAGGAAGCACTTTGAAAATCTTAAGTTTTGAAAGAAGTTCGGGTTTTTACTCCATTTTGGGATTTTTCGCTCCATCCATATTTTTCTGGATTTCACTCAGAGCCCGACGAAGAGATTAACACTCCAGTTCGGGAAATCTGGGACTTTGCAGAATTCCACATGGACTAGATTTTTCTGAGATTCTGTTTTGCCATCGGGTTTCTAAATTTCTTTAGCCTATCTTGTCGATGGCATTAATGCGCCTAGGTACTATCTTTGTGGCACGAGTGTGGTCAAATTTAAGGGGATTTTGCATCATTTTCTCTCATCTTTCGTTGTGTATCACTCTTGTATCTGAGATTTGGCAATTTGGGAGTTTGAATTTCTTGATTTGCTTGTTGAGGTGCTTGGATTTCTTACATTTGGTTTTATTTGGTCGCTAGGGCATCCAAGTTCACTACTCATTTTCCTCATGGTCGAATTTGGTTTATTTATGGTATGTAACTAGGGTCCCTGCCTTTGAAATGTTAATGATTAATTGTCTATGGCTATTTTGCATCCATCTGGGAGCTCAATTTTGCATGTTTGATGATTAAATGCTTCAAACTAGGGTTGTGTTTGATGTTTGAGCATATCTTTTATTTTTCCCTAGTTAACCAGTTGGATTCTAGTGATGTTCCGCATGGTTCCCACACCTTGCCCTGTAAGTCAATGTTTTAGCTTGGTTCGGGTTAGGGTTTTGAAGTCTAGCCCAAATTGGCACGCTCTGAGTTAGTTCACGGGTTTCATTTTTGAAATTTATTAGTCCAAACTTTCTTAAGGATGACCCACAATTCATCATGAGCTTTGTCAAGTACGTTTGAGCTCAATCTAGGTTTAATCTAAGCTAGTTCCTTTCACCCATGGCAAAGGTTTCAACAGTCGAATCTAGGGCATCATTGGTTTACTATGAACATTCATCATTTTGCACCTCAAGTAGTCTTCATCCAAAAGGGGTTAAAGGAAACATGAATTGGGTTCAAGTTGAGCTCAAGAGATTTGAGATTCATGAACATTTGATCGTATCAGGGAAGATCGAACATAATAACAGTTTTCTGGGATTCTGAGGACTTCGCAAAATTTTTGCATCCTCGAATTTCCCTGAATTCTATTTAACCTTTAGTGTTTTGAGGTGTGTGTTGAAAATTCAGAGTTTTGGGGACTTTGCAGAATTCTGGTCCGGCCAGATTTTTTCAAATTCTTTGGAAAGCTTTGTGGAACTTAGAAATTGAATGAAATAAATGGAATTTAATGATGACTACTTAACATTCCATGCTTTAAACTGATAGATTACAATTTTATATGTATCCTTTCTTCATTTTGATGATCTATTGTTGATTTTTGTGCCTTCTTCAAGAAAATCCGCCTGGTCTGGAATTTTCTGAAGTTCCTCCTAGGCTAGTTTTCCCCGGTTAGCTTGGAATCCTGAACTTTTTGGTTATGATGATTTATAGTTTATTTGATGTTTTATTATGATTTTGGGCCACTTTGAAAAATATGTTATCAACAATTGGATTTTCATGTTGGTATTCGATGGATGCAGGCTAAAGCTAGCAAGGTAGTGGCTGGAATGGCTAAGGGTGATATGGAAGGATCCTCTATCTCAGAAGCAAAAAGGGTTAAATTGGACATCAAGAGTAGGATCTCAGAAAGTAAGATATCCTTAGTCTAGTTTGAAGTTTGAGACACAAATGTGGGTCGATGGGACTATGAGGAGTTTGGGGCAAGGATGGCACAAGAAGATCTTCTAGTGTTGGCCAGGAGACTAAAGGAATCAAGATTATCTCATGTAGTAGGATTTCCTCCCACAGTTCAGTGTTATGAGTTGGTATTGGAATGTGTCTGACACAATGACAAGGATTCACAAAGGATAGTCAGTCCTCAAGGGAGAGTATTGGCTAATCTTAACCCTGTCTCTATTGCACAAACTTTTGATATGCTAGATAGATCTCATGTAGTAGCATTCAATATGGAGGCAGCTAAAAGGTACTATGAGGAGGAGACTATTAAGTCACAACAGGTTATCAATTCTTGTCTTGAGAAGCCAAAGTTTCATTTCTCAAAACTGCCTAAGCAATTGCACAGGACAAAGTTTAAACAAGAAGTCTATGATGCCATCACATTGCTTAGTCGGGTGGTAGGCCTAGAGAGTGTAGGTATGTTCAAGAATTGGATGTTCCATGTTATTGTGAGGATGAAGCAGGGAAATATTAATTATCATTGGGCAGGTGTTATAAGTACTGTGATTCATGAACAAATGTGTAATGTACTACATACCAAGACATTCACAATGACTTCCTATTTAGTGTATGCACTTGCAAGATTCCATCCCTATAAAGGATTGAGCATAAGAGGAATATTTGGACAGGATGTAATTTATGAACTTTATCCTCAATTGCACTTAGGAAGCTCAAGTTACAGGAGGGTAAATGATGTATTCACCATGTACACCACTAGATTGCCCCAAGGTGCAGACAATGTGAGAATATCGGATGATGCTAAGGAGCTGATCAAAAGGTATGGGGCCTGGTTCATACAGTTTCCCACCTTTTCCTACGTAAGAATTGATGGTTGTCAGAGGGCTCCATACAGGCTTCCAAGGTTTCCCACAGACCATGTTATACTTCTGGAGGTTACGAGGAAAATATGTGACTTTGATTCCATTGTAAAGAAAGATAAGCATAAAATTGGATTTGGTGGAGACTTTCCTCTGAAGATAGGTACTAGCGAGGTATGCCCTTCAATTAATTCAGCCTATGCTTCTGAGGAGGAAATGAGCACTCTTGGGTTGTATTACCATTCCAAAAGGCTGGGTTTTGATATCACTGGTGAAGCACAAAAGAAAGCTAGCAGGGAATACCACCACAGAGATGACATAGAAGACTACTGGGCCAATAGCAAGGATGAGTTTGAGGTAAGAAAGACAAAATTCTCTAGACTCCCAGTTGATATGGTCCGAATGTCTAGTGTGAAAATGGTTCCCAATCATGTGGAAGATGATGGAGACTTAATCCAAAGTCATGATTACGAGCCAATTAAGGACAGGCCAATTGGAGAAGTAGACTGGATAGAAGAAGAAAAAATTGAATTAGAACAAATCATGAACCCTGTGATGAAATACACCAAGTTGTGGCTCAAACACAAGGTATGGGAGCTTGAAAGTGAAAGTGTGTCATGTACCTATAATTTGATGATCTAAAATCCCATTCCACTTCCAAGGAGTCAGCTGAGGAAGATCCTAAGGGCAGAACCAAGGTGGATTCTCCTTTTAAGATTAAGATCAAAGGTTTCCAAGGAGAAGAGCAAGAGAAATAGAGGAAACAAAAAGAAAAGAAGAGGACTACTACTTCAAAGAAAGAAAAATTTGTAGAGGAAGAACCTGGTGAAGGAGAAGAAAAGGACGGTGCCCCAGCACCTAAAAGGAGGAAAAAAATAAGGGGTTCAAGAAAGAAGGGTGGACCTTCCAAGGAGAAAGGTGAATCTGATCCTTCAACAGTAGTAAATGTAGAAAGTTCTGGAGAGAGGACATAGGTATACACAAGGAGATCAAAAACTCCTTCTCCCAAGGATAGTGTGCCAAAGAAGGATATTCCTCCAGCAACCTCTACTACAGAACAACATAAAGAGGATTCTCCACCCCATGAACCACATGGTGCATCAGAACAACCAGCAGATGTAGAACACCTGTCAAGTGAAGGCATAGAAGTATTTGAAGAAGGTGAGCTTCATAGTGCAGCTGCAGAAATGGAAAAAATTCTATGGACTCCCTTGGTAACTTATGAGGATTCTCCTGCTAGAAGTGAAGAAGACAAACCTCTTTAGATAGAGGAATCACCTATTAAGATTCCATCACTAGTGCATGAAGAAGAGGAGTATGGTAGAGAAGAACATGATAAAGATGAAGATTTTCTTGAGAAGCAGATAGATGCACTCAAGGGTCAGCAGGAAGAAGTGGGAAAGAGTGAAATACAGTCGGAGTCTGCTATTCTAGGTTGGCTTGATAGAGAAATAAAGAGAAAACAAATTGTTGTGGATGATACCCCTCCCAATTGGGATGAGCTACTAGAAAAAATAAGAAAAGGTAAAGGAAGGAAGAAGGCCAGGGTCATCTCCAAGGTCGAAAGGGATGAAGCAAACAACAGAGTGGTTCACATTGCTACTCTTGCCACATAAAAGAATAGAGATGAGGTTACTAGGAGTGATTATAACATGCAGACTATCAACCTAGGGCCCACTTCCATGGAATGGGATATTGAAGAATACGAGGGTTCAAGTGCTATGATCTTGGGAAGATTGAGGAAAGATGCATAAGCTAAACAGGAGTTGAAGAAGGAGAATGAAAAACTTAAGAAATATTTGGAAGATTTGATGAAACCCTTGCAATCCATTAGTTCCTCATCTTCTGCTACAAGTTTCCTACCCCAAGAAACTATATCAGAGTTGGAAATAATGAAGGAAACTACTCTTGCCACAGTAAACTAGTTACAAGGGGTGTAGACTAAAGGAGATGATGCTATCAAATATATCCTTTCAACCGGAGGAGATGCAATGAGGGAAATATATTGGTTGAAAGATGTATTGCCTCAAAATAAAGATGATGTAGATCTCCTATTGCAGAAGACCAAGACTATCATGGAATACACTAAGGATAAGCTAGTGAGTGATGGAATTCTCCCTTCCTCCAGAGCTGCAGAACCTTGGGAATGGTTTGAAGCTTTGCAAATAAGGTAGAAGGTTTTGAAGAAGATATATAAGCAGAGGAGAAAAATTGAGGATGACCTGACTGATATCTGGGTCAAGTAGAAATTAGTTTCTGAGGGATTGGTCCATTTCAAGTGTTTGTCATTTGCATTGTTAATCTTAGGTTTAGTGTTAATTTAGGAATCTCTTTGAACCCTTATCTTTTGTTATTTATTTTATCATTTGGGTTAGATTTAGGATTGAAGTATCATCATATTGCTAGATCTGATAAATTAAAGATTCAGTATTTTCTTGTAGTAAGGTCCCTTTGTGATTACCACATTATCAAGACCTGACATTAGAGACCTTGGTGTTATCTCTTGAGGCTTGTTGATAGAGATCTACCTTTCAAGAGAGATAGGATATTTGTATCTTGTCTGAGTTTTTGTTGTGGAGAAAACACCATCAACACAACACATTCTCAATACATCCAAAATATTTTCAACACCAACAATCTCCCCATCTACAATATCTTCTCAACACCACACTAGAGGTTGACATCAATGACAACACTAAAGACAACATAGTGCAACACACTCACTGTTAACATCAACGACCAACTATTGGCATCAATGACAATACCAGCAACATACTTGCAACATTCCTCTTATTGTCCACAACCATGTGTCCAAAAAATATTGTAAATAAATGTTTAGAAGGATATTTGTGTTTTTTTTCCTTTGATAAATAAACATAATAGTCCAAATTGCTACCATTAGTAGAGTGGTGGTACAAAACATCATTTGAAACATCCACTAAAATGACTCCATTTGAATCTCTTTATGGCTGCCATCCACCATTTTATACTTCTTATTTACAATCTCATTCTAAAGATCTTGTAGTAGAGGACCATATTAAACACCAATAAGAAATACTATGAATCCTTAAGGATAATTTAGTTATGGATCGAAATCGAATGAAACAACAAGGTGGTCAACATCGTAGTGAGAGGTATTTTGAAGAGGGATATTGGATTTTTCTTCAATTATAACCTTATGAACAAATTTTCATTAAGATACATAATAAAATGAAGCTCACACCTAAATTTTATGGTCCTTACAAGTTTATCCATCAAATAGGAAGTGTAGCTTCTAAGTTAGAACTTCCACCCTCTTCCAAAATTCATCCTATTGAAGGGAACACAATATAATGAGAGGGAGGTGAATCAATATGCTAAATTCAATTTAATTCAACATTAATTACCATTAGTAACTACTCCAAACATGAACCCCAAAACATCAAAGCAACAAGTATTGATTTCCTTAACAATTAAGCAACACAAATGCACACATACACAAAGAACACTAGATTTATGTGGAAACATAAAATGGGAAAAACCATGGTGAGAAGAGCTTCTTGGAGCTATGAAAAATGACTTGAAAAATCCTCTACCAAAAATTTTTCTCTCGAAAATCTGCCATGATGGATAAAAATGTGAATTAATCTTGCAATGTTGATATGAAAAAATAAAATAAGTTCATATTTATATGAATATGAAATTAAAATAATAATAATAACTTGGTCGGTGATCTAAATTTTCTATGAATTTGAGGGACAATACTCAACTAGAAGTATTGTAGATTATAACAGACAAAGTGGAAAACACAAAAAAGCATCATTTTATTAAATATATGGAAGATATTACAAAACTTGGGCAAGCTCGTGAATGACATGTATGTCTCAGATCTGTACAATTTGGACAATCCCATAGGAGAGCTATGTGCCCCATCTTGGGCTAGCTCGTGGATGAGATGTATGTCCTAGATCTATACAATTAGACAATATCATGAGAGAGTTGTATGCCCAATGGAATCCATTTGAGAGAGAGATGATATAATTTGACAAAATCCTCAGATGAGATGTATTCTACAACTTGACAAACTCATCCAAAGAGATGTGTGCTTACCACTCTGTCCATTGGCTTTGAATTGAGTCTCTTTATACATTTTAATAGAAGCTAAAAAGTCACCATCCATGTCCTCATTAGAAATCGAATGGATAACTTAAAACTGAAAGGCCATTACACTTTAGTGAGGACAAAATTTAATATATTTTATTTAATTGGGGCACCCCAACTTATTTTTGATCATTCCTCCCCCCTTGAGAGGAAATGGGCCCCATTGCACCTAGTTGACAACATCTCATCTTCATTGATGGTGAACTCTATGTTGGTGGATTTTCAGGTTATTTCACATCTGTAGTCTTTGATTAAGTGCTTCAAGTCCAGGATTATGTAGATATGCTATTCTTCAAAGTCTTGAATTTTTTTTTTAAATGTTTCCATTATGAAAATGTAACTACAATATCATAATGGTAGAGCTCTTTGTTCTAAAAGTGAACCTTGTAATGGTTGGCTATGAGGAAAATCTAGTTGCCCATTTTTCCTAGTTGAGCTATGTGGCTAAATTGAACTTCATGGGAGGAAGAGAAGGAACAACGGGTGGTGGAAGAAGAAGCATATCAATAGAAACGTCCTTTGTTGGGGTTGGGGAATGCTCCATTTTTATTTTCCAAATTATCAAAAGTCCAACCCACAACCTATCAAAATTGAAATCACAATGTATTGATAACTTCACAAAGACAACTTTGTGAACATAGAATTTCAAGATAGACTCTTCGCCAACGACAGTAAAAAGTGGAGAAATAAATAAACAAATGAGTGTTAGAATCCAAGATCAGACACGCAAACTAGAAAATACCTTCCACAAAGAGAAAAATAGAAAGAGCAGAGCAATTTGCATGAAGATGTGCAAATGATTAATATTCAAGAATTGGTAAAATACAAGAGATGAATTTCTTTATAAAAGCAATGTATGCATAACCAAAAAGGAAACCCTAGTGTGCACACTTAATAATTAATAAGTAATTAATTATTAATGTGCCTAAGTTTAGCTTAAGTAACTAAAGTGATAAGTGACTTAATTAATTAACCAATATGATTAGATTAATTAAGTGAAATAACTTATTACTCTAACAATGAGGAGTCAAGATATCATTTGCACATTTCAACTATGAGATTTTTTACATGTTAAAGTTCTGAAAGGACCTCAAAAAGTTCTGATAGGACCTAGTGAAACCTTTATATGGAGCCTATAGAGAATCGAACCCACGACTCATCAAGTGACAAAGATTGAAGGAGAAAATTGTTGGCTTTATATTCTCAACAACAAAGAAGATGATGAGTCCTGATTAAAAACCATATGTCTTCCTCTTGTCACACTTCTTTAACATCTCCTCGATCACCTACATCACCAGTCGAGTCTCTTGATCGACCACCAACATGACAACTCATCCTCACTTATACTACTTAGTATCATGAGGCCCTCTCCAATCCTTTCTATTGTACTAGTACTATTATTATTATGGAGCGGTAGCTTGGATTTGAGCTCCAACATGAAATGGAAGAGATATTGAAGCATGTGGATAGTTATGTTTTCCACCTCTCCTTCCACTCTATATATTTGTTCCTCTAACCTCCTTCATGAATTTAGGTTTGCTTCATCCTATGAAGAATGGCTTAGTTGTACTAGCCTCCCGATTCCCACCTTCTTTGCACTAATAATTGTGGAATTGTTGAAAGCTCTTGCTCATATAATGTGTGGGATGAGCAAGATTTTTAATCTTAAAAATATTTTTTTTCAAGGAGATAGAGACCTCAATTGTTAGAGGATTTGAGGTTCTTCACTCTTCTCACTTCCATCATCATGTCTGATTCGAGATTTTCATTTGTATTATATTTTCTTATCATTGCACTTATGGCATTTGTGAGATGTTTAGTTGGAAACTATGTAGTTTCTTTGACTCTCTAGTATAACTATTCTCAAATGAGGTTTGCATGACATCTTCCATGGAAGAATGTGTTATGATCCTAGCTTGTTGGCAAAGGAATCAAACCAGCTTTTCAAATATTTTGCAATAATTCCAGACTTCATCCTTGAATAATCCAAAATAGAATAGCCAAAATTTTTGGAAGATTCCCTTCTCAAATCACAACTACATTTTTAACAATATAAATAAAAGAACCATAAAACTCACCTCTAGCCAATACATTTTGGTGCAAAGAAGGTGGCGGGAGACTAGGACTTCCTAATCTGAATAGAGCAACTAAAGCAACAAGAAAAATAATCAAAACAACAAAGAAGTTCTCAACCATCAAGAACCATGTTCATGTTCTTCCTTGTCATCTTTTCATGGAAATTGACCATGCTTTCTCGAGTGGAAAACTAACTTGGCTCAGATACCAAATTTTTCTATGAATTCGTGGGACATTACTTAGCTGGAAGTATTGTTGATTGTAATAGAAAAATTGAAAAACATGAAAGTATCATTTTATTCAAAACATGGAAGATATCACAAAACTTGGGTAATATGTACAATTTGTACAATCTTGTAGGAGAGTTGTGTGCCCCATCTTAGGCTAGCTCATGGATGAGATGTATGTCCTAGATTCATACAATTGGAAAATATCGTGAGAGAGATGTAAGCCAAATGGACTCCATTTGAGAGAGCTAATATAATTTGAGAAACTCCTCAGATGATATGTATGTCACAACTTGAAAAACTCATCTAAAGAGATGTGTGCTTACCACTTTGTCTATTGGATTTGAATTGAGTCTCTTTATACATTTTTATAGAAACTAAAAATTCACTATCCATGTCCTCATTAGAAGTCAAATGGATAACTTATAATTGAAAGGTCATTACACTTTAGTGAGGATAAAATTGATTATATTTTATTTAATTGGGGCACCCCAACTTATTTCTAATTAGTCAACTAGGTCTGCAAACCAAGGTCAATCATTAAAAATAATTTTAACTATCACCCTTCATTCAAAGCCCTCAACACCTATTTTTTTAATATTAATTTATAGGGTTTGAATGAATACCCCTTTGTTTGAACCCCAATTTGCTTGAAGGAGTTATTGCACACCTTGAAGGGGTTGTTGCAAGGTGTGCACCCTTGGTCTTCTTATGCTCTATAGTGCAACACTTGGGTTTGTGAGATGGCTTAACCACCTCCCATGGATTCAATAACTATGGCAGTTTTATCAAGCATTAATAGGTCGATCTTTTGGTGCAACAACAATCATTTGTATAATAATTGGTATCAGAGCTTGGATCATGGGTTCAAACCCATCACTTGCATTGGGGGAATTGTTGCAAGGTGTTCACCCTTGGTATCCTTATGTTATGCAATGCAGTGCTTGGGTTCATGACATGGATTAACCATCTTTCATGCATTTATTAACTTTGTTGGTTGTATCAGGCATTAATTGGTCGATCTTTTGGTGCAACGCCAATCATCTATGCAACAGGGGTTCCAAGGGGTTCAAACAAAGAGTTGTTCATTTGAACCTCCTTATTTTTTGCTTGCCCCCCTATATTTGCAATTTTATGTAAATTTTTGGGTTTCAAGGCTCGGTTTGAGGATTAAAATGGAATCAACTTGGAAAAACCTAGTGAAAGATTATAGTCCTCAAAACAAGCTCTCCATCAAGTATAGTTTTAATATATTTTGGTTTTATTATATATATATATATTTATTTAGTTTCATTAAACATAGGTTTTTCAACAAAAATCAAGCTTTCTGTTCTGCACATGTGGAAAAATAGTAGATTACCAAAAAAAATTCTAAAAAATATCTATGCTCTTCATATTGATTTCCTTGATCCAACAAAAAAAGTGAATTTCAATACATAGAAAAAAATTTATGCGCTTTATAGTACACCTATTTCTAAATTATAATTGATTTGACTTACAAACTTAATTAAGAAAAAAATATTCAATAAAACACTATCAAACCAAATGCATGCTCTAAATATCATAGTTACAAATCTAAATTTGAAAAAAATAGAATTTTATCCTTCATAGAAAAAAAGTTATCTTCTTTATAGTACACATCACCCTTTAAAATGGTGTTTAATGTTAAAAAATTGTTATTGAAGGAGATAGAAAAAGAAATGCAATTTGATTAAAAAAAAATTAAAAAATATATTTAGAATCTACAAACAAATTTTGAAAAATCACTAGTTTGCATCATCTTCAAATTCCTCATAGTTTAGCAACTATAGGTGTCAAAAAGTGAATATTTAGTTCAAAATGTTCATTTCAATGTCAAGTTTGGCCAAAAAGTGTAACCCACTATTGTAGGATCACCCACAAGTTGGATACCTTGGGTTAGAGCTTCATACTCAACTACATTGTTAGTGCAACTGAATTGAAGCTTGAATGAAAATTACTATTGTAGCAAAGGAAAAATGACACCCCTCTACCTCCTCAAAGAGAGAGTGTTCCTCTACTACTTTAAGGGAAAAGAAAAGGTGAAAAATCTGGTAGGGAAAAGAGAGTTTTGATTATATTTTTTATTTTTAGGACAAATTTTAGAATAAGGACTTTAGAGACCAAAAGAGTAGACTTTAGAGGTCTCATAAGAAAGTTGACTAGCTCTCGGCCAAGGAGGACAATGCAATGCATAGAAATCCCTGTGATGCGTTGTAGTCTCATATGGACTGAAAACAAAATGTGCTCACAAAAACACAAAGAGTCTACTATTTATCTAGAAACTCAAATATAAATGTTCATGCTAAACTAATTGAATACTTAAAATAATAGAAGTAACATAAAGATAACTAATATGTGTAGATTAAACTAAATAAAACAAACTGATCAAAAGGAAAAGAGGAATGAACTCACAAGAGGTCCAATGCTATGAAGCCTCCCTCAATGCTCCAAATCAACAATCTGCACACATAAACAAGGAAAAATGTTAGGGATATTTCAGGGATTGCCTTAGTCAAACCCCCATTTTGGGGTTTCTACCTCCATGAAAAACTAAGTAGATAGATATAAAATAAGATAGATGATAGATGAATAGATATGCAAGATAACGAAGATGCATATATTAGAATATGAATCAGCTACTAAAATAAATATGATAATGCAAGAAAGAGAGTGTGGCTACCCTCCCTTTAGCAAGCTTGTGATGTCAAAAGAGAGTGTGCAACACTCTAGAAAAGTTGAGAGAGCCAAGACGATGTATAAGCCAAGAAATTACAAGAATAATGGTGTAGGAGAGATTGAGAAGGGGAATGAGAGCTTAAGAGTGAAAGAATGCAAGGAGAGAGTTGAATGGAAGAGTGAATGAAAGAATGAAGGGAAAACATGCAAGAAGGCATTTTTGAGCGTGTCTACAACCATAGAGGAATTACACTTCATAGGTAGGTAGAAGTGTAATGTCCCAATGACCATAGAATCATGAATCTTTTCGAGACATTTTGTGGCATATAGACTTTTGCGTGATGTACTAGCATCCTCAACAAAAAAATTCACTTGAAGATTGAAAACAAAGGGTTTAAGGGAAAAATTAAAGTTATGTGAAAGGGAGGATTGCATTATCATCTTTCATTAAAGGCTAAAGGGGAGTTATGGAGTGAAAATTTGTACAAGGTGCTATTTCCAACACTACATTTTTCACCCACTTTAGTGAGCATATGTATTCTAACAAGTGTGAGCTAAAGTAGAAAGAGGTTGAAGAAAATATACCCAAGAAGAAGAGGGTGTAGGCCTTCAATCTAGTATATATGATAGATAAGTCGATCCAAGACATGAAGAGGACATGGGTCTTTGATCCTACAAAGTTGATTGCAATATCACCACAAACATGTTAGCTGGAGACAAACACATTACGCGAAAAATAAAAAAGTGGGTAGATAAATCCATAGACATGACATAATTTGTAGACGTGATACAGTCTGATCAAATAAAAGACAAAACTAATAGGTATATCCAGAAATATAGAGACCATATGACAAGTAGATAGACTTGTGGCTACTACAAATTGTGTTGTAGGATAGTCACAAAAAAGAAAATACAAGTCCACTTGGTTTTCCCCTAAGCTAGATGATGAGATCATAAGACATCAAGAAATATTTTCAATCTTTTTTAAAAAATAAGTAGATATGATATCCCCCCTTATAATCATGTGTGCTATGTAGAGGAGCACATGCCCTTCTAAGGAGAAGAGAAAGACAAAGAGATGTCATGAAATGATATACATAGAAAGATGTATTCAAGGAATGTTGTTGCGCGAAGGACAACAGATAGAATCCAAAACATCAAGAGAAAAGAATAGATGAAGAAATCAAGATCACAGGGGATCTAATTATTTGGGGTTAGAACTGACCATAGATATATATATAAATAAGATAGAATAATGTATATGAACTTCCATCACCTCCCAAATAGATTAGAACAGGAAGAAAAGAACATGAAGAAAAAATAAAAATTCAAGTCAACATGGAAGAGGTCTAAATGCCCCAACGCTTTGCATCTTTCCCAACATGAAAAAGAAATTTTTTACAACAAATAGAAGAATGATGAAATAGATAGAGGAAGTGTACGAAAATTTTTCTCTTTTGTATCCAAGTACCTACAAGGGTAACAAGGGTCCTTTAGGCGAGAGAACAAACATAAAAAAACAAGCATGGGGGAACACAAACAAACATAGAAATCTAATCTAAAGATAAATAAGAGGTACAAATCTAGTTTGACTCCTTCAACAATTCATCCTATTACCAATCTAGATCATCATATGGGGAGGGAAGATGAGCCTATAAAGGGGGGATAGAAAGAGTGGTGTTGGTTGAATTGCTTATAGCAAGAGCCAAAGATGAAGCCCCCTGAGGTCTCCATCAATGAGCTCATGTGAGACTAACATCATCGATCTCGAAAAGATGGATGATAAAGTTATAATATCCTCCAACAAATCAAACATACACTTCATGGGAGTGAAGCACATTGACTGAATAGGAGGAGGATGGGAAACCACAGAGCTAGTGTCATCCTCTAAGAAAGGGACAGTGACAAACTCAAGTGAAGGAGGTGCTCTATCTGCCACAAGAACAGTGCACACCAAGGTAGAATAATACAAAGAAGGAAAAGGAGAATTTTTGTGACCATCGTTTGAAATGAGGTCATTTTCAACTTACACTTAAGCAGAGAATGTGTGGTCCTCAAATTAGAAGCGAAAGAGGAAGAAGGAGGCATGGAAGCCACAACCTTTGTATGAGGCATGGCAACAAACTCAAGAAAAGGAGGAAGATTTGGTAAAGAAGTGATCAAGGGTGGCTATGTAGAAGGAGCAATGAACACTTACATCTGTTTAGGGTGAGATTCATTGAGATCCACTAAGGAAGTCAAAATAAAGACAGAGGTAGTGGGAATATAAGTAGGAATGAGAATAGAAATAGCAGTAGAGACAGAAGCAGAAGCAGAGGTAGAAATGGGAGGATACCCCTTGGTCTTTTGTGAGGCTTCACCCTCTTAGGACAATTCCCATCATTGATGCTTATGATCATGCGTAAGTCAGTTGTGATGGATATGGGCACTAGGAAGCAGTAGCCTGAGAAGGTTTTTGGAGATCTTGTAGGAGCTCTCTCCATAGTTATTTCTAACAAAAGAGAAATCTCCTAAGGAGGGACAAGAGGAGGAACAAAGACAAGGACAAGTGTTTCAACCATGGTCCCCTTTCTTTTATATGCCTTAGAGGTAGGTAGAGGAACAAGATGAGGCCTTTGAGGTTGAGATGTAGGAACAAATCCATGAGAATTCTTTCCCTTACCATAGAGGGTGGATCAAGGGATAGTGGGAAGAATCAGGAATTGCGGTTTCGACTTCCACAACATGGGCACCTTTCCTTTTCCTATGATAGGCATAGTAGGAGGAACAGAGGACACTATTGAAGCTTGTAAAGTCACATAAGAAGATGAAGAAGAAGGGGAAGGCCTATGGTCGAGAGCTTACTTTTCCTTAGCCTTTGAAGGAATAGAGGACAAGGCACATTGATGCGCACATATAGAGGCCTTTTAGAAATGGAATGGGAAGAAGGCGAGAAGACACGATTATAAATTGAACCTCCAATATTATACCTAAAGTATTCCTTGTAAAGCAAGTCCGCTCTATACGGTAAGGGTCCAACTGGAGTAGGCCAAAAATAGTCCAAGGAAAATCTCCCATGTGACATGATGGTTTGTATCTAGTGTCCTGGATAGTATACACCATGCCATCATGAGGAAACTTCAAAAATTTGTGGACAATAAAGGTGATCAAATTCATAGATACTAGCCATGGGATGCCTAGTCTAACCATGAAAAGGTTGAATTATGGTATCACAAAAAATGGGACTTTAAGAGTTTTAGGTCCAACAAGGATCAACAAAGAGATAGAATCAATAGGCAGAACAAAAAGACCATTGTGTTTACAAAGCATGGTCTATGACTCCTCATATTTCTCCTTGTGTAGATTATTTATAAAAAGGGTCTTCTCGGTGATGACGTTGACCCGACTCATAGGGTCAACCATAATGCCAGTTGCAATGTTATCATTGACTTGAGATGGTATGTACAACAAAAAAGGTTTTGTATTGAGAGGAAAGTCATGTGGTGTGAATGTTATATTAGGTATCTTATCCACATGACCTGAAGGAGGAACATAAGTGAATGAAACCATGTTCACATACTTAGATGGACTAGGGTTGGAAGATGAAGAAGCAGATGTTATGAGATTAGTAGAATGGGAAGGGAAAGGATCTATGTATATTTGTTGTTGACTATTATATTTGGCTATATATTTATTAGAATTTTGTTTCTCACCATCAAGCTGGATGGTATCGTTGTCAATGTGGTCTTGGATAATATGCCTAAGATGCACGCATCGTTTAGTATCATGACCAGATACTCGATGATATTGATAAAAAAATTCACATCATACTGTAACGCTGAAAATGAAACAAGCTTTAATGCACAATAGACAACAAGGAAGATCGTTAGAAGCACACATGCATACAATACTAAATCTAAAATGCAAATTCATACATTAAGCAACAAAGAACATGGGAAAGTAAAAACGTAATTAAAAACTAGAACAATCTCACCAATCTTCAAACGTATTTCCATGATTCATCTCGATTTCCCTTCTCCATTTTGCTTGTGTAGTATAATTGCCCTTAGATTTTTAGTAGGTTCGTGCAAGTATAGCCTAAGATAATGATTAGCAAAATATCAAAGATTCAAGACAAAGTGCTCTCCAAAGTTACAAAATTCACGAGAGACATTGGAATGAAGAATGACAAATCAATTTATAGAAAATTGATTATTCGAACGACAGGCCAAGATTGAAAGATCAACGGATGGTTTAGATTGATTGATTAGTCATGCATTCTGTTAACTGACAGTGATGACATGAGTGATTCGAATTAGAAGTAGACTTAAAGATTAAATAAATGATTTAATCTTCAGTTCGACATTCGAAAACATTAGAAATATCTTTGCATGACAAAGATAAAGATTGATTAAAGCAACTCTCTGTTCGAATGCACGCACAACACTTAATCAATTAAATAAGAATATTTAATTAATATGCATGTGCACGCAAATGAGTTACAACTGGACAATTGAATGGTTAGACGAGGAGATTACTCGAGAATGCCACTCAGACATCAAATGAATAGTTAACTGAACGATTAAAATAAATGTCGAGTTGAGTAAAAGTGAATACTTAGATAACTCACATAATTATCTAAAATATAGAAGAATGTGTTAAAATAGAATTAATGAATTAAATAATTCATTTAATTCAAGACTCAATATTCGAAGGATAATTAAATAAATAATATTTATTTAACTAAGTGATGAAAGGACTCAAAATGAATAATTAAATAAATTAAGAATTTATTTAATTATAGTTGAAATATGATAAAGAGTAAATTAAATAATGATTTATTTAATTTAACCGGAAGAATAAGGTTAATTAGTAACATAATTAAATAACAAGCGTTTATTTAATTAATAGAAGAAACGAAGAAAAGTGAATTAATTAAATAATTGAAATTATTTAATTAATAGAAGAATTAATGTTAAGATGAACAATTAAATAATTGACATTATTTAATCATGACCATGAATAATACAAATTATGCAGAATATGGAAGTCGCAGGCTTAAACCAGATTTTGGTGTCTACACATACCATTGGGGATAAGGCTTAGATAGTAGTCTTATCTCTGGAAGGGAAATTAAACCATATTTTAGCAATTTTTGGCAAACGTTTGTGTAGGACTCAGATAACTTCATAAAGAATTTGTTTCATCTTGTAGAGTTGTTTTCAGTAGGAAGAGATACCACATTTGCTACCACTTTATTCATTTTTTATCCTATAGAGATAGACATGACTAATCAATTATCTAGATGGGAGGATGAGGAAGAATCCCCATATTGAGCACATGTCTTTTGATACTCACATAGTACAACACACAAATGAGAAAAAGAAGTGTACTTCATTAGAAGGATTTTTTCTCACAATATCAATAGTAGGTTTCTGATGAACACACATTGTATGTCAAAATCCAATAGAATATAGGAGATTTGGGAGCATAAAGATTGACAATGAGAAATGAAATTAGTTACTTTCTTTTGGGTTCCTTGATTGCATCAGATGAGATCATTGAAGATGATCTTGAGATTGATGTTCACCTAGAATTATTGCAAGAATTGATTTATAATTAGTCAAAAGAGAGGACATAATTATCAAGAAGTGAGAAAAACCATTCTAAAGCAGTATCCTTGAGGGAACAAGGAAATAACTTTACTAACAAAGCATTGTGGTAAAACAAGTTGGTGCACATGGCAATGAAAAATGAGAAATGTGTTTGTGGATCTCCCCTACCATTGTACTTATAAAATTTAGGAATTTCCATCCCTTGAGGGATGGAGGTATTCAAAATAGGAAGAGATACAAGGTTACGGCAATAATATGGTTAGATGGTGGATTGAGAGGTGGAGCTAGTCAAGTTGGCCAATTGAGATTGCATCTATCCCATGTTTTGTAATAGAGAATTAAGGATGGGACTAGTTTATGGAGCCTGACTAGTTAGTCAAGTTGGCCATCAGGGAAATGGATTTTGACTCTTCCACGACCAACTATATCCAAAGTTGAATCACTTTCCAAGTAAACCTTTCCACCATCGTATTATTCATACTTCGTGAACCATTCTCTATGAGATGTCATGTGGAAAGATGCTCTAGAATCAATCAGCCAGACATCATCTGATGCCTGAGTAGCCAAGGCAACAATGAAGGCATCTGTATCACTATGAGAAGAGTCATTGTCAGAAGAATACTTCTTCTTCTTCTTCTTCTTCTCCTCTTTACAATCCCTTCAGACATGACCAGGTTGCCCATAGTTCCAGCACTTCACCTTGGACTTCTTTCCAAGAGACTTTGATCTCCCTTTTGATTTTGATTTGGACTTCTTGTCCTTCTTCTTGCCTTTCTCTTTCGATCTTCCTTTGACAACAAGAGCTTCCTTCGCCATCTCAGAAGATTTCCTTCTCATCTCTTCTGAGAGCAAAGAACCAACAACATCTTCCATCTTGAAACTGGATGTTGTACTCCCAATAGCCATCACCAAAGGATCCCATGAGTCTAGCAAAGAACACAATAGAAGCATACAACGATCCTCTTCTTCAGTTTTCACACCAATAGATTTCAATTAAGCAATCAGCATATTGAATGTGTTCAAATGATCAGCTACAGACCCTCCTTCTTGCATTCTCAAAGAATACAGCTTCTTCCTCAGAAACAGTTTATTCACCAAATATTTCCCTTGATAAATAGACACCAGTCTATTCCACAAGGAAGATGCAGTCTTCTCTTCATGCACATTCAGAAGGACTGAATTTTCCAAATAGAGCCTTATCAGCCCCTTAGACTTCCTATCTGCAAGGTCCCAATCCTCTTGCTTCATGCCTGTAGGTTTAGTTCCAGACACAACAATCAAAAGATCATGATCCACTAGAAGATCCTCCATCTTGAGTTTCCACAACTCAAAGTTACTACCATTGAATTTCTCTATTTCAATCTTTCCAGATGTGCTAGCCATCTCAACCTATAATCAAAAATAAAAAAAACTCTACAAGACGTACCCACAAGGATAACACAACTGGCCAGGCTTTGATACCACTTTTAAGGAAAATTAGATGCAAAAAACAATTCTCCTAACGTCAATACCTCAGGAAAGAATGTAGATATACTTTTAAATTTTACAACTACAGTCCAATTAAGATGCACTATGAAATAGATAACATAAACAGAGTATTTGACAATCACACATGAACACCAGATATATGTGGGAAAACCCTTACGAGAGAAAAACCCACCACACCAAGAGAAATCACTTTGTATTACAGTAATGAAGATTACATACAAATGACAGACTTATCTTTCTGGTGTCTATTTACAGTAGCATTCACCATGAACAATCTTGTACAAGAACCTTCAAGTTACAAACTTTATAGAACAAAATACATCTACTGATCATTCAATCACCCAGCAATCCATCGATACAACCTTCGAACCAACTGATCACAATCTGCAATCACCGAGTATATCCCTGTTGTTCCATGTCCTTCGAGCTTCCTCACAGAACCGTCACAACAAACCAATTGCTAACTATTCACATTCGGCTCCTCCTATTCATCCACGAGACACCACATTAGAAAGTCTTACTCGGTCAATAGAATTTGCACCGTGTTGGCATCTCAATGAGACACTAACAGTGTCTCACCGATGCCACATAACCTTCATACTGATGTCACCAAGAGTAACCGATATCGCCAAGACATTCCATCGAGCTTCATGTGTTACACTGAGTCACCAAGTAGTTGCCCAGACCTATCATTTTCGCTAGGAGATCATAGCGAGTCACCAAAGGTTATACCAAAGTCACAAGTCATATCGAGCTCCAAAGAATAGTCGGCAAGACTTTCATCTTTTGCCGAGAGAACATACTAAACTCCAAGACTTACTCTGAAGGCTTCAACACAAAGCACTGTCGGCGAGACATGTTACTTTCGCTAAGACATCACACTGAGCTCTAGGACTTACCCCGAAGTGTTCATCCGTCACCAAGATTTATACCGAAGATCCCAAAAGGTGTTTCTATCGATGAGACCTTCAATGTTCACTGATACATCTTCCCGGGACCTTTGAGTTACCCCGATAGCCATAGGCTATTAGCAAGACATCCTTCAGTTGCTAAGACGTTTCTCTGAAACCCTTCCAGTTACACTGATGAACAATATTTGAACCTCCGTCGGTGAGACCTTTGCACATTGGTAAGACTTCTTACTGATAGACCATAAGCTACGTCGAAGACCACAACAAGTAACATATTGTTGGTGAGACTCTAACACTTTGCTGGGACTTCTCACCAAGCCGCTATAAGCTATCCCAAAGCCTATGGTCATCATGAGTCTCCCCGATTCACGATTGAATGGCCTGTCAGCCAGAGGTCTCCCAAGCGCTAAGAGGTGATACCAAACACTCCTTTTCACAGCAATAGCTCCACAGCGAAAGCATTCGGCAAGACAGAAACTTGGTCACAATTACCTGTATAAAACATGGTGCTAGCAATCTGCTAGTTGACCAGACATGATAGATGTCATACCGACTTTGCTCCAATGGAGGTTTCAGCCTGTATTGATTGAGGCATAGTTCCAACAGGAACATCCAAGGGTACAGTATTGGTATTATCAACAACAAAAAATGGAAGGGACGTAAGGACCCATGTCAACCATATGCACAGACACTCCTAACATCGAAACATATAATTTTTGGCTAGTTTATTTTGATTGAACATCTTGATGGTTACCCAAGATGGAAGTGTAGAGGGGACATGAGTTTCCACTATATTTTCAATCCCTTGAAGTTACTCCAGACCTCTACAATCTTAAATAAGTAAATTTCTCAAACTATTAAGTAGAGGAGTGACTTGAGAGTATGTGTTTTCTTTTAAGAAATTTTCAAACTCTCTAAGTCTCACTTTCAAAGAATGGATTTTCTATGTGGAACCATGAGAGCAGATTCATCAACTATGGAAAATGAATAGTTATAAGGAGAGGTTGGTAGAGTATGTGCTTTAAATTCAACTAATGGTTGGATAGGAACAAAATGAGGTTCAATTATAGGCCATAGTCTTGTAGATAATTCCTCAAAATCAAGACCTTGACAAGGAGAACTAAACTATCTTCTAGACCCCATATCTAAATGTTGATAACTTCTTCTAACTATGTGTTTGGAGGTAGTGGACTAGTTTGTGAAACTCATAAAAAGTATCACAACACTCTATCCAATGACAAGAGAAAAAAAAAATTCAATTGAAAGACAAAGGTAAGAATAGGTTCACCAAAATTTAGTAGATGAAAAATGACACCCCTCCACCTCCTCAAAGAGAGAGTGTTCCTCTACTACCTCAAGTGAAAAGCTTGGGTGACAAAGGTGCTAGGGAAAAGAGATTTTTGATTATATTTTGTGTTTTAGGACAAATTTTAGAATAAATAATTTAGAGACCAAAAGAGTAGACTTCACAAGTCTCATGACCAAGTTGACTAGCTCTCAACCAAGGATGACAATGTGCCATGCGGATGTCCTCACAGCGCATTGTAGTCTCGTATAGACTAAAAATAGAATGTGCTAACAAAAACATAAAGATTCTACTATCTATTCAGAAACTAAAATCTGAATGTTTATGCTAAACTAATAGAATACTTAAAATAACAAAAGTAACATAAAGATAACTAACATGTGTAGATTAAACTAAATGAAACAAAGTGACAAGAAGGAAAAGAGGAACAAGCTCACGAGAGGTCCAACTCTATGAAGCCTCACTCAACACTCCAAATCAACAATTTGCACACATGAAAAGAAGGAAAAATGTTGGGGCTTTTTCGGGGCTTTTCTTAGTCAAAACCTCATTTTGGTGTTTCCACTTCCACAGAAAACCAAGTAGACAAATAGAAAATAAAATAGATAATAGACGAATAGATAGACAAGATAAATAATATGCAAATGTTTGAATATCAATAAGGAACTAAAATAAAGATGATAATGGAAGAAAGAGAGTGTGGTTACCTCCCTTTAGCAAGCTTGTGATGTCGAAGGAGAGCGTGTAACACTTTAGATGAGTTCAGAGAGCCAAGACATTGATGTAGAAGCCAAGAACTTGAAAGAATAATGGTGTAGGAGATACTGAGAATGAGAATGAGAGCTTGAGAGTGAAAGAATAAAATGAGAAAGTCAAATGGAAGCTCGTGAATGAAATAATAAAGGAAAAAACATGCAAGGCATTTTCAAGCGCATATACAACCAAAAAGGTGTTACTTTGTGGGTAGGTGAAAGTGTAACATCCTAATGGCCATAGAATCAGGAATCTTTTCAGGATGTTTGCACAGTGCATAGACATTTGCACATCACGCTAGCATCCCCGATAAAAATTCACTTGAACATCCTTATAGCCATAGAATCAAGAATCTTTTAGTGATGTTTGCATGTTGCACAGAAATATGCACATCACGCTAGCATCCTCGATAAAAATTCACTTGAAGACCAAAAACAAAGGGTTTAAGGGAAAAATTAAAGTTATTTGAAAGGGGGAAATGCATTATCATCTTTTATTAGGCTAAAGGGGAGTTATGGAGTGTGAAATTACATAATGAAATTTTTGGCACTACAATTACTTATCATTATTAGGAGATACCAACATTACGCCAACACCAATACCATTTTTATTTCTTGAACCATCAAAAAATAATATCTACAAGCCCTATTTATCTTCTTGAACCTTCATGAGGTTGGGGATAGGAGTGTGCTCCTTATGTATGTAATAGGCTCCTAGCCCAATCTCATATGCCTTATGGTATGATTTAAATTATAAATAATTACCCCACTCATCTAGCATATAATTAGGGATCTCCTTCAAAGGGGTAGTAGGCTCATGAACAATACACTTTCCTTCTCAATCATACAATGTGCAATTCATGTTTATAAGAATGGGAATGTAGGGTTCAATATGATTTTTTCCAATAGGCTCAACCTTGATGGTCCCTTTGGTACTATATGTTATCCTAAACAACATGTGTGACCAATTTGAGGACAAGCATCCCCCAATTTTTTATGGTGAACTCCCTAGATAGGCATATGAAAATAAGGAAGCTCTATAACTAAGATGTCTTGTGAAATTGAGTAGCTAGGAAATGCATGTAATATTAATTTTAATTCCTTGATGACTCCCACCATTTTAATAGAAATTCCATTAAATGACACTACTCCCTTAGATGTAGGCTCATATTTAATGCCAAGGAGATCAACTACTTGCTTGGGCATAGTAGAGTTGTTAGCCCCCAAATTAATCATACAATTATGGACTAGATTATCTCCAATCATTAAAGACATAAAAAATGGAGGTGGCTTATATATTTTTCTTTCAGTTCCTTTCTCTTTAAGAGAGATGAAGCTAATTAGATTCATTGTTTCTTTATTTGTCAAAGCATCACTTGGATGATTGATGCCTCTCAATGCTTCTTGAAGTAATTCCCTTTGAGATGAGATGGCCAAAGCTTCCCACATGGTAACATTTAGGTTAGATTTCTTCCTTTGATAAATAATATTGGGGGTTTGACTAAAATTTAAAGGGACCTTTTATGACAGTAGAGCCAACTCTAGTTTTCTAATGGGCCTAAGGTTGTTATTGTGCCTTATTACCCTTTCAAACAATTTGATTTGATTGTAATATAGGAGTTTTACATGACAAAATTTCATTTGAAGCACCTTGAGATGCTTGGGAAGTTGAGGCTTGAACAACCATGGAAGACGATCCATCTTCCACTTCCCCTCTCTTTGGCCTTGTAATATGGGCCACTGAATTGGAACCCAACTAGTTTATACCGCAAAAACTACATCATGCTAGTTTAGCAATGTGCGTTCTCTTGGAGTTTGGTCTTTTCTTCTTAAGAATTTTGGTTTGTTTACAGCTAGTACCTTGAAGGAATTGGTTAATTTTGAACTATCAAGCCCTGAACAAACACTCCTCCTTGATATGAGTCTTTTTTGTGAGGTTGATTGCACAAGTAATGCCATTCATGCTCTTAAGCAAAATTGTTATGAACAAGGAAAATGGATTTTGATATTCTTGGAATTGTTATATTGATAGTGTTCAAGGGCCTAACATGGTTCCATTGGTTTTTCTGTTATGTATTTCCTTGGTAGGGTTTCCTATTAGGTTGGTAAGCTTGATTTTGTGGTTGACAGGACTTGTTTTTTAGCCTTTCTACCTCTTTATGTTCACTAAATAATTCTTAAAATTTTGTAGTGGGGATTTAACCTCATCCAACTCATTTGGAGCAGTGGAAAATATGGATGTTTGATTATTTATAATTTTTAGGTGAAGGAAGAGGTGCTATGTTGGTTTGTGTAGAATTAAATTTGGGAAAAAAGGGAATTGTGGGCCTTGAGGCTATTTTCCTAGCTTGTATCAAGAAATTTTTATCCCTTATTATAATATCATAAGAATCTGGTAGAGTTTATGTCCTATGGTTTGTATCTTAATAGTAACAATAGTATTTATTTCCCTTAAGTAATACAAAAATGCATAGTTAGGAGAAGGCTTAACCAAGGCTAGAATCATGTCCTAATTTTTCTAAAATCTAAAATTAAAATCTCCCATGAGTCCATGAGAATCTCTCTTTATTGTAGTCCATTTTTCAATGAGTGATAGGTGATCACTCTTGTCTTTAGATTGTTCATATAGATTTTCACCCAAATCATCCCAATTGTCAATGAAATTTGGTTATAGCCCTTTGTACCATTATAATGATTTAAATTTCAAGGAAGTGGTCAAAAGTCTAACAACCACATTGTCTTCTATAATTCTGTGAATAGAGAATATGTTGGCAACGTCTTATATATTTTCTATAAGGGTTGTGGAAATTTCATTAGTGAAATAGGGTGCTCTCTTTAAATATGGTACTATTATATAATCTCTTTGAGCTAGTGCAAGAGGATTACATTCATTGAAGGTAACAAAGAAAATTTCTAGGAACAACCATTGGAGGATTGTGAAATAATGTTTTATTTAACTAAATAGAAAGTGTACTTTCTTGAGAGAACCTACTAAATGGATGTGTATATTGGACTCTAGGAGATGGTGATACATGACCCCTGGCTTTTCTTACTTGAGATAAATAATTGTGGTTTCTTCTTCTTGAAGAAAAAGATGATAATTCAACAAATTGGAAGTTACCTCTTGAAAAGCTCTAGTTTGTATTCTTGGCATGAAAAGTTGTAGGAATAATCTAGAGCCAAAGTGTGTAGAGTCACCAGGTGCTTGAAGAATTTCCTCCAATGGCTATAGTTGCTAAGATCGACACCAATATTCTCAGTAAATGATATGAACCTCATCATGGTGGTCCTACCAAGCATGCAATAAATTGTTATCACAAGAAATTTTACCCTTGTTGGACATAGCCTAGCATTTTAGTGAAACATGGGAATGATATCAAGGTGTGAGACTCTACAGTTGAGATTAAACATTTGTAGAAGGTTATATTCCTTTTTAGATCTAAATACAAAGTGTTGATCCAAATTAGAAATAAAGAAAACTAAAATCCTAATCCTATTCAATTGATTTTACAAAGGAAAAGGGAGAGGAAAGAATGTAGAAAAGGAAAAGGTGATGCACCAATATTTAGAGTTGTTTCCTCTTTCTCAAAACAACACAATGAACCAATGCAAATTACCAAATCTCACACAAGTCTACTTTCATCATCTCTCTTAGAAAAATATGGAGGTAAGACAAGAATTATAGATAGAATATATGTTTTAAAGGCCAATAACATATCTAAATATGAAGGTAAAGATATTTAGACAATGCATCAAAAGGAGATAAGAGGTAAATAATAATATTATTGATTGAAAAGTATGGGCATGTTTATAGTATCAGATAAATATAAAAATATAAGTCTCTAGTAGAGAAACAAAAAAATGAGAAACCATTTATAAAATAGAACATTCTCCCCTAAATAACCATTAGGAAGAAATAACACGATTGCATAAGAAAATTTACCCACACACCCAAGAAAACACATGTAGACACATATCCTTATAAAATTTAAACTACATGACCTAGAGGCATGAAAGGACATTCCTCTCACCCATACCATACCTCAACATTATGATCCATACAACTGAGCACATGTTTTAGAGCCAAGTTGCCTAGGAAATACACACAACAACAACTATCTATAAAAAAGGGATTATAAGATAAAATGAGGCATATTCTATTATCCCCAATGATTCCTAGCATATATGGAGGTTGGTGAATGCATTGCATGTGTGTTAGTGGTGTTGTAGAGTAATAGGTAGAAGAAGGAAGCCTCAATGTCATTCTTTTCTACTTGTTAAAAAGTGACATTAATGAGAGGGAAGGTTCTGAGAACCTTATTGAGCTTTGAAAGGGTTCTAGGAACCTTGTTTTGGGGTCAACAAAGGTTTTGGAACCTCTAGAAACCTCCATTAGAACTTTTCTTTTATTTATCTAATTCATTTACCATTTGACTTATCTTTTTTCATCCTTTATTTTTTCCATGTTCTACCTTTTTTGGTTCTCTTTTATATTGGTGCCTTATGTTGATAAAGGAACAATTTTTGAGAACCTTGTTGGGCTCCAATGAAGGTTATAGAACCTATTAGAGTTTCTAAAAAAAAATCGTTAATGATCATTGGTTTCTTTTATTGTTCACTTTCCTCAAGTTTTTTTCCTTTTAAATACTTCCAAGAACCTTTTTGATGGCCAACAAAGGTTTTGAAACTTGTAGTATAGTTCAAAACAACTTGAAACTTTCATCTCTTCATTTTCCCTTATTGCAGTCAATGGAATCTTTCAGCACTTGAACCTATTTTGGGAACCTAGGAAGGTTTTGGAACCTTACGAAAATTTTCAATGAACATTTAACATATTTTGGCTAAGGTACAAAGGTTTACAAGTTGAGGAGTGGAAGTAGGTGAAAACTTGAAATTAGAACCCTAAGGTTCCAAGTTCTAAGCTCCACCTAAGGTCTAGTTTTTGGGAAGAAATATTGGAAAGGAAAAATAAGAGAAATGAGGTTTGGCGAGTGGAAGGAAATGAGGACCTAGAATTATTGGTTATAGGTTCATATTGGGTTCCATAGCAAAAAAGGGACTCATAAAAGATGAAGCTTAGGAGGTGGATGGAAATGAAAACCATTGGTTATAGGTTCTCGTTGGCTCTCAATTCTTAATAGTTATATTTGGAAGATAGGGATCGAATGGTGAAAGGAAATAAGGACCTAGAACCATTAATTTTAGGTTCACATCAAGTCTCAAGGTCTAATAGAGACCAAAATAAGAACAATATTAGAAAAGATAAAGGGGGACTTGGAACCATTGGTTCCATGTTCTTATCAAATCTTGATGCTCAATAGGATCTATGGAAGAAGAACACCCCTACTTAGCCACTTTGGGGTTTTGATATTGGGAAATTAACTAATGAAATAAAAAAGGGGAAAACACAATCATTTGAGGTACACTTTAGCATGACTAAACCATTTAGATCTCTTAAATCAATTATAATTAGTGCAAAATACAAAATGGGGGCACAAAATGACATGTCCTTTAGAAGAAACAAATAAATATTAATAAATACATAGAAGCAAGAGAAAAAATATAAAATAAATGATAATATAAATAGGCAAACACATGAAACAATTATGAAACATTTGTGGTCCTCAATCAAGTAAATCATCTCACTTAAAATATTGATTAGGGGAAGAAGCAAGGTGAATTAGTGATGAGGACACCATGAGAGAATTACTACTGTAATTATATACAATAAAAGGCCTCAATAAAGATGTTGAAGGAGTATCTTCTAAGGGATTTTTGAGAATAATGCATGCCGACAATAATTTAAATATTGATGTCAAGCCAATATATTCAATACTAATTCAAACATACACAATTCCAAAGATAAAGTGGTTGAATTAGAGTTTGAATAAGAAACCAATGACTAATGCTCACTATTAATTATGTGTAGACATGTAAAAATTGATTAACACATATCACACATCCTAAACTTCATTTTTCCATTATTGGCATCACTTTCATTATCATCATTGCATATCACTTCATTAACATTATTAATCCCCCTTTCTAACATCATTTGAATCATTAACCCTATTTTCCTCTATTAATTAAATAGTCTCAAATTGTTTAATTAATTCACTATGTCATCACCTAATTTAACCTTATTCTTCTTGATTAATTAAATAAACACTAATTATTTGATTATGTCTCTAACATACCTTATTCTTCTACATTAATTAATTTTTTATCATTAACTATTTAATTAAACTACTTTCCCTTCTCCAAAATTGAATAATTAAATCAATTATTTAATTTCCCCAAAATCACTGAACATGATCAATTAATAAATATACCTTTATTTATTAAAGTCAAACATATCTTGCACATTCCTTTGAAACATTAATTAATTATAAAATTAATTAAAACATCCTCACATATCTTGATTGAATAAATCATGACCACTGATTTCTCAATCTAACTTCCCAATCCCATCGATTATGCTAATCCCACTAAACACTCAATCTAATTTCTTCAATCCCACTAATCATTCAATCCCATCCTACTAATTATCCAATTAATACCTTAAATGGATCAACCAGATGAGTTAACTGATCAATCTATTTCCTCTTAACAATTCTCAACCATTGATCCTAATCTTTTATTGTTGAATCTTGATCGTTCATCTAAAAATCGTAAATCTATAAAACAAGCTTCATCCCTCTCATAATTAATCTGGAGAATTTGTAGAAAGTTCATGACAAATTGACTATTGAAGCAAATTGAGAAAACATATACTTGCATACTAGATCATCATTGTTATCATGCTTTTGCAATCATGGAGGCTTCATGTTGAATCAAGCAATCCAACATCCATCTTCAACATGAATACACTCAACTATGGGATGGTATAATTGTAGTTTATGAATTCATTGTGTGTTTCATTCATTTATGTTAACCTTGCTTGTTTGAATTCTTAAAGCTTTGCAATTACATTTCATGGGTAAGTGGGTCTTTTTATCTCATTTTGAATTGATTTGAATTCATTTCATTATTACTAAATTCTATGATCCATATTCTCCTTACACATTTTGGCATGCCCGGTGGGACCTAGGTCCTCAACTCTAATGTTTTTGTCAAGTTTTATGAATAGTTGTAGGTTCTGGGTCATTGACATCTTTAGCAGGAATCACTTTTGTTAACTAGGATGTTATTTTCTTAAAATCTAAATGCGATCATCACTATTGTTTTGTCACAGACATTCTAAATTTGGCCGCTATCAACCTAAAACCTAGCCACTACTGGCAAAGACTGCTATTGTCTTTTTTGTCTTGCATGTTTCTAACTGTGGGAATTTAGATAGTCATCACAAAGCAACTATCATCCTAAACAAAACTGCTACTATACTATTTTCATGCCACTATAATTTGAAAGAGTCGTAGTCATACTAGGGATAGCATCACTATTACAGGTAACAGGTCCACTATTATATTGTTTTTCGAGTATGTGTTAGTTTTGTAAACTTTATTGGATTTACATTGTACATAACCCTAACTACTTGTCTTTTGTGTTGTGTGAGATTGTCTGACATTGTTGGTGCAACTCTTGTAGGGTCATGTAATATTTTTGTTGAAACAACTAATCATTTGCTTGTAGGGTTGACAAACAGTCCAAGGATTCTAATTTCAAGCATTTTTATGAATGTTTTTAAAAATTTTAGAACATTTACATTCGATGTTTTAAAATGAATTCATCTTCCCTTGGTGCACTGAAACTGAATGATACAACTTGAACATTTATATTTGGTGCTTTAAAATGAATTCACTTTCTCTTGGTGCACTAAAAATAAACAATACAAATTGAACATTTATGTTTGGTGCTTTACAATGAATTCACTTTCTCTTGGTGTACTAAAAATGAATAATACAACTTGAACATTTATGTTTGGTGCTTTAAAATAAATTCACTTTCTCTTGGTTTATGGCATTTTTTGTCTGAAGTCTCAAATATTTGAAGTTGGTGCTTTTAGAACATGAATTGTTATCTTTAAACACCTCATTTTGGGCTTAAAATCAAATTGCAATAAATTGTCTAATGTGTCCATTGTTATTGGCAAGCCAAGTGTGTATCCTCTCCCCTTGCATCTTTTGATGATCCTAGGTGACGAGAAAAACTTTGAGATCTTTTCATTTTTTTACATCATTCCCTTATAGATCGAGCCTTCCTTGAGATACATCCTGTAATGGAGAACTCAAGGCGACCCAAAGCGGTTTTTCCCTCCAACCACTATATAAATTGATTAAGGCTAAATCCATGATCTAACTGGCGAGTTCCTTTTTGGCAGTGCCATTCAAATAAGGGAGGTATCCACATTCGTGTGAGGTATAATCAATCCCCTAGTAGGAGTGGTTAAAGCCTTAAGTGGCTTGTTGGATGCTCACAAGGTGCTAAGTTTCCTGAGTAGCAATTAAACACCTTATTATAGTATCCCACCTTATTGATTGACTGTGTATTGGCAACATTTTTAGTGTAAGGGATGCATACCACACTTTGGAGTTTTTTACTCATCATATAAACTCCCCAGAGCTGAGACAAAAATCCCTGGATTAGTATAAGCTACTTGTAGCTTTCTAGGGAAAGGGTGATTTGGGTTATCCTTCCATGTCAAGAGGCCCCTATCTATCCACTCTTGCAAATACTTAAGTGTATATTGTTGCAAGTATGAATGAGTATGGAGGTGTTGTCATTAATATTGATATTGATGTTAACACAATGCAGGTTGTTGTAGAGAAAGGAATCAAGTGATTGCAGGTTGTGCATGTATAGTTGAGATACTGTTGAGATGTTGTGAGTACATGGAGCTATCCTTATGGTGTTGCAGGTGTGTTGATATGTTGAGTTGCCAAGTGCTTTTGAGAAATAGTGAAGAAAGAGTCATGTATGTGCTCTGGTATGTGCTCCACATTTCTTTTGTGTTGATCCTATGCTTGTGTGGATTTGAAGTATTGTTCATGGACATTATTGGGTGATATATCTTGGATTAGAGCTTCTGGTTTGATGGAGAGTGAAAGTTGTGTTCACCAGTGTGTGAACTAGGAGAAATTTTTCTACTCCACAGTCCTCCCTTGGTTTTTTTAAGGTCTTGTGGGTATGGAAGATGTCGTGTAATGATGGTATCTATGTTTTTACAAAGGTGTTCATGGTTTGGTGCTCTGGAAGACTAGTTTCAGAGTTGTTGTGTGTGTCTGTATAGTTCAAATGAACTGATGGAAAGCATTTTGTGTATGAAGTTTTTTGCATCTGTTGTAGATGAATCTGAAGGCATCTGATATGTGTTCTCATGCATGGTGAAGTGTGTTATGTGGTCCACATGTTATCTTCTCATTGTGAAAGTGTGTACTTCAAATTTCATTTGTGTTTTCATTAGGTTTTTATGACCTGGTATCTACACTTCATGTGAAGGATAAGTATTAATTAAGGAAGCATGTGATTGTTTCGAGATGTTTTTTTGGGTCTTGGTTAAGTGTTGGTTTGGTCCGCTCTCATTCTCTTCCACTATTGGAATGTTAAATTTTTGACCTAATTTGAATTTGTAAATTGAAGCGTGTGTAGCCGACCTTGGAGAAAGTTTCTAAGGTTGAAGATAGTATAAATACAAGTTAGGATTTTATGGATTGATGTATCAACATGCCACAAGTTTGAGAAGCAAGAGTTGTGGGAAAGTGAGTTGAGGTAGTAGTACTTTAATGTGTTAGATTCTTGAAAGCAGTGAGTTGATGGTGTCTACAATCTTCTGATCAAGGCTACGGATGTGTGTAACTTGTTGTGGTGTATTTTATATTATCTTTTCTTAATTTTAGGTAGTGAGCCTCCCTTTTGGACAATGATTCCTTTCTATAGGTAGTGAACCTTGTATTTTGGGTAGTGATCCCTTTGGCAGTGAGCCTCTTGTAATCAGTTTTGGAATTACTTTATATTGTGAGTTAATCCTCACCATATTTTTTTCCTTATTAGGTTTCCTATGTAAATCTGGTGTCTCTTGTGTTGATATTGCTTTCTATTGTTTGCATTTCATGTTCATACTTAAAAACAAAATAAAGTGGATGAGAATTTGATAAGTGTTTGAGATTTGTGATTGTGTTTGGTGACAACTGATTCACCCCCCTCTCAGTTGTCTTTTTCCTTTCAACATATACATCCCTTTAGGTGTCCCTACATTTGAGTTGAAGGAGATTCCAAGTTGGGGGCCTGAAAGTGTTACCATTGGCTTTGACCTTAGGGATAAAACTACTTGAAATGTTTTCGATGTGTTATTACTAATGTAAATTGGGATGATTTTTTCCTATTGTCATCAAAACATTACGATCAATTCATACACTTTGTTTGTTATGTTTTATCACTTGTTGTATCTCAAAAACATTATCTCAAACATCAGACCAAAAAAATGTCAAAACTTGTAAACTTAACAAATAAACTACCATCAGAAAACTAGAAACTATTGAAATAGAGTCGCTATTGTCAAGTTTTTCCACTACTATCCCAAAAGATTACTATAGTTGACCTAAATTTTACTTGCTATTATTCATTTTACCACTACTTCTATTACTAGTTGCATGATAGTCACTGTCAAAATAGAGTCGCTTTTGTAAACTTTGATGCAGTTGTCTTAAAACAAAACCACTATTGTTCTAAAATCATGCCACTATTGTCCTAAAATCTTGCCACTATCATCCTAGAAAAAAGCTGCTATCATCCTACTTGCAGGCTTGCCTCAAATTTTTCAAAATAATTGATTTTCAAGCATTGGCCTAAAAAATATATTCAGTTATCAGAGAACATTATTGGACCTATCAGTCAAAATACAACATCACCATCCTACACTTGGGACTTGGTTTACATAGGGTTTGTAACTACCATCTTTTGGACACAACATCAAAATCAATGTTTACACCATAGCTTATCAACATATTTCAAAAATAACCAAATCAACAACCAAACATTATCCTAGTCTTGAACACAATATTGAACACAAGAAATCAAACCATTATCTTGCTATTGTTTTTAGAGCAACCTTTACTTGCAACCTCATAGCTAGTTCAAGTAAAGTAATCACCATATCCTATAAGACATAGTAAAACATCAATTTGAGTCTTGTGAAATTTTTTGGTTCTAAACTATCATCAAATCAAAACATCAAACATCATAGCGTAATTATCAAACAACAACCAAAATTGGCTCATCTCTTTATCATAGGGTTGAGTAGCAAAACATTGCCATCCAACATCAAGCTTGATCATCCACATATCACAAAATCAATCCATAAAAAACAACCAAAAACCTTTGTCCAAAAGGTATACACACATCCCTTTTGTATATCATTTTATCAAACAAAATATCAAAACACAATGTCATTCTATTTCCATAAGTTGTTATCTCAAACTTACCAAGGTGTTTTGAGTTCGTTTATGACTACAATGAGATCTCAACACAAAAAGAAAGTGGAAGCCAAAAAAATCAGCTCTACACACCAAACACCAATACCACCAACGAGGAATCTCAACCACGGGGTTACGATCCTAGGAAATATTCAACTCCCAAAGAACAACCAACATTTAAAGCTCAACCAAATCAACCACCTAGTGATGTTGACATACGCCTTAAACTTCAAGAAAAATTTGCTAGGCAACAAGATCGACCTCCTCATCCTATAGAAACTAATGAATTACTTTTAGAACACTCCCAAGATCCAAAAATGTAGAAACTAATGGACAAGATGATTGGGAAGGATCCTAACACATATTTCCTCAAGCTAGTACAAAGTGGGGCCAAGATACCTATAGACTTAAATGTTGAAATTATTAAGGATACCAATCTCATTCCTTTGGGAGAACCATCAGTGGTAATACAAATACCCAAAATAATGGTAGATCCCAAGATACCACCATTGTTCTCAAATGTACATATCAATGACCAATATTTTCCCCAAAATGTGGAGAATCTATTGTATAAACATCCATCACAAATTGGACAAGTTGTGGTAGCTCAACATACTCAAGAGAATCCAAACCTCTTGACAAATCAAAACATGCCACCACATAATGTTAACACAATGGGACCCACACATATATGAGACATCTTGGAATACCCAACAACAAGGTCCCAATACTAATATGCAAAACATGGGAAATCTTCCACCAAGACAACCATAACAACATGTAGTGAACCAACAAGGCAAAAACTCTTTGCAATCACAACTACATGTTAACAACCCACCTCAAGGACAAAACATGTATCAGAAAATACCACAAGATCAAAGCATGTACCAAGGAAATGTTCAAAATCAAAATCAATACATGCATCAACAACAATACTATGATCTTAACATGCAAATCAATATGGATCATTGTCTACCCAAAACCCTCAACATCAAACATAGGTTTTAGCACCACAAAATTTTAACACCCAACATCAAACATATGTTCAACCAAAATAAAACACACACCTACAAAATCAAGCACCCAATCCTCCAAAACACAACATTGGTGCACAACAACCTTCGTCACAATACCAAACCTACACACCTCAACAAAAACACAACATACCTCAACAACAACACAATATACCTCAAGAACAACACAACATATCTCAACAAAAACATAACATACCTCAACAAAAACAAAAGATAACTCAACAAAAACATAGAGTACCTCAACAACAACACAACATGCCTCAACAACAACATAGCGTACCTCAACAACAACACAACGCACCTCAACAACATCATACCCTCAATACCCAACACACCCACATTGATACTCAAGGACCCCATCCGTCATCCTACACTCACAACATGGCCCAAGGGCCATCATATAAACAAACCCAATAATATAACACACACAACATTGTGGGGCAACAAGGTTATAACATCTCCTTACCAAAATAACACACCAAGTGACGATGTAACCTTACAAATCTAAAATATCAACCAAAGGATAAGTGACATTCGAATTGGAAAACCAAATAAGAGCTACGCTCTACAATACATATGTCCATATCCCTTTGATCGGTCCATATCTATGATACCCTTCCCTAAGAACTTTGAAATACCAAAATTTGACAAATACGGGGGAAGATGAGATCCGATAGAACACATGCAAGAATTCTCAGTAGGTTGCATGGATGTACACTACAATGAAACCTATTTAATGAGGCTTTTCCCATGAAGTATGGATGGTGATGCTATCGAGTGGTTCTCTCATTTACCACCTGGTATCAAAACCTTTGATGAGTTTTCAAACAAATATGTTAACCATTTCTCATACAACATAGACCAAGACATAACAGTCCCTGATCTATACAAAATTAAACAAAGCCAAGGGGAATAATTTTCTTCATATATACAGAGGTGGAGACATAAAGCTAGCAAGTGTAAATGGATCATTCTTGAGAAAAAACCCATAGAAATATTTTTCTCTAACATACAAGTAGACATTAGCTGCCAGCTCACCATGTTGTGCCCTAGTAATTTTCAAGAAACCATCAAAAAGGGTTTACTCATTGAAAGATCTCTCATATCAAGGGGATTCATTAAACTATATAACAATAAATACCAACCTTTTAGTTCTAATTACAAACCTAATCTATAGGAAAAGAACACGAAAGTTAGTAACAATGGAGTAATCGATGCCAAATTTGTGTGAAACGTACAACCTCCTATTAATCCATAGTATAATTTCAAAGAAACTCAAGAAAATTATCTGCCAAACAACACACAAAACAATAGCTTATGAATCCTTAGAATAACCAACAAAAAAATCAAGGTCAGGATATTCAAAAAGGATCACCAAGGAAAAATAATCAAACTAGGAGAAAGTTCACTCCATTGGGAGAAACTCTTAAGGTAGTTATTCATAAACTCATCCAAAAGAACTTTATCAAACTTCCTAATCTTGATAAAACAAGTTATGACAAACCAAACTTTAAACTCCTTTGGTACAATGAGAATGATCAATGTGAATTCCACAAGATCAAGGGTCACACAACAAATAATTGTATGACACTTTAAAACATCATACAAGACTTGATAGAAAAAGGAGAGGTTGACATTTAACATCATCTTGGGCCCTCTGATAATAGAGACATGGGAATATACAAGGATTCAATCCTTGATCATTCTAGGGGAACTGATAAAGTTAAGGGACAAGATTACCAAAAATATAACTTCACCTACGATGAAGTCATAGCAACCGCATGTCAAGTTGATTAGAATATCAATGTTGTAAACATACTAGGCAAAAGCCTTGAATGCAATGTGACTACACAAAGAGCAAAAGTCACAATCCAAGGAGCCCATTTTCTAACCAAAGTCACCATCAAGCCTTCCAATGACTATAGTATTGTAAACCAACTAAAGAAATCTACAACACTAGTCTATATCCTTGAGCTTTTAAAGTTATCACCTGCACATAAAGAGATAATGGAGAAAGCTCTCATTGAATCTTCAGTGCCTAACGATCTTAACACTAATCAATTTCAAGTTGTGGTTGGTACCATCACTTCTCCCCATCACTTAGCGTGAATTCCAACCTATACGTGCTCAAACATGGACAAACCCAAGAGTATTAGTCATTTAAATAAGAAAAATAAGCATTCCCTATGAGATTCTTAAGCATGCCAAGAAGATGAAAACATGATCAAAATAACATGAAATAACAAGTAAATGAACATGAAATCCTAATCTAAGCTACTCAAACCCCATCCCATAGGGGGATTGGCGTCACTTTGATGTGGAAAGTGGCCCTTTCCCAATCCCAAATTTGATGTAAAATGATAGTAGATTCAAGCTAAAATGATATGAAAAGCATGAGGTTGTGGATCAAAATGGATTTGATAAATGCCAATTGCCCTCAAAGATAGTGATAGCAATTGGATGATTGATGGATGAAATGAGAATAATGACTTTGCATGAGATGGTGGATCCATATTGTGTAGAGAAAGCCTCTACTTATAGGATTCAAGGGTGGAAGAATAAGTGAATTTGGTGAATGTGGGGCTAAACATAGGACCAATAGAATTATAACACTTGTCACAAGGCTAATGGATGGAGGTGGAGCACATTTTGGAGAATGTGTAGAGTTAAGGCATGTAGGTGGATGTGTAAGAGGATGTAAGAGAATTAAATGAATATGGTTGAAATGTAAGAGAATGTTGTTGAAGGTGTCAAAGGGAAAACATGGCACGTAAGTGTAATTAAATGCCTTTGTAAGAGGTATTTATGAGTTTGGAAGAAGCATTGAAAACCTTGTAAGAAGTTTAAATGCCTTTGGGAGAGAAATTCAACAAAAGGGGCTTTAAGGGAATATTCCCTAGAATATGCCTTTGTGAGGATAAATAAGGTATTTACTTATTTAAAAGAATTGATTTTCTTGTGCAACTTAGTTAGTTGGCTTGTAGGTGAAGGGGTGAGGGGGATGCAAGAGAATTGAAGGCATGTTAATGAGGATGCAAGAGAATTTAATGCCTTTTAGAGGAAAAATCAACAAAAGGGGCTTTGTAAGAGGCTTAAATGCCTTTGGAAGAAGCATTGAAAACCTTGTAAGAAGTTTAAATCCCTTTGGGAGGGAAAGTCAAAAAAAGGGGCTTTGAGGGAATATTCCCTATAATATGCCTTTGTGAGGATAAATAAGGTAATTACCTATTTAACAAAATTGATTTTCTTGTGCAACTTGGTTAGTTGACCAAGGTTTGACTTAACCAAGGGTGGGGTTAAAGGCTAGGGAAATATGTAATGGAGATTAGGGGGTAATTAGGCTAATTAATTTAGAATTAATCTAAGTACGATTAGGGGTAATTAGGTTGATTAATTTAGAAATAATTAATTTAGGTGGTAATTAGGTTATTTAATTTAGAATTAATTAATCTAAGTAGGATTAGGGGGTAGTTAGGTTAATTAATTTAGAATTAATTAATCTAAGTGGGATTTAGGGGTAATTAGGTTAATTAATTTATAATTAATTAATCTAAGTGGGATTAGGGTTTTTTTTACATTTGTTAAATAACTAGATATATTTATACAAATGAGAGGACATAAAGCATTTAATTAAATAATTTGATTTATTTAATTAAATTAGATGAACATTAGTGAATTAATCTAATAAATTGTTTTATTTGATGAATAGTAGAAATTTGATGAATTTAACTAAATAATAAGATTTATTTAATTAAATGGTTAGTGCAGAGGTGATTTAGGAGGAAGTGATGTTAATTAATCAGAATTAGATGCATGATGTCAATCAGGATTATTTGAGTGTCTATATTTTTCCCCTCTTTGAAGTAGCGTACCTGTTGCGTTGATTTAAAGAATAACACTATTGAGATCAAAATTCAATTTTTTTCTAATTTTTTCGGATGCCCCATTGATGCCCCAGTGGAAGAAATTATGCTGCTATATTACCCCCTTGAGATATTGAGTGGAAATTTCAATTCTCCAATCGAAATCACGATAAAAATGCAAGAGGAGTGGTGTTGTTGATCAGAGGATGAAAAGATAATTCTTTAGAAAGATCAGATATTTGACGTAGACAATTTTGATGATGTATAGATAGTCATCATCCATGGGTAGCCTCATGTATATTTTGAGATATCACATATATTTTGGGTAGAAATGTTAGTAAAGATAGAAGAATAAGAAGAATAAGATGGATGGATGAACCCTTGAGTCCAAGAAGATGCAGAATTCCAACAAGTCTTTGAATCATCAAGACTTTATTAGATATGATGATGAGTGATGATGATTTACTTATCCAGGGATTGGGACACTAATGGCATAACTTTCCTTATGATTGATAAAACACATAGACATGATGCATCAAGGTATGAACAACCAGGATGGTGTGGTATCTAGTGTGATGGGCTTTGACTCAACAAATAGATAGGAATATTCTTGTTCACACCTAACATACATAAAACTTGCTAGGATGCACTTTAGAAGCTTCAAACATCTTTGACCAAAACATAGAAAAGGAATAGCCTATCAATGTAATAGTCAAAAATTTGCATAAAACACCTTCCATACACACCTAACAAAGTAAGTATTCACCAAGGTTATATTACAAGAACATCCAACAAGCACAACAAACAAAAGATATTGATCAATTCCCCATTCCTTTCTCTCTAAATCATTTTGATAGACATCATTAAGAGGTCATTGGAATGAGCACAATAAAATAAATCACAAGAAAATATCAAGTAAAATAAACAAGCTAATGTTCTTCATACCTCTAGCCAAAGGGATGTGTTTTTCTTGGAATAATTATCCAGAGTGATTGCCAAAGATAATGCCCATTGTAGGAAGGATGCATCCTAGGACATGATAGTGGATGGTGGCAAGTTGATAGGTTGTTGAAAATGTCGTTGATATAAGGTTTGATTGACATGTTTGAGAATGATCAAGAGTTTGATTTTGCATTTAAAATTTTGTTGTTTTGATTTTGATTTTGTGTTTGAAGTTTGATTTTTCTGATTGTTGTGGTTGTTTCTATTTTCATTTCCAAAGGATGAAGGTGATGATTGCTTTATTATGAGTGGATGTTTACTGTGGGTGAAAGCAAAATGGGATGGATGGATTTTTTCAAATATTTGGATGTTTTTGATGTTTTTGAAATGTTATGAGGCTATTTTTTTGGATTTTCAAGTTATTTAAATGTTCTTGTGTTTTTGTGTCTCGGGGGCTAATTAAAGATTAACCTTGCCTACATTTAAGCTTAGAGATGACGAAGTTCGGATACCATGTTTTTGACATTTTTCTTTTTGATTTTTGACTTGTTTTAGGATTTTGATATGTTTTGAATGATTTTGGATTTTTGCATGATTTTGACAATTTGGATATGGATGTGTGATGATATCAGTGCTCTATTTTAGGATTTTGTTGAAAAAAAAGCTAGGGTTGATTGATTTGATTGATTGATTGGTGATGATAACATTCTTGATGATACACAACAATGCAAGGATAGTGTGAAGAAACATGAGGACTAGGAAGGATATCCCGAGATGATGATGGATTGATTGAATTTGATTGATGAAGATTTTGAAGCTTGGTTTGGAAAAAAAATTGTTTGAATGATTTGATGTGACGTTGAAGTGCAAATTAGATACAACTAATATTGATTATTTGGATTGCTGTTCGATGAAAGATAAAGCTTGCTAAGGAACATCTTCTCATCAAAATGTGCCATGGGCTAGTGATTTGGATTCTTGCTCACAAATGCTTTGACCAATTTGATTTCATGTTTTCCAATGTTCAGATCACCACATAAGTTGGAAGTATAGATCAATATTTATTCTTGAAGAAAGATGTAAATATTTTCCCCCAGTGTCTAACAATTATGGAATACCATGGGTGGATGCTTGGATAGATGTATGGGTGGATGTACATGGTAAGCATGCAAAGGATGCCAAGGATTATCTTGTGATACGATAAGGTGTTCAAATAGAGGATGCTCATTTGGATAGTGCTTCATGGTTCAGATGATGTTGGATAGGATAGGATCAATGATAATGACCCATGTCAAGATTTTTACCATAAGCAAGTGTAAAGTGTGCACTAAACTTATATCAAGATCAAGATAATTTGGAAGATGGATGTAGATGGATGAAAATGGATTGGATAAATGGTTCATGAATGAATGGATTTATTATGGATAAGATGGATGGAATGTTGGATTTATTATGGATGAGATAAGATGCTTTCACTTGAACTAGTGCACACAGATGATCGATTCTACACATGATGCTTGTTTGCTAGGTTTTCATCATGGTACCTACCCAAAGTACCACCATAGTGGTTTTCACTGGAGGACGATTTTTATCTTTACTATTTTCATGATTTTTTTTTAATATTTCTAAAAGATTTCATGTTGAACCACCTCGTGGTGTCGATGTAGATTCTTTTGTCATAATGTTCCATCGATATCCTGCTCAAAGAAGCTACTTTTCCAAGATACATGCACTTGAATAAAACTTTTGAGATTCTTGATCTACTTTTTTGATATCGGAGTTAACTTTGTCTTTTCGCACACATCGTGATGGAGTGCCTTCTGAATCCTTATGATGAAGGTTTGTTTCCAATACATGGTCAATATGAGAATTGGATATCATGCATGGTAGAACAAATGATGTAGTGTGTTTAGGAATAGAATATGGATTGGTTGACAACTTGGAACGTTTGACTCTCCAAACTTGGGAAGATGAACAATGATGGGTGGATATGAAAGTGTGCTTGTAATTAGGACCAACTACTTGATATACTTTGTATATTGCTTGAAAATCCTATTTTTTTCCTTTTTCAACATCTTTGATGGATACTTTTCCCTTTTTTATTTTTCCCCATAGTTTCTTTGACTAATGGAATTTGATAGGGATAACCTTTCTTTGTATTCTTTTGTATCCACTTGTATTTGATTTTTCCTTCATGCTTTGCAACTTATTTTTCATTGATAACATTCTTTGTGCTTTGATTCAAATCTTTCTTTTAATGTTGGTCCCAAATCATGGATGGGGTGATGGGTGGATGAAGATTCATGACGTGGTTGGTTGTAGTATTAGCATTGCTTTCATCATAAGGATTATTTGTGCTCCCTATGTTGATGTTTGCTTGAGACATAGTTTACCCCAGTATGGTGGTAGTAGCACCTTTGTTCTTTGATTCTACTTGTTTAAAGATGTCTTGTTTAGCAAGCATCCTTTGATAAATGACCACTGTAGGTGATGTTATTTCAATTTGTTGCTTTGTTGACTCTAGAATATCTTGTTTTTTTTTACTTGTTTTCTTGAGTGGATAATGCTAGATATCTTCATATATGATGTCATCAATCTGAATTTGGGATATATTTGATCCTGATGTTGATAACTCAGCTTGAATGTAGGAATTAATAACCTCCTATTCTTGTGTAATAATCTCAAGAGTAGAGGAATCTTGTTATGAATGAAAATCATCTAGATGTTCATCCAAAGAAATCATCACATGGGTGGATGGAGAAGTATGTGCTATATGGATATGATCATCATTTGTGACATCTTGTATAGTTTGGAGAGTTCCTGGAGATAGAGATTCCTGATCTTGATTAATTTTGGAATTGCTTTCGATGTGCTTTGGATCAAGTTCTTGACATGGGTCAATTTCAAAGGATGGATTGCATACAAAGGGGTCTTGGATGTCTTCATTAGGCATGGGAAGTGGCTTAATATCCTCTTGATCTTTGAGTGGACTTGGATCAAGTGTTGAGTTGAGGATCTTTTCAATATCTATAACCATGAGGTCAAAGGATATCAATATGTCTTGGAAAGGACCATTGCTATACTTTGGAATAAATTTTTGAGATATATCCTCTAACTTATTTGATGATGTAGAGACATTGTCAACATGATCATTGGTGGATGGATCTTGGATTATGTCAATAGGATCAAATAATTCTAACACTCCTTGAAATAGATCATTGTTGGATATTATTGGTGAATTTTGATCATGATTGAAAAGTGACTCTTGATGCATGTTGATTTGATCGTTGGATGAGGTAGAAACATCTTCAATGTGCTCATCAATGGATAGATCTTGATCAGTGTCTTCAATAGTTGTGGTGGAGATATTGTCACTGCTTTCAACCATGTGATCAAATGATGTTAGCATTTCTTGAAATGAGTCATTGTGGGATATTATTGATGGGTTTTGATCATGATTGAAAAGTGACTCTTGATGTATGTTGATTTGATCATTGGATGAGGTAGAAACATCTTCAAGGTGCTCATTGATGGATAGGTCTTGATCATTATCCTCAATAGTTGTGGTGGAGAGATGGTCATTGCTATCATTAGTGGTTGAATCTTGATCATTGTTGTCAACATTATTATTCCTTGATCAAGAAGGTCTTGGATGAGATTTTTGAGTTGAATACAATTTTATGTTCTATGAATATTTTCTCTCTGATACTAACAATAAGATCTACCCGTATTCCAAGGGAATTTTATGATAGAGTTGAATGCACTTACTTTTGGAAGATTGATGAGTTTTGCATTAACTAACTTGTGTAATGTGGATTCAATTGGCTCTCCCAAAGGAGTGTATTCATGTTTGTTATCCTGTGAGATTTGTACTTTTTGAAATTGACCTTGTGGTGATTGATTTTGGAGATGTGGTGATTGGGCTCGTTGTTGATGTTGTTGATCTTGATATCCAACCTATTGACATTGGGGATATTCTTCTTGTTGAGGTTGTGGAGACAACTCATTGGTTTGAGACATGGTTTAACCAATGGGGGATTGTGTAGATTTTGGGGTGGAGATGTCTCTTGGTAATATGAATCAACAAATTTTCTAAGTATAGCAATTTGATTTCGTAAAATTTGTTCTTGATCTTGACACCCTTGATATAGTTGATTTTGTTGTTGGTCAAGAATATTTGGAATATACGCTTGTGGTATTTGTATGGGATCATGCACAAATTAATTTTGGACAATGTTCTAATTTAGAACGAGGTTCATATTTTGCATTATAGGTTGAGATGGAACATTGTTGTGGTTGGGAAACATATTGCTTTGATTTGGGTAACTTTGATTTTACATGGTGTTACCTGGACATGGATCAATACATTGATTTTTCATCACATTGTTTGGATTTTGGAAAACATTGGTATGATTCACAAACATATCTATCCCAAAGTTCACCAAGTGTGGATTTGATATATTTCATGTTTGGTAAGCTTGCACTTGGTATATTCACATTTGGCATGTATGGATTGGATGGGATAATGTTGTTTTTTTGAAGACTCATGCATTGATTGTTTGGTTGATAAATTTGTAGGTTTTGACTTTGATTTAAATATATCATAGGGAATGGTGTCCCAAAATTTAGATTGGGCATTCTCACATTTGTTGTATCATTGAGGTTTGTAGGAGATAATGATCCCATGTATGGATTGTATAAATGTGATTTTTGATAATCAATTGGCATTGTAAGGATTTGATAGTTTGGTTGATTTAGATTACTCATGATGTATGAATCAAGTTTATATTCCATGTTTTTCCTGTGTTTTGACCCTGATGACCTCTAAGGAATTTAAGACCAATGATGAGATGAAATATGAAAGGGTGAGTTATATGGGTGTTTGAAATTTTAGGAACTTTGGTCAATACTAGACTTAGGGTTTTTATTTTGATGTTTTCATTTGGATAATGAACTCGTAAATCCTAGGATAGACTTGTGATCTATGGATAAACTTGTTCAAAGGATGCTAATTTAACTAAATGTGTAAGAAAGGATTCATTCCCACACACCTAACTAAACAAGGTGATTTTGATTTGGTTTAATGATATACTCAAGTCTAGCATAATGGTGTTTCCAAAGTTTCAAAGGTTATTTGTGAGATGGATTTTGGTAGATGTTTGGGATGGATGAAGTGTTTGATTTGATCCTAAATGAACCTAAGAAGGACTTGTTTACAAGACCAAGGTAGTGAAGAACATGCTTTTCCCTAAGAGTGCTTCAAACCAATAGATCAATGTTTGCTCAGAAGACCATAAGACCAAAGATAAACAAGAACATGTGTGGGGTTCAATTGATTTCATCTTGATTAATGAATTACTTTTAACACACCCACTTGTCGTGCTTAAATTTTAAACTAAATGTCTATGTCTTAACTCCTATTCATTCCACAAGGTCCATGATGTGAAAATCAAAGAGTCAAGGCCATAGTTTCCCTAGATTGAATTTTGAAGAGAGTAAATTGAGATATGAGCCCAAATATTTAGAAGCCTCTAAGGATAAAATACCTAGGGACAAGCAGTAATAATTGGACCCTTCAAAGATATTCACTTTTTCTAAAGAGTTTGAAATTTTGACGATTTGTTTAATGTTTGTTTCAAAGTTTAAGATCCAAGCAATGTGTTTGACTGACTCACAAATTACACAATCCAAGGCTTCAAAGATACTACTTATTGAGTCCCCATTCGGATTTCTCCAAACACTAAGACAAAGTGAACAGTTAGAGATTTGGTGACATTGGCTCACCTCCATGACACACACTTCTCAGGACCACCAAATCTCAAAATCTTGAAGATCCGAAGACCTTAAGGATTTTTTTTTCTACTTTGAATAGTAAAAATGTGGGGCAGCTTTAGAATGTCCATTCTTGCACCAAAAAGTATTAAGGATTTTAGTCTTTTAAATAAAGGGTTGTAGTAAGGACATCTGGTTCAGGGGATACTGTGATAAACTCGCTCAAGAGCTCTCCTAACCCTTAGAAAAAGGGTATTACGTATCATAAAGATACTAGGGGAGAGCTATCATGCATCACTTCTCGTTGATTGCAAATTTTCCTTGCAATCACAAATTTATATAGTAGTTCAGAAGAGCTTGGCTTTAGCTTGTTATCACTTGGATCGTTCCCTCCTTTCGAAGTGGGGAGATAGGCCCTCTAAAGATAAAAAAAGTGAAATAGTACATTTTTGGTTCACCTGCCTAGATTGCATAAAGTGCTAGGAGAGAACACACACAATGCCTTTCATTCACACTAGCATGGGGGTTCAATTTTAGATGCAAATCAAAAAGTGTGGATGACTTTAGACAACTAATGTAAAAAGAATGCTTTTGATTCTCAACATCACTGAGTGGTGCGAGAGAGGTGCATACATATTCAAGTGACAAAAATTATAAAAAATCACAAAACAATGAAGGCACAAGTTCTTTTTAAACCCAAAGTAAAGATGAATTCATTTTAAAGCACCGAGCTCAATGTGAGTTTTCCTTGTTCAATTTCAACCCAAAATAAAAGTCTAGTAAGTTTCTAATGTTCAATTTTAATCAACTTTAACAAAGCTTGAGTAGATTGTTAATTTTAATCCCAAAGTAATGCTAGTTGGTCCTAAAATAGAAAATGAAGAGCATAATTGGAAATCCTAAGTTATTCCAATGAATATTAAAAAATACTTTTAGGTTTCCAAGTTGATGTTTCTCTTCAATATGCAAATAATATCAAACTAGGCATGTTATCAAATGTGGCATGTTATCCAACCCAAGCACAACAACAAGCACAAGAGAGTTACAACAAGGCACAAGAGTATTAGTCATTTAAACAAGAAAATAAGCATTCCCTATGAGATTCTTAAGCATGCTAAGAAGATGAAAATATGATCAAAATAACATGAAATAACAAGTAAATGAACATGAAATACAAATATAAGCTACTCAAACCCCATCCCATAGGGGGATTGGTGTCACTTTGATGTGGAAAGTGACCCTTTACCAATCCCAATTTGATAAGCTCCAAGATCCTGATGAACAATGGTGATTTTGATGCAAAATGATAGTAGAATCAAGCTAAAATGATATGAAAAAATGAAGTTGTGGATCAAAATGGATTTGATAAATACCAATTTCCCTCAAAGATAGTGATAGAAATTGGATGATTGATGGATGAAATGAGAATAATGATTTGCATGAGATGGTGGATCCATATTGTGTAGAGAAAGCCTCTACTTATAGGATTCAAGTGTGGAAGAATGAGTGAATTTGGTGAATTTGGGACTAAACATAGGACCAATAGAATTGTGACACTTGTCACAAGGCTAATGGATGGAGGTGGAGCACATTTTGGAGAATGTGTAGAGTTAAGGCATGTAGGTGGATGTGTAAGAGGATGTAAGTGAATTAAATGAATATCATTGAAATGTAAGAGAATGTTGTTGAAGGTGTAAGATGGAAAATATGGCATGTAAGTGCAATTAAATGCCTTTGTAAGAGGTATTTATGAGTTTGGAAGAATCATTGAAAACCTTATAGGAAGTTTAAATGCCTTTGGGAGAGAAAGTCAACAAAAGGGGCTTTAAGGGAATATTCCCTAGAATATGCCTTTGTGAGGATAAATAAGGCATTTACTTGTTTAAAAGAATTGATTTTTTTGTGCAACTTGGTTAGTTGACCGAGGGTTGACTTAACCAAGGGTGGCGTTAAAGGCTAGGGAAATGGGTAATGGGATTAAATTAGATGAACATTATTGAATTAATCTAATAAATTATTTTATTTGATTAACAGTATAAATTGATAAATTTAACTAAATAATAAGATTTATTTAATTAAATGGTTAGTGCAGAGGTGATTTAGGAGGAAGTGATGTTAATTAATCAGAAATAGATGCATAATGTCAATCAAGATTATTTGAGTGTCTACACTTGGTATTTTCTGAAAAAGACCTTCCTCAAAGATCCTTCCATAATCAAGCTTTTTATCTCAAGGTTTTTGTCCATAAACACAAGATCAAGGGAGTCCTAATAGATGGAGGTTCAAGATTAAACATATGTACCCTAAAAATGGTAAAGCAATTAGGATATTCTGATGATGTGATTGATAAGAACCGAAGTATCACTATAAGGGATTATGATGATATGGAGAGAAACTCTTAGAGAACAATAAGACTACCAATTCAAGTGGGGCCAGCAATAGCATAAACAACTTATCAGGTACTGGATCTTGAATCACCCTATAACCTTCTCTTGGGATGTCTATGGATCCATGCAATGCAAGTGGTCCCTTTAACCTTTCATAAATGCTTAAAATTTGCTTACAATGATAAGGAAGTTATAGTATATGTCGATCCTGAACCCTTCCATTACTACTCAAACTTGGAGGAGAAGTACAAAGATCTCCTTCAAATACCTAGTAATGACATATCATTCCACTCATTTTCATATGTCGATCCAACATCACTTGCTTCATCCTCAACTCCATCTACATCAACTGACCCTCCAAAATCTAGCCTCAAGATCCAAGTGATTGACAAGGGCTATGGAGAATACCATTTTAAACAATCCTATTAAATTTGGTAGCTTCCTCCATCACCAAAATCCTACATGCAACCAAAGGAAATAAAGCATGTTCAAGTGGTCACCTATGAATTCAAACCTATTATCTTCACCAAGTGGGGAGGCATGAAGTCTAGCATTGAAACCCACTAGGGGCATACAAAATCATAAAACTTCAGAGATATTAACAAGGCATGCCCTAAGGATGACTTCCCCCTTCCCAACATTGACATCATAGTGGATCTAACTATTGGTTATGAAATGCTTTCACTAATGGATGTATTTTCCAAGTACAACCAAATAAAGATAGCCCCAAAAGATCAACAAAAAATAGCTTTTACCTGTGCTTGGGGAGATTTTTGCTAGAACATCATGTCGTTTGGTTTGAAGAATGTAGGAATCGTGTATCAAAGAGAAATGACTACCATAGTCCATGAAATTTTTCACATTACCATGGAAGATTATGTAGATGATATATTAGCTAAATCAGTCACAAGGCATGAACACCTGGCTAACTTAGCTAAGATATTTGATAGACTAGAGGAATATAACTTGCATCTAAATCTGAAGAAATATGTGTTCGACATAACATCTAGGAAACTGTTGGGCTACATTGTGTCCAGAAGAGGTATCAAGGTGTGTCCACAAAGATGTAGCATTCAAATGGGATGAAAGTTGTGATCAATATTTTCAACAAGTAAAGGACTATTTTCTCACCCCTCCAGTATTGATGCCTCCAATTCAAGATAAAGCAATGATTCTATATGTGTCCACGACAACAACTTTGGGATATCTATTAGCACAACTTGAACAGAATAAAGAATGAGCAGTTTACTACATTAGTCATACCCTGGTTGGCTATGAGTTGAATTATACACCCATTGAATGAGCATGTCTATCAATTTTCTTTGCAGAACAAAATCTTAGGCATTACATGTTAAACAAACAAATCAAGTAGACCCCTTGTAATATATCTTGGCAAAGGAATTTCTTATAGGAAGAATTTCTAAGTGGGTCATGATACATAGCAAATTCAACATAGAATATGTCAATAGAAAAGCCATCAAGGGATAGGTGATAGCAAATCAATTAATAGAAGCACCAATTGAAGATCATCAATCACTCATAGAAGAGTTTCTAGATGCATCCTACTAACAACTCAGTTAACCCATTGGACCATGTACTTCAACAGATCCCATACTCAGCATGACTCAGGGGTTGATATCCTATTTCTCACACCACAAGGAGATAGTATATCAAAAACATACAAGATTTTTTTCTCTTGTACAAACAATATATCTGAGTATGAAGCAATGATCACTAGGTTGAAAATGGTTATGGAATGGAAAATTAAGGAACTACAAGTCTATGGTGACTCCCAGCTGGTCATAAGGAAGGTCAACGGTGAATACTAGACTACAGATGACAAGCTTATTCCATACAAAAGGATGGTGGAAAGCTTCAAATAATACCTTTTGTTCATCATCTTTGAACAGATCCCTAGGGTTAACAATAAAGAAGATGATGCTATGACTACTATTGGTTCACTCCTTGACATACCTAAGAACATTCCTAGATATGAATTCCTAGTGGAATAGTTGCTTATACTAGCATTTGATATCTTGGAATTCAAACTCATATATGATGTTGTTGGTCTTGACTCGCCTTGGTATGAAGACACATTTTCCTATATCCAACATGAAATCATACCACCTCACCTAACAATAAATCAAAAGAAAATCTTCATCCATCGAACTTCTAGATTTACAATCCTAGGAGATACCTTATATCATTGAAGCCTCAATGGTGCGTTACTTTGATGTCTTAACATGGAAGAAGTACAAACTGCCTTGCAATACGTACACGAAGGTGTTTGTGGATCTCACTCTATTGGACCTAACCTATTCCAAAAGATACTTTGAACAAGGTACTACTGGACATCAATGGAGCAAGAAGTAGTTCATTATTCCAAGATTGTCATCAATGCCAACAACATGGAGATATTGTGCACACACATGTACAAGAGTTACATCCTATCACTACTACATGGCCCTTCTTTTAGTGGGGACTTGACTTAATAGGAAAGATATCACTGACCTCATCGAATGGACACAAATTCATCATCACTACTACATAGTACTTTACAAAGTGGATAGAAGCTATTCCTTTAACTTATATCATAGGGAAAAAAATAGCTAAGTTGATTCTTAGCTATTTAATCTGTTGATGTGGTATCCCAAAAACTATCATAATAGATAATGGAGCTTTTTTTAAGAACCAAGATGTTTGTGAGCTTTTCTCAAGATTCTCTATCCAACACCACTTTTCAACTCAATATTATCCCCAAGGAAATTTCCAGGATGAAGCATCCAATAAGACCATCTTAAAAATCCTAAAGAAAAAATTTAATTAAGTCGATCGTGATTAGAAAATATAGCGAAACCCAACCTTATGGAATTATAGACCAACACCTACACACCTAGATGTGTGACTCCTTTTTCCTTGGTCTACGGATCTAAAGCAATATTTCCTATAGTAGTTAAAATCCCATCCTTGAGAGTGTCATTGAAGGATCTTGTTAGAGACAAAGAGTATTGGGTATCCAGAATTAATGAGCTTGAACTCGTAGATGAAAGACACTTGAGCGCATTGAACCATCTATAGGACTATCAAAATTGGATGAAGAAAAGCTACAATAAGAAAATAAAAAATAGGAACTTTCAGGTCGGTGACTTGGTCCTAATTAGAAAATCTAGTTATGTAGATAGGGAAAAATCCAAAGGTTTATTATGTGTTGAGAACAATAAACTAATTAAATCCTATCAAGCACCATGAATCACAAACTAGAATGAAAATATAAATAAATGAAAGACATGCAAACCAATTTTCAAACTAGACTTGATTGACCTCCATGGCTCTTCTCCACCTGCATAAGAATGCAAGATTTTGAAGGTTGATTGATGAAGGAATGTTGGTTGCTCAATTTTGCAGCATAACGACCTGATGAAGATGATAAATGGCAATGGATGGAAGATAGAAGAATGATTTTGACATAGTGAAGATGCTAGAAGAAGATTCGATGCAAATGGCCTGTGAAAGGTTAGATTTATAGATTTTCGATGTGGACAGAGATAAGATTTGATAAGATTGATAAGGATTTGATTTTTTGACAAAAGAGGAAATACAATGAGATGAGATAAGATTTTCAAAACATAGAAAGATTTTGATTTATTGTTTTAAAGGAATTAAAACAAGATAAGATAAGATGTGAAAAGATAGAAAGATTTTGATTCTCTTTCAAAGGAAATAAATCCTGAAAAAGATGAGAAGGATAATTGATGAATTATCTAATTAAATAAATTAATTAGATGCACATGAGTTTCAATTTTGGAAAGAAAGCGAGAAGATATTTTTAAGATTTTATTAATTAAATAAATATTTGATTTATTTAATTAATGTTGGATTTATGATTTCATTAATTAAATAATATAAATTATTTAATTAACATTAGAAGAATTGATAGAAATGATTTAATTAATTAAATAATATAAATTATTTAATTAACATTAGAGGAATGGATGGAAATGATTTAATTAATTAAATAATATAAATTATTTAATTAACATTAGAGAATAGATGGAAATGATTTCATTAATTAAATAATATAAATTATTTAATTAACATTAGAAGAATTGATAGAAATAATTTAATTAATTAAATAATAACATTAGAGGAATGGATGAAAATGATTTAATTAATTATAATATATAAATGATTTAATTAACATTAGAGGAATGAATGAAAATGATTTAAATTATTTAATTAACATTAAAGGAATGGATGGATTATGCATAGGAAGGGAATAAATGAAATTAGTCAAATACATAAGATTTATTTAACTAATTAGATGATGACATGGGTACCTAGGGAAAAACGTGATACAAGGTGTCTAAATGATGCAATGTTGTGACAAGGTATCGTAAGAGGACAATTTTTTGATGTCTACAAGTTGAATCAAGATGGGAAAGGTAAGTTTGAACCAAATTGGCTACGTCCATATATCATTACAACAAGTTACAACTCTAGAGCATATCAGTTGGCTACATCAGAAGGAGAACCTCTAGTTGATCCTCTTAACAACAATCATCTCAAGAAGTTCTATACCTAAGCATATCAAAATATCCTAGGCAAAAAAGTGAATTTAAAAAAAAAAAATCACAAATCTATAAAATAGTAAAGAGAAATAAAATGTCCTTTAAGTGAAAACCACTTTGTGGCACTTGTAGGACCAATACCATAGTGAAAATCTAGCAAACAGGTGCTAAATTTGAATAATACATGTACCCTCATCTATCAGTACTATCTATCTACTATCGTATCCACTCCACATATCACATAATAAAACATCCACCCAACAATGGCTCGATAACTGATCAAGTGTTGAACATAGCTACACCATCTCTATCCACCATTTGTTTTATCCACCTATACCTAATAAAATGCAATCTTATTTCAAACTGGGGGTAAGCTCCTAAACCTAGTGGCAGTTTGGATCCTTGATCATCCCATCACTTACAAAAAACTATCAAAACAAAATAAAAAACATCCAAAAAACTATCCAAATCAAAAACATCCAAAAAAATCAAAAATCCCAAAAAATATTGTAGTCTTTCTTCGGACGAGCCACATTGAGTAAATAAAGTCGAACTACATTGTCTCTGAGCTTGCATGTAGGCAAGGACATCATCAATGAGCCCTCGAGGCACTAGGTCAATCCCTGTAGGTGTCCCTCTTGGTCTTTAAAGTTGGTCAAAAATTTGAAAATATTCAAAAATCGTATCAAAATCCAAAAACAATCGTCAAACGTAAAAATAAAAATAAAAATAGTGTCACTCAATATAGTCAAACTGTGATGTCTTTGCATTCATCATGTAGGAAACTCCATCATTGATGATCCCCCAAGGCACTAGGTCAATCCCCTTAGGTCTCCCTCTTAGTCACTAAATCTCTCAAAAACATTAGAAACAACATCAAATAACCTCAAAAAGCATAAAAACATTAAAAAAAAATCTCAAAAATCCCATATCCACAATAACCTCTCCATCCATAATAAACAATCATTGTCTTCAACCTTTGACAATGCAATCAGCAAACAAAGAAAACACCAAAATTCAAAACTTTCAAGTAAAGAAATAAGACAATAGGATCATCATCGGACTAAAACAATGCCTAAATGTTAACTACCCCACCTTTTGAGAATCATCATCAACATCTTGACATATTTCTTAATAGATAAAATGTTCCTACAATAGACAAGATCAATGGATAACATCCTAAAACATCAAAAAATCTATGGCAAGTGATACAAAAGCATTGTTTTATCTTTTGTGATCTTATCTTTTTATTTATCTTAATGTCTCATTCCTAGGATCTCTTGAGAATGTCCACAAGGATTCAGAGAAGGAATGGGGGCATTGATCATCAAGTTTGTTTGCTTTGTTTGTTGGATATTTTTTTAATACTACCACGGTGAATACTTGCTTTATTATGTGTGTGGAAGTAGTTTTGGGGAAATTCGTGTAGTGGTTGCATGTTAGATACCCCATACCTCTTTGTGTAATTGGTCTGAAATGTTTTGAAACTTCTCACCCATACACTCTAACAAGGTTTCTTTGTGTTTGGTATGAGCAAAAATACTCCTTGTTTATGGAGTCAAAGTCCACACAATAGATACAAATCCATCTTGGTCATTAATACCCTAGTGCATCGTGTCTCTTTAATAAGGATTTCTAAACATTACTTAGTCTCCATGAAGCAAAAGAAAACTCATCATCTTTTACATATCATTAATCATCCAATTTCCTCTATCCTCTGATCCTACTAACATTTCTTCTGGCTAACATCTCCATCTTGAATCACAATATTATTAGAACCTTTTCGTGAGCCCAACCAAAAAATAATTTTTTCCAACAAACCTCTCAAGGGGGCAACCTAGTGTCTTAAAATCATTCCACTAACCGTTGGGGCACAATGGGGCATATTAGTTTTTTTCTTTCTTGATCTAAACATTGAATTCTTTGAAACAATGTAACCAGTACATTATGTGAAAGAGGAGCAAAATGTAGACATGTAAAAAATCGTTTAATGCATATCACACATCCTAAACTACATTTTTCCATTATTGGCATCACTTTCGTTATCATCATTGCATTTCACTTCATTAACATCATTAATCACCTTTTTAACATCATTTACATCATTAACCCTATTTTCCTCTATTAATTAGATAGTCATGAATTGTTTAATTAATTCACTATGTCATCACCTAATTTAACCTTATTCTTCTTGATTAATTAAATAAAGACTAATTATTTAATTATGTCTCTAACATACTTTATTCTTCTAAATTAATTAAATTGTTATCATTAATTATTTAATTAAGCTACTTTCCCTTCTCCAAAATTGAATAATTAAATCAATTATTCAATTTCCCCAAAATCACTCAACATGATCAATTAATAAATATACCTTTATTTATTAAAGTCAAACATATCTTGCACGTTCCTCTCAAACATTAATTAATTATTAAATTAATTAAAACATCCTCACATATCTTGATTTAATAAATCATGACCACTAATTTCTCAATCTAATTTCCCAATCCCTCCAATTATGCTAATCTCACTAAACACTCAATTTGATTTCTTCAATCCCACCCCACTAATTATCCAATTAATCCCTTAATTGGATAAATCAGATGAGTTAACTGATCAATCTATTTCCTCTCAACAATTCTCAACCATTGATCCTAATCTTTTATTGTTGAATCTTTGATTGTTCATTTAAAAATCGTAAATCTATAAAATAACCTTCATCCTTCTCATAATTAATTTGGAGAATTTGTAGAAAGGTCATGATAGATTGACTATTGAAGAAAATTGAGCAGACATAAAATTGAGCAGACATATAATTGCATACTAGATCATCATTGTTATCACACTTTTGCAATCATGGAGGCTTCGTGTTGAATCAAGAAATCCAACATCCATCTTCAACATGAATACACTCCACCACAGGATGGTATGATTGTAGTTTTTAAATTCATTGTATGTTTCATTCATTTATGTTAACCTCTCTTGTTTTAATTCTTAAAGCTTTGTAGTTACATTTCTTGGGTAAGTGGGTCTTGTTATCTTGTTTTGAATTTATTTGAATTCATTTCATTATTACTAAATTATATTATCCATATTCCCTTTACACACTATGATACTAGAAATATAACTAATAGTTTGAGTTGAAGGAATGATTTACACACTTGGGAGATAAGGTGTGAAGGGGCTTAGTGATGATAAAATAGAATAGTACTAGCTTTATGGAAGGGTGTCAAGATAATGGTTTGACTTTCACTTAGGTGAAAGGTGATAAATATTTATGTCAATGGTAGTGAAGTAAATCCCATGAAATACCTAATGGTAGGTGTGTATGAAAGAGATATGTGAAGAGAGTGTAGCTATATAAATGACACTCACATTAGGAAGGTCTAAAAAAGTGGAGAAATGGGGAATATCAAGTATTTAAGAAATGAGAGGAGGATATAGTTATGGATCCAATATAATTTGGATGTAAGGAGATTAAAAATAGGAAGCTAACTGGGAAAAGGTGAAATAGGATGAATAGGACTTGATAGTGGAGGAGGGGGTGCATCTAATATAGGAAAAGTGGGAAGATGACAACACTTGCATAGACTAGATAACTAGTTACACCAAGTTTATGTGTTGAGCTTAGTTCTAGTTGAAAACCCAAAGAAATATATTAATAGACCCCATCTTCCTATTATTTCATCCATCCATAATTATCCTCATTCTTGCAATTGTATGCTTATTATTTCATAGAGATTTCCACTAGATTTTGGAGTCTCTTGGAGCCTTTCTTTTTGAAATAAAGAAAAACAGGGTTTACCAAAATGGAAAGGTAAGTCCAAAGGGTGGAAATAGACCCTATCTTCCTACATTAATTAGGAAATGAGATCCTCACGATGAATTGATTATCAACCCATAGGTAAATCAACCCAATGTGAGAATCTTCAAATTTCCTTATTCTTGAAGGATGGGGGTCAAGGTCAAACAACACTTTGGGGAGAAAAACTAAAAATAGAAAATCAACTCCAAAATGCAATCTACCACTTAGATCTTGAAGATTAAGCATAAAAATTAAAAAAATAGTAAAGCTTCTAGAAAATTTGGGAAATGGTAACACTGTGCAGCTGTCATAAAATGTTGTTTCTACAAGCTTGTCAGGGACTCATTCACCCATGGGCGAATGGGTCCAAGTCTCATGTTGTGGAAAATCTAAATCTAAGATTTGAGTCTGAAACCTACACTTCTTTCCTATAACTCTGAACCTTCAATCTTGGATCTAAATCTATAACAAATCTTCAAAACAAAAATTGTTGTTTGGTGGTGGATGGGGGTTTGCCTCGGTCAAACCCCTAGTTTGGTAATTAAACCTTGATGAAAAGAACAAGTCTGAAACATGAAAGTGTGTGTAAGCCCTAATCTTAAGTGTGTCTAATATTACAAGAGCTTAAATGCAAAGAAACCCTACTAAACTATGTTAGAATAGGATCCCTAAATGAAACAATGAATAGTGACAAAGACCTACTTTGGGAGATATCAAATCACCCTAATAGATCACAAATCTAAATATACCTTCCTTTAGGAAGAAATTAGAATGATAATAGAAGATGGAACCATTTAGGAAACAAGTCATTAGGCTTGGTTGAATGGCTTGGTGCATCTCCCAAAACCTAGAATCCATCATGATCCTCCATACGCATCTATCATCAATCCTTGGCAATGCTTGATCCTGTTAACAAAATGATCTTGAAGAATTGAAAAAACAAATGGAATGTTGCTCCAAGACTTCAACTTTGAATGCTTGATTGACTTCTCCTTGCTCTTGAATGTAAATCCTTGTGATTTCATGTGAATCTCTTGCTTTTCTAGTGAAAAATTATTGAAAGACTTAGCTTTATAAGCTTCGTTTCTAATTTCTTGTTTATTAGATCCTAAAAGCTGACATTTAGAATTTGAATTCAGGACCTTGAAATGCCACCAAAAACATGTTTAAATTTTAATTTGTGAACTTAAAGGGGACCCATGGTGAATGGGTCCTAACCTAAAAGCTCGGGACCTAATTTATCTCAGGGTATTAAGTTGATTGATAACATTTATTCATTGTGGGTTATAGTATTGGGTTATAAAAAAAATAGGCCTTGGGATGTGTTATAAAGGGTATTAGGGGCCCATTAATGATGTTTAAAAATGCATAAATGCAAGGTCACTAAAATAGGTCCAAATTAAGTGTGAAATTGTACTTTCACCTAGAAAGGAGTATAATTTTCTACACTACATTTAGTCCCCACTTTAACGGCCATATGACACTACATGCATATGCAAGGTAAATGAGTTCGAATAAAAAATATACTCATGGATTTATTTGCAAATAGGGAGAATGAAGCCCCCATTGTAGCCATCTAAAAAACCAAAATGTTAGGAACCACATCCTGCAACACCAATTTGTTAGTCATTCAAAAATCCTTTTATCAAACTTCTACAAAGAATCAAATTTGAGGGTAGATGTATGCCCCTTGGATTCCACTTGCTTTACAGAGGTGGAATCAGGGTAGCCATGAAACCATATTGAATTACTTGGTTTTGATGATGTGAACGCTTACAATAGGGTATTGTATTTACAACACCACATATTGATAGGCATTAGATTAGATCAAGGATGGAATCATGAATCCAATACAACAAACAACATCAAAAATAAAGTTCACTAGTCCCCAATATGTTGATTTGAATAAAATGTATCAATATAATATACTTTTCTTTAATAGCGTTTAGTATATATGAATGAAAATGACACTTTTATCTATCATTTTGACATTTACCTTTTTTCCAATTTATCTTGGTGTAGAGTGATTGAAGATTCCTAGCATACGAGCATACAAGTCTCTAAGACTTGAGATTTTGTGTGATGAGGTAGCGTCGGGAAAGCTCTAGCATACGGTAAGTGGATTCTACTATGCTTTGTCTTTGTATTCATGTATTTATAATTTTTTTTGTATTTCTATAAGTTTTTAGGACCTTGGCAAAAAATTTGCAAAGCATCCTCCTTTGTTGCAAAGCATCCCTCTTAGTTGCAAAGTGTCCACAAATGGCTAAAGTGTCCAGGACCCCCCTCCAAAAATGGCTCATATGTCCAAGTTGGTCCCAAAGTGTGCTAGAGAAACTTTAGTGAAAATTTTAATTATTTAATGCATGTATTTAGGATTTATTTTTCTTTTTATTCTTTAGGTCGCTCCCCAATCTCAGCGGCATCTAGGAGGTAGACAATTATGTTGCCTCTAAGAGCAGCTTTCTTAGCTGTCAGAGGATGAGATTAGTATCTTACAATAGATAGGACTATTTTTGGTATACCTCATACCACGCCTGATGTATCATGATGCTATGATGATGGTCCTTGTAGAGAGGTGGGATGCAGATACATGCACCTTTTGCCTTCCTATAGGGGAGATGACCGTTACATTGGAGGACATTCACCACATCCTACGATTACCTATCTGGGGTGAGATTGTCCATTTGACAAATGAGCGAACACCTAAGGAGATGTGAGATGATATTCAGTACTCTATATGTCGGCCCATCCGAGAGGCGAGTTTCAAACCTTGTGTCAAGCTTAGATGACCGCTATATGCACAATCACCACTACTAAGGTGCATTATGATAGTCACTATAGCATTAGTGCCAGTTCTTGATGGGTGAGGCACACACTTAGTTGGAGGATTAGTTCACATCATCTGAGATATGGAGGCACATCAGATCATTTATGACTGGGGTCGAAGTATGCTAGAACATCTATACTATGACCTTGGGTGATTTGGGTACCAAGAGCTAGATAGCATAGTACATTATACACTCTTATAGGTGTGGTGATTTGCGCACATCACATGTACTAGGTCAACATTTGACCATAGCAGCCATGGGCTATCCACTAGCCTAGAGCTATTCACGATACCCTAGTGGGTAGATGAGAGACATCAATTGGTTAGGATACAGTAGGATCAAATTATATTGGGGTGACATGATTACATAGTGATGCCCCTTTACTATGATTGTGCCATGTGATAGTTTGGACATATTTAGGTTTCATCAAGGCCACAAACTATGTATCTATGATCAACACAGAGTGTCGCTAGGCCTGGAGACAATCATCATCTCACCATTTATGATGTTTAATATAGTGATTCAAAGGAAAAGGATGACAACATGCCCCCAATCTCTAATGTCGATGAAATGGGCACCATAATGGCCTACAAGTAGTGGTGGATTGGAGCATGACCTGATCATGTCTTTCCTAGGCATCATCTTGTGGGCTATGCAGGACCTCTCCCAATTTGCAGAGATGATAGGGACAATGAGGAGATCGATGGGGATACAGATGATGAGGTCATAGTACCAAACATATTCCTTGATGATGAGGAGGAGGACATCCAAATGACAAGTGATGATCCCGATGATACAAATGAGGCCCCAGTTGGCCCCGAGAGGAGAGATCCACCTCCTACCTAAGTCACTAGAGCACCATCAGTAGATGCAATAGGGATCAACATTCATGAGCGTGGGGAGGCTAACAATAGTAGTTCATCCCCACTTCCTACATAGGATGGATTTGTTGTTACACAGCTGTACCCTAATTGGTAGGCTAGAGCCCCAGGTGATGATGTGTTATTTGTGCTTTCATTATACTTTTACACTTATGTATATGATTTATATATATATATATCATGATGTGTATTGATATATTTTATGATTGCCATCTTGTAGGGTCCATGCAAGAATGGCATGATTTGTATTAGCGGGTGACCACAAAGATAGTGCCTTCTTTTCCCCCACACGACGATATACCATCAAAGTACACTCCCACACCTTCTATGGGGAGACATGCGGATCTCTTCGAGCCCATTGTGAGATTGAGGGAAACATATTGTTGAGAATGTGTGTCTAAAACTCACTATTGAAACTCAACTCAATTTCCATCAAACTCAGCTTTCCTAAAGTGTTGCATTCATGGATTTACCATAATACCATTAGGTGCACTTAAGAGGAGTGTGGGTTGGAGATGTGACCCACCATCCTGCGGTAATCTTCATCAGTATGTACAGTAGAGTGGTGTTACCGGCACCCCAAAGTGGACCATGGAAGGTGTTGGCGGTAGTGCGGAGGCCATATTGCCACCTTGTGACAGCCCATGAAATGGCTTGTGATAGTGTGGGCCATACTGCCACCTCGCAATAGTTCATGAGATAGCTTGCAGTGATGTGGTATTGATCTCCCCATCCCATGATGGTCCAAGTAATAGCTTGCACTAGTGCAGGGTAAAGGATCTGCGGTGTAGTGGTGAATAAGCTATCCCGCAAAGGTCATTTGGAGATGACTGTAGTGCAGCAGTGTCATGTTGTATAGGAGAAAATTTGCACCCCTATGTAAATTCCCCTTTCACATATCCTCACCTTAGAAAATAAAATCTAAAGGAAAAATGCCACATCACCCATCCAGAATACATCTGCTTGGCACATGTTTTGTGTTTTGGTGGGGTAATTTTCATCAGGGACGTGAGTACAGCACATGGACATTTGCATGGAGTGTTTTCGTCCTTAACAGATTCTTGCACCTAGAGTTCGTAGGGATGTTACACACCTCATTGGGGTCAAATTGTAACACCTCTATGTGACCAACCGACCCGAAATGACTCATTTTGGCCTTCAAATCCATTCCATTCTCAATCACTTCATCTTTCTCACTTCTTCACATTTCAAGCAAATTCATTCAATCTTCTTAACACTTTGGGATCTCTTGAGGACACTCTTGAAGTATTCTACTAGCATTTTCATAGCTTGAGAATTGCAACATCTTGACACTCTATCAACTTCACTGTTACATGGGTGAGGCTACCATAGAAATTTTGAGCTTGGAGTCTTGCGAGTCCTCCCTTCATCACCGTTGTAGTTGTGGTGACTTTTTCAAGTTCGTTCCTTGCATTCTCCCTTCATTGGCCTTGAGATCCCTTGGGTGGAGGTGGTAACACTTCATTCTTCTCCTTTTGTGATTTGATAGAGTAGATTGTATCTTTTGTAGTGTTCATTGTAGTTCTTTCTATCTTCTTTATCATATTTGTTTACTCCGTTGCTTTCTAGTGGTTTGTGAAGGTGGAAACACCAAAGTGAGGGTTTGACTAAGGAAAACCCCTATATAGCCCCAACAATTTTCCCCTCTTGCTTGTGTGTAGGTGAACATATGTGTGGAGTTCATTAGTGAACTGGAGTTTCAGTGAGTTGGTTTTCATCACCCTAGTTCTCATCTACTTATTTTATTATTTTTGTGTTTACTTTCTATACTTTATTGTTCTATTCATTTCATTAAAACCTATTAGCTAGGTTTTCAGTAGGTTTTTGGTAGTTTATTTGCTATACTTTACATTTTATAGCCATGTGGATGCAAGCACGCTAGAGATATGTCAACGCATCGTGATATCATCCCAGACCCATACTACCATCCTCAGATAGAGAGCTATCCGAGGTATAGTTTGGACTCCAAAAATTGGCTTGTCTAGCCCCAAGTAGATTTTTGGGTCTGCAGAGTAACATAAGTACTTCATAGTGCTCTTCATTATCAATCCTCATTCCCAAAACACCCTTTAGAGAGAGGTAAGTTAGGGTAACTCTCTTCTCTTGGCTCTATGTGACCTAGATCCTTGACGTGGTCGGTCCCCCTCTCTTACATTTTTGGCGAACCCGATGTGAACAATGTCTATCCATTCACTTGTGTTGATACTTTTCCCCCACACTTGGTGGTTGTTGTAACCTTGAGTGTTGTGAAGGTTTATGAGCATCACAAACTAGTCCACAACTTTTGGGTATGTTGTTAGGAGAAGTGTGTGACACCTACTGATGGAGAAGATGAAGGTCACCTCTATTTTTTCCACTGGTTTAGCTATTGATCATACCACTGGCTTTCCTACAAGTTATGCTAATGAGATGGATTTCATGGGAGGGACCACTTGTGTCCCTACCCCTCCAGTATCCCCTACGGATTTGTCCATAGATGAGGATGATGCTGTGCATATTCTTGTGGAAAACCTTCTAGCATTAGATAAAGATTGTTAGACCTTGTAAATCATTTAGAAAAAGTACCAAACATGGTAAGAGCTGCTAGGATTACTAGAGAGGTGAGAGATTTGTTAGGGAAAGATCAAACAGGCATAGAGTTTCTACGAGGCATTGTCGATCTAACTGAAGCTTATATCCCTTCGTATAGGCCTAGATCGGGTACCACTCGAGGGGAAGTGCTTGATGCCTATGAAAGATAAATAGGCATTTCAATGCCCACTACGTCCATGTGCATGGCCAAAACAAGGCACTCGATCAATGTCTCTTCTTCTTCCCAAAGGCCCAATACTCTCAAGGTGAGTAGAACACCCCTTGGTTCAATTTCACCCATCATACTGCCTCTAGTGGTGGGGGATCCAGTGGAATAAGTGGTGGTAGCTTTGGTAGCAGTGGTGGTGTTGGTGGAGGAAGCTTTGGTGGAGGCCATGCTGGTGGTTTCATTAGTGGAGGTGGTTCCCATGGAGGCCCTACCAGTGGTAGTGGGTTCGGTGGTGGTCACAACGATGGCTTCAGAGGTGCCTCCAGAGGTGATTCTGGTAGTGGTGGTTCTCGAGGTTCCACTGGTCCTTTTTCATCTTTAGACCCTATTTTGAATGCCCTTCTTTAGAACATGGGTCAAATGCAAAATTAGGTGGCAAGTCTCTCGCAGGCCTCTACCCAGCCTATCTTTCAACCTTTCTTTTGACATAGCCCATTGTCGGTAGCAATCTTGAGTACTCCCTTCCCACAAGGAATGGAGATTCCCAAATTTGAGAAATATGGTGGCAAAGGGGACCCACAAATGCATGTGTTTGCCTTTAATGCCATGTGTGTAGACTTCTTCCATCACAACATGTTGATGGAAAAAATATTTCCTTTATCTCTTAAGGGTACAACACTTGAGTGGTATTGTTCTTTGCCTAATAATTCTATTTTCTCATTTGATCAACTTGTAAATTAGTTTCTCTGATAGTTCCAAGCTAACATTGGATCGAAGATGACCTTCTTAAATCTCATCTGATATAAGCAAGGGGATAATGTGAAGACAACTAATTTCATAGCATAATATCAAGTGCTCTTTTCAAAGATCTTGTACCCATTGCCTGATTCTGATGTGTAGAAGGTGTTCATAGGTAACCTGTAGTGACCTTGGCAGGAAGAAATTTCCCTTGGAAATACCCTTCTTTCGTGCATCTATGTGTTGTGTTACAAGAATATCGACAAATGGTAGTTGAATTCAAGGGAATCTCCTCGCGCTCCCATTCAGAAGGAAAATCTATTGTATTGATCTCAGGAAAAGGTAAATATGTTGCAAATGTAGTCGCCGTGACAAATGATAATGGCCTTAGACGCAATAGAAAGTTTACAAAGTTAGTGGAATCTTATTCTTCTATCTTGCAAAAGTTGTTGAAGGATAAGATCATAACCTTAGAGAACCCTCGACCTCTCAAGGAACCTTATCCTGATTGGTATGTTGAAAATGCTTTTTGTCAGTACCATCGAGTTAATGGACATGATACCGAATGTTGTATGCGCCTGCGTCATGAGATATAGGATCACATCGATGACGGTACTATTCATCTCAATGGGACAAATAAAATATCAATAAATTAGTGGCGAAAGCCAATAGTGACCTATTTCCATCTCATTTTGCTAACTCAATTATTGACCCCTCTGATTCTTCTACTCAACCCTCAACATACATTAATATGGTCATGATTACTCCTTCCCACAGCCTGCGATTAGTTAACCAGACATGGCATTCACCTCACAGGACATGTCGTTGAATAACAAGCCCTCTCCCCTCTACATTCCTACTCGCCTCGATGGGAATATTTTGATAGGGGTCTTAGTTGACCTGACAAGTCGAGTGAATGTTATTACAGAGGAGACACAATGGTTGAATTCATTACAAAGGGAGGAGTATGAAGAAATAAAGTCTACCATTCATACGCATTATGGTATTTCTCTCAAGTTGTATGGCTCAGTAACTCTTTGTCCTAGTTGGGCCTAGGGTTGTGGACACAACCTTCGATGTTATCTCAAAATCTGATTTGTTCAAGGTGAAGTTAGACATACCTTGGCTAGCTTCCATGAACAAAATTTCTTTTGTCATTCATAAGTGTTTAAAATTCTCCCACGAAGATGTCGTGCACGTCGTGCATGACACCAAATATTAGTCATTGGTATCTCATGGAGGCTATTCATTGGATCATTTTTGGTCTACCCCGGTTGGTCTGCTTCCCCAAAATTGGACCTACTTTACTGAAACTATGTGAAGTATAAGACCGGGGGTAAGGGATAGCCAAAAGTGACCCCTCTGGTAGTGTGACAGCAAGCTACCTCCTCTTCTCAAAAAGGAAAGGAGAATTCTGCCCATCCTCAGGGTGCCTCTTTCACTCCTCTTTCTGAAGAAGAGTTTTAGATGTCTACTCCTGAATTCTGCATGAGAATTTTGATGGTGCCTGCTTAGCGCAAAGCTAAGATTAGGATATTGGACTTTCCCACTGTGCCTCTTGGAACTTGTCCCTACCTTTATGGTAGGAGAAAGGGTCCCCATAGGGAATCCTCTAAGTCTCAGCCTCCATGGCCTCCCACCTCTCCTACTCCTAAAGTAGTGAATGGGAATAGGCCCACCGCTGAGGTGCTAGATTTGACTCCCCCTGTTGTCTCTTAACCTCTTCCTCCTACTCCCATTCAGGAGTCTATCCCTCCTCTAAAGATGGCTATGATGGATAGTCATATGGATGAGTAGGAGCCTTCTGCCCCATCCTAGCACCTGACCTCTAGCTTAAAGAGTCACAAAAAACTATCTTACGTGTGAGTGCAAGCATCGGTGAGAGGCTTTGGTAGCTAAGCATGCCACTTTGTAGCTAAAGGAAGGGGAGTCAACCACCCTTATTTTAGGGCCTCTTGTTGTGTCCTCCTCTCTCCACCCCTTTGCTTTCATTCAATCAAATCTAGTCCTACTTCCAGCTCTCGTCGTGAGCATAAGTGTACCTGACCCTAAAAAGGTGCAGGTGTTTATCACTCCTTTAGTTGAGCCACCTCTTTTTATGTCCCTCCCAAACATCCCACCATTTCCTAAACCCATAGACATGCTAAGTACCTTGATGGTGTCTACCGTAGTTTTCTCCTCCTCTTCCATGCCTCTCACCTCATTTGTGGGGAGTTCATATCCTTTGATGAAGTAGAAGGTAGAGATTGAACCTTCTAGCAATAGGGGGTGTAAGAGGAGCCCACCTTCTTCAGAGGGTGGTATTGCACTAGCTTGTACCGTCCTAGTGACAGAGAAAGTTCCAACTTCCCCTGAGTTTATCACCACTCTCAAGTCACTCAGTGAGCCTAGCGGTGAATCTCAGGTGTTGTCCTCCCCATCCATTGAGGTACCACATGGCACTCCCATGAAGTGCATGTTCAACTCTTTGGACAAGGTCCTTGCCTTGTCAGCAATCTTCGCAAAATAGTTGACCATCTCTCCACAAGAGCCGAGTGGAGAAAACCTTGAGGGACCTTCTTCCTTGGCCCTTGTTGTGGGAGGGTATGAAGAGCCTCCCCTTAATATTCCACCACTGCAAGCTTTTCTACCTTCCCTTTATAATGATCTATATTGGGAAGCAGACGACCTCTTGGTCGATGAGTGTTAGGGGGGCTCTTCTTTACCTTTAGATTAGGTGTGTTTTTATTGTGATGTGTTCCCCCATGCTTGAACTGTGTTCTTGGATGACCCTTTTTACCCTTGTAGGTGCTTGGATACAAGAATGATTGTGTTGTAAACTTCCTCTATTTGTGGCATCATTCTTCCTGTGTTATGTGTTTTGATTTTCGGTAAATTGGGGATGATGCAAAGTGTTGGGGTATTTAGGCTTCCCTTCCATGTTGACCTAATTTTTTATTTTTACTTTGTCTTCTTGTGCATTGTTCATACGGTCTAATATAGTAGGGGGTTGATGAAAATTCATCTATATACTATTACTATACTTACATATATATTTATGAGCAACTCTATCCCCGAAATATCATATCACCCCTGTGCTCTTTGTTTGTGATGTCATTGTTTCTTTTTACAATTTTGTATCTTTCTCTCTTCTTTTCTTAAGTTGTGATGTTGTGGTGCTTGTGTGTTGTCCCTCATGTGTGTGACAACATTACCATGGTGACATCTCGTTATGTCTCATGGGCCACAACATCACTTTTTCATTCTTGCTTTTCTCTCCTTAGGATGTTGTGTGTCTCTGCATTCAGCACGCATCACCCTAAGGGAGGTTACCATGTCAACTCCAATTTTTAGAAAATGCATTCATTGCTAACAAATATTTTCTTGAAAATCTTTGCAACATTTTTCAAAAATTGCATTCTCAACTTGGACCCCTAGAGGAATGTGTTTCCCTCATCATGGGTTCACAAAGAAAGAACTTGAAGAATTTTCCTCCAAGGAGGGAGCAAATTTTCTTGCAAGAGAAGCCTCGACCTTCCCTTCATGAGGGGGAATTTTCTTCCTTTTGAATTCCTTGATGAAGTGAAGATCTTTCGAAAGGATTCCTTGATGATGAATTGATTTGTGAAAAAACACTATCTTACTTTCAAACAACGCATTCCTTGAGTGGAACCTTCTTCTTTTGAAGGATTCCCAAGGGACCCCTTTGAAATCCTTTCAATTTGTTGATTGTTTGCTTGTTTGCTTGTGTTGCTGCTTTTTTTTCTCTAACATGTTTTATCTATGGATTAACATGTTTCTTTTTAGGTGCACTTGTGAAGCCACTTTCCAGTCCAACTCTGCAGAGTCCTGATACACTAGGCTTCCTTCATGAGAGAGTACTTGGGGGAATGCCTTCTTGCAATTATGTGGGCCTATGAGGTTCTTATATCTTGCAGGATTTTTCCATTGTTGGTTTGAGGCCCTTCGATGCAATTTTGTAGTTTTACAGAGCTATGTAATCCTTTTGTTCGAAACTCTTCAGGAGAGAGTACCTGTGGAGTCCTTTGCTTGCCCTACACTTTTGAGTTCTCTAGATCACATTCTGCTTCCTCGATGGTTTAGGTATACATCTTTATCTCGTTGATCTACTTTACTAAAAGCTCATCAATATTCACGCCTATTAAACTAGGGGAAAAATGTATAGGAGCATATTTGCACCACTTGTGTAAATTCTCCTTTCACATATCCTCACCTTAGAAAATCAAATCCGAAGGAAAAATTCCACCTCACCCATCCAAAATGCATCCACTTGGCACATGTTTTTTGTGTCAGTGGGGGAATTTTTGATAGGGATGCAAGAGTGGCACGCAAATGTCTGTGCAGAATGCTATCGTCCTTGACAGATTCTTGTGCCTGGATTCCATAGGGATGTTACACACCTCATTGGGGTCAAATTGTAACACCTCTATGCGACCAACCGACCCAAAACGACTCATTTTGGCCTTCAAATCCATTCTATTCTCTATCACTTCATCTTTTTTTGCTTCTTATTCACAATTCAAGAAAATTCATTCAATCTTCATCACACTTTGGGATCACTTGAGGACACTCTTGAAGCATTCTACTCAGTACTTAAGCATTGCAGCAGCTTGACACTCCATCAAATTCACATATGCATTGGTAAGGCTACCCTAGAAGTTGTGATCTTGGATTCTTGTGAGACCTCCCTTCATCATCGTTGTTGCTGTGGTGACTTTTCCAAGTTTGTTATTTGCATTCTCCCTTCAATGGCCTTGAGATCACTTGGGTGGAGGTGGTAATGCTTCATTCTTCTCCTTTTATGATTTGATAGAGTAGCGTGTATCTTTTGTAGTGTTCATTGCAGTTCTTTCTATCTTCTTTATCATATTTTTCTACTTCATTACTTTATGGCTTTTTGTGGAGGTGGAAACACCAAAGCAGGGGTTTGACTGAGGCAAACCCCTACACAGCCCCAACAACTTTCCCCTCTTGCTTGTGTGTAGGTGAACGTGTGCATAGAGCTTGTTCACAGACTGGTGTTTTAGTGAGTTGGTTTTCATCACCCTAGTTCTCATCTACTTATTTTATTATTTCCACTTTTACTTTCTATATTGTATTGTTTTGTTCATTTTATTAAAACCTGTTAGCTAGGTTGTTAGTAGGTTTTTAGTAGTTTCTTTGTTTTACTTTATGTTTTATGTCTGTATGGATGCCAACATTCCATGCTATCATCCCAAAACCCTACTATCATCCTTGGATAGAGAGTTGTTTGAGGTATAGTTTGGACTCCAAAAACTAGCTCCTCTAGCCCCAAGTAGATTTTTGGGTCTGCAAAGTGACAAAAAGTAATCCATAATGCTCTTCATTCTTGATCCTCCTCCCCAAAACACCCTTTAGAGTGAGGTAAGTTAGGGAAGCCCTCCGCTCTCGGCTCTCCAGGACCTAGAGCCTTGATATGGTTGGTCCCCCTCTCTTACACATGTGGTATGGTGGTAGCTGGCATAATGTTAAAGCTTTGTTGGTGAATGACTTTGATGGAGGTTGAAGGTAACAACGGATGAGTTAGAAGTGATCTCTGATTTGGTCTGTTGGTTTTTTCTCAAAAGGGTTTTCCCACGTAAAATCTAGTGTTCATTTTATGTTGATGTTATATTGGTTATTTTGTTATTCTTGTATGTGCATCTTAAATGATCTGCAATTGCAAAGTTTTAAGTGGTCTTTTTGTATCTCTCCTAAATATTAGCATTAGGAAGGCATATTTCACGCTCTTCTTTCCTTTCAGTTGGTATCAAAGCTTGGATATATTTGTCATCCTTGTGGGTAAGACAAGTTTTTTGTGCTTATCTTGTTCAGTGGGGATTTTGCAGAGAAATATGGTTGTAAACTTATTGCAGGTTTAAGATGGTGAGCACATCTGAAAGAATAGAAATTGAGAAGTTTAATGATGGAAATTTTGAGTTGTGGAAACTCAAAATGGAATATTTTATTATGGATCAAGAGTTATGGACTGTAGTGTCCTCTAACAAACCATTAGCAACCTTTCAAGATGATTGGGATGCAATGGAACAAAAATTCAAGGGTTTGATTAGATTGTGCTTGACTGATTCAATTCTATTGAATGTCCATGCAGAGAAGGCAACAAAAATTTTGTGGAAGAAGCTTGGTGACATTTATCAAGGGAAATCTCTAGTAAATAAGTTATTCCCGAGGAAGAAGCTATACTCTTTGAAGATGGAGGAAGGAGAATTTGTTGCATATCATTTGAATGCATTTAACATGATCATTGGTCAATTGGAATCTTTGGATGTGAAGATTGATGACAAGGATCATTGCATGCTCCTATTTTGTTCATTGCTTGACACACTAGATCACCTGGTAATGGCTATTGGGAGTACAATAACTACTTTCAAGATGGAAGATGTGGTTGCTTCACTATTGTTAGAAGAAATGTGAAGGAAATCTTCTGAGATGGCCAAGGAGGCCCTTGATGTTTGAGGCAGATCAAAGGAGAGAGGAAAGAAGGAAGACAAGAAGTCTATATCCAATTCAGAGGGGAGATCAAAGTCTCCTGGTAAAAATTCCAAGGTGAAATGTTGGAACTATGGGAAAATTGGACACATTCGAAAAGACTGCAAAGAGGAGAAGAAGAAAAAGAAAAAAAATCTTCTAATAATGAATCTTCTTAGAGTGATGCAGATGCCTTCATAGCAGCCTTGGAAACTCAAGCATTAGATGATGTTTGGCTAATTGTCTTAGGTGCATCCTTTCACATGACCTCACATAGGGGTTTGTTTTCAAAGTATGAGAAGTGTGTTGGTGGAAGGGTGTATCTGGATGATGATTCTCACTTGGAGATTGTTGGTCGTGGAAGAGTCAAAATTTAGTTTCCTGATGGAAGAATAAAGGGAATCAATGATGTAATGCATATACCAAGTCTGGCTCAAAATTTACTTTTTATAAAAAAGCTTAATGATGTTAGTGTTCAAACTACTTTCTTGAATGGTGTTTGTAAAATGACTAGAGGCTCTATGGTGTTGGCTAAGGGTGCATGAATTGGCACTCTATATAAGTTGGATGCATGTGTAGTACAGTGTAATAGTGCTTCTACAAAGTCATGTAAATCTAATCATGTAGAGAAAGGAGGTGTTGTTCTTGTGGGTGATAATTCCTTAGAGGTGAAGCTCCCAGTGGAGAAGACAATGTTGTGGCACCAAAGACTTGGCCACATTGGTGAAAAAGGCTTAAAAGCCTTGAAAAATAAAAACCTGGTTGGAGGGCTTGATGATTGTAATCTTGAGTTCAGTTTTTGTGAACATTGCATATATGGAAAGAAACATCATGTTTTGTTTTATTCTATTCCTCATAAATCTTTTAGAATTCTAGATTATATTCATGCTGATGTGTTTGGTCCAGTTAATGTTCCTTCCTTATTGAAATTTTTGTATTTTGTTTTCATTCATGTATGAGCTCCAAGCATCTCAAGTTTTGACAGACAGTGGGATGAAGATTATTCTATGGTCAAAGGTCTCAAGGTTGGAGAGGGAGATAACTAGGTTGGAGGCAAAGAGAGATCACATAGACCGAGAGTGCATTGACGCACTCATACGGGAGGCAAAAGTAGTTATAGAGGCACAAGGCCTATAGGTAGCCATGAGATCTATTAGTAGATCATGGTCACATTCTACCATTTCTTGACGAATGCCACCACAAGGCCCCAAGGATTCTAGCAGTCATAGGCCATAGTAACATTGTATTATTGATGATATGTACATGAGCTTTTGATTAATATATATATGAGCATTCATTTTTTGGTTTTATGAGCTGATGTTGAATTAAATGTTGATGTGATTTATTAAATATCCTTAATAAAAATATTTAATAAATATCTCCATGATTTAATGTGTATGTGATCTAATTAAAACATTTTAGTTTACATTAGATACGACATTGCGATTGAGTATGCTATGTTCAATTAAATGCACCTATGATCTAATTTTAGAACATTAAATGCATATAAAGATTTAATCTAACATAACACACAAGATGAATTCAAATAGTATGCAAACTAAAGTAATAATCCAAACTTATTGAATAATTACTCCATAATCTAAGACACAAAGATTTGCTTGTCAAAGAACAAAGCAATGCGAGATAAATTAGAACGCTTTCTACTTAATCTAACAACACTGCTTTAAAATACATACTATTCAAAGAAGATGTTAGGTGTAGTAACGCCATAAATGCATGGCATTGATAGGTGTACCATCTATTTATGTTAATTTATATGCTCCATACCCATAACTTTCATCAATTATGTAAGGTCCTAACCAATTAGGGCTAAACTTTCCTTTTTCATTCAGGGCATAATTGACATTACGTTGATTCTCATATAACACCAAGTCACCTTTATTAAATGCATGAGGGATGACATGATAATTATAACTATGTTGTGTTCATTTAGAATAAGCTTGGAGATGCTCGAGAGTGTTGATACATCGTTCATCAAGCATTTCATGTTGATGCAATAATTGTTCTTTATAGGTATTATCATCAACAAGCCCCCTAAGAGCAATTCTTAAGCAAGGAATTTCTAACTCTAAAGGCATTATTGCTTTGGCACCATAAACAAGGTTGTAGGGAGTGTTTCTTGTATATGTTCTAATACTTGTACAATAGGACCACAATGCATATGCTAATTGAGTGTGCCAATATTTATTATGTTTACTTACTATTTTCCTTAGGATTTGTTCAATAGTTTTATTAGTTGATTATGCTTGATCATTTGATAGTGGATAATACGGTGTTGAGAAATGATGTTGAATATGAAAGGTTTCTAAAAATTTCTTCACATCATTATTCTTAATTGGAGTTCCATTGTTTGAAACTAATGTGGAAGGAAGACCAAAGCGGGCAATAATGTTTTTCAATATGAAATGACATATTGCATTAAAGATATTTTGGAATGAAGAGGGATAGCTTCTACCTATTTTGTGAAATAATTTGTTGCGATGATTATAAACATATGTCCAATAGAAGAGGGTGGTGATATTTTTCTAATAATATCCAAACCCCAAACCGAGAATGGCTAAATAGGAACATGGGCATGAAGTTCGAAAGCAAGAGCATGAATCAGATTGTTAAGTTCTTGACATTTATGATATTTCTTAACATGAGAAAAACAATCTTGTTCCATGTGTCGCCAATAATATCCTATATGGATTAACTTTTGAATTAATGATCTTCCTCCAAAATTCCCCCCACAAGCACCCACCCACATTAGCTTCTTTAAGGGCTATGGGGATTTCTAATTGTTTAAGGCATCTAAGTAAAATATCATCAAATGTTCATCTATATAACACATTCGCTAGGATTATGTATTTAGATGCAAGTTACCAAAGACGAGCTCTAGTTTTTTTAGTTTTAGGATTAGGAAAGGTACCTTTTGTAAGAGAGGGGAACCAACCATGTTCAAGGCCCCAAGTCATGGAGAGCCAAGACTGGAAGGCTGCCCTACATTACCTTAGCTTAAAAGGGTGTTTTCAAAATGAGGGACAAGAAGGATGAGGACTACGAGGTCCTTCAATCACTCTGCAGGTTCAAAATTCAAGATGGGGCTAGGTGAGCGGGTTTTCAGGTTCCACAATGTACCTCAGGTAGCTCTCTACCTGAGGACGAAAGCGCAATTCTGGGATGACAGTGTGGCGCATTGGCATCTCTCAGGTGCACTGGTGTTTATACAACCAAAAGGACCAAAAAGACAATTTGAACCACCAGAAAACAAACTGACAGCCTAGCTAATAGTTTTTAGGAGAAAAAAATAAAAATATGAAGAGATATATAAACGAATGTGATAAAGCAAGTAGATTAAAGCTAGAGTTACAAGAATGATCTCACAAAAGAGTTTGTTCACCAGTAAGCTCCGAGAAGAATTTCTAGCTACACACAAGAAGGAGGAAAAGTTTTGGGGGGATGTATAGGGGTCTGACTCAGTCAAACCCCTATTTTGGTGTTTCCACCTCCATGGAAAACCAAGATATCAACTATGGAGAAAAGTATGATAAAGGAGAATGAAAGTAAAGAACACAATAACACTACAAATAGTAATGTGCTACTCAACCAAATCATAGGGGAGAGGAGTGAAAAGCTTACCACCTCCACCAAGAGCTCACTAGCTAATGGAGGAGAAAATGAGAGAACTTAAGCCCCTGCTACAATGGTGTTGCTCCACACTTGCTCTACGGAGTTGATGGAGTGTTGTTGTTGCTGCTATGGAGTGCAAAGTGCTACTTGAGAGTGCAAGAAGTGAATACTTAGAAGGTTTCTTGAGCTTATGAACAAGATTAATAGAGGATTTGAAGGAGATGAAATGCATGAAGGAAGAGTGAATTTGAAGGGAGAATGAGAAAAACAGCCATATTCGGGTTGGTTGGTTGAAGAGGGGCATTACAAATCGATCCCAATGGGAAGTATCACACCTCTTCCAACTTCAGAAGTAGAAATCTATCAGGGACATAAGTGCGCCACGTAAGCGTCGCTAACAGTTATTCTTCTACTAACGCACAAAATAGATGCCAAGTGGAACAAAGGCAGCGAGCTAATGTGGATTTTCACCTTTGGATTTGGTTTTCTAAGGTGAGGGAACGTGAAAGGGGAATTTGCATAAAGGGTGAAAATTCACTCATACATTCTTCCCCCACTTTAGTGAGCACAAATACTGATGAGTGCTTCAGTAAAGTAGATTAGAGTAGTAGAGTTAGAAATGTATACCTGAATTGTCGAGAAAGCAAACCACGATCTAGAAAAATTGAGAGTGCAATACAAGGACATCATAGCCCCACAAAACTATGAAGCTAAAGAATGAAAGTGTCTTACAGGCCCGTGGACCTACAAGGAGGAAACCCCCAAGATCTCTCACATGAAGGAAGCCCCGAGAAGAAAGTGTCTCAGAAACCCGCAAACTTGCAAGGAAGGTGTCCTCCAAGATCTCTCACATAAAGGATACCCAGAAAATTTCCTTACAGACTCATAAACCTGTAAGGAAGGTATCCTCCAAGATCTCTCACATGGAGTAAACCCAAAGAAAGCACCCTATAGACCTGCAGACCTATAGGGGAGCCACCCCCAATATCTCTCACATGGAGGAAGCTCAGGAGAAGCATCATATAGGCCCCTAGACTTGTAGGTAGGTATCCCCCAAGATCTCTCACATGTAGGAAATCCAAGGAAAGTAGGCTTTGTAGAGTCAGAGAGCAACTTCACAAGTGCACTCATAAAGCAACATGTTTACCCAAAGATAGAACATGTCAGAAAGAGGCCACATAGGCAAGTAAGTGGACACTTGTGCAAACCGTCAACAAGTTGAAAAAATTTTGAAGGGGTCCCTCAGGAAACTGGCGTGAAGGGGTCCACTCAAGGGACACAATATTCGAAAGTATGAAAGAGATACTTCTTTCTCGAATTGATTCATCATCAAGGAATCCTTTTGAAATATGTTCACTTCATCAAGGAATTCAAAAGGAAGAAAATGCCCCCACATAAGGGGAAGCTCAAAGATGCTCCCATATCAGAGGAAGGTTCTCAAGTTATTTCTTTACAAATCCACGATGAAGGAAACACATTCCATTAGGGTTTCAAGTCGAGATTGCGATCCTTGAAAGGAAGTTTGTGAAGATTCTCAAGAAAATCTTCATTGGAAATGAATTCATTTTCCGAAAATAAAAATATTGTGGAAGTGGCATTGTCACACATGAAAGGGACAACTCAAGCAAAGAAGAGAGAAAGATAATGGAAAATAAAAAAAAAAATAACATAGACACAGAGCACAGGGGTAGCCTGATATTTTAGGGTCAGAACTTCTCATAAATGCATATAAGTATAGTAATATTGTATAAAATGAACTATCATCAACCCCCTACTATATAAGACCATGTGAAGGATGCATGAGAAGACAATAAAAATAAAAAAATGGTTCAACATAGAATGGAAGCCTAAATACCCCCAACACTTTGCATCATCCCCAATTTATTGAAAATCAAGTCACAAACATGGAAGAATGATGATACAAATAGAAGAAGGTTTATGACACAAAAACCACGCCTATATCCAAGCACCAATAGGGGTGACGAGGGTCATCTGGGCACACATAGCACAATCATAAGGGAACACATCACAACACACAGCCACACACATCTAATCTAAAGATAAAGAAGAGGCCTCCCCCTAACACTGATCAACCAAGAGGTCATCTACTTCCCACTCTAGATCATCATAGGGGTAAGGAGCATGAGCCAGTAGTGGTGGAATGTTAAGAGGAGGAACGTCCAACCCTCCTGCAATAAGGGCTAAGGAAGAGGGCCCTACAAGGTCCTCTCCACCAAGCTCTTGTGGAGCTAAGGTCAGCGATTTTGCAAAGATTGTTGACAAGGATAGAACCTCGTCTAGAGAGTTAAACATGCACTTAATAGGAGTGCCATGTTTTACCTCAAAAAATGGAGACAGTTGTGCCTGAGAGTCACCACTAGGCTCATCGAGTGAATCAGGAGCAATGACAGACTCGAGGGAAGCCGAGATTGGTTCTATCACTAGGAAAGAACAAGTTAGCGTAGGACCTCCTTTTGGAGAAGGTGGGATCCTATTACATCCTTCGTTGCTGGAAGGAACATGTTGGATGATGTGGTTGTGTTGCTGATATGTGGTTGTCATTGATGTCAACACTATTAGCATTGTTGTATTGAAAGTTGTATATGTCAAGGATATTGAGAAAATTGTAAAGAGAAAGTTGCAGGTTGCCAGTGGAACAGTGAGGGTCATGAAGGTGTCTTGTTCAATATGTTGAAGATCAGTTGTTGTGGACTAAAGGGCTTATTGCTGAGAGTATCTAGTTTATCTACCAGAAGTTTGAGAGGTCCACGTGAAGATTTGATCGTGTTATGATTAGTTGTGTTTTGATAGTGTTTTTGTGGTCTCTGTCAATGTTCTCGATTGAAGTTTATGTGATTCTAATAATTTCTATTGTTGTGGGTGCTTCTCTATTAGTTCTTGTTGTTTATGGATGCTTCTAGATCATTCTCTATCCTTGTTGTATGTTTGCGTTCATTGGTGTGCTCGTGGTTGAAAATTTTTCTCATGTGTATTTGGGTTTTCATGTTCTTGGCCGACATGATGGTTGTAACATGTTGTGGATCCTTGAAGATTGAAATTTGAATGTTTGGTGCACTCAAGGATATTGTTTTGGGTCACATCATAATATTAGCCGATGGTGTTTGATTCAAATTTAAAATTTATTTGTAAATTTTGGGCCAACATTGTAAACATGTTTTATATTTTTGGCCAACGAATTTATTGATGTAATTACATGTTGCAGGTGTATAAGAGTCATTTTTTGTGTGTAGTTAGTGTGTGTAAAGAGAGGAAGAGCCAAAGAAAGTGCAAGTGTGTGAATAGTGATATATTCAATTGATTGCAGAGCATAGTGTGAAGAAGTTTGAGCGAAGTGTGAAGGAGTGCATTTGTGCTTAACTAGAACTATAATCAAGTGTTTGTAGAAGACATCTTCTTGGTTCATACCCTACGGATCTAATCCAAACTGTTGTGTATTCTTTGGCCAGTGAGCCCTCTTGTATTTTGAGCAGCGAACTCTAGGCAGTGTTCTTGAATGCATGTGCATTCCCCTTATTTTTCATTATACTTTTAACAAGGTATAATATTGTGGACTAAAATCCACCATGGTTTTTCTCCTAACAGGGTTTCCACGTAAAAATCTTGGTGTTCTCTATGTTTCTTATGTGTTGATTGTTTATGGTTTATTGTTCTTTCATTAGATTTGAGATAAAGTTAAGTTTGAAAAGTTTAAGAATTCTATGACAACTGATTCACCCCCCCTCTCAATTGTCTTTCCTTGTTTTTCCAACAACTGGTATTAGAGTAGGTTCCTCTGAAGAAGTCTAACAGCTTGAGGTGATTTGAGATGGCATCATACAAGAAGGACAGTCCTAGATTTGACGAAACAAACTACTCACTATGGAAAACCAAAATGAAATGTCATTTGAGATGTTTAGGTGAACACTTCTGGAATATCACAAAGAATAGATATGTTATTCCTCAGAATGTTCCTTCCACTCCTGATGAAATTAAAGAGGCTGAGAATAACATCAAGGCTATGGAAGCTTTGCTAAGTGCTTTGACGAATTCGGAAAAGACAAAAATGTGATTGGTACTAAATGGGTCTTTCGAAATAAGCTAAATGAACAAGGTGAAGTGGTATGGAATAAAGCAAGACTAGTATGTAAAGGATATTCACAAATGGAAGGCATTGATTTTAAAGAAACCTTTGCCCCTGTTGCCTGAATTGAAGCGGTAAGAATATTTCTTGCTTATGTTGCATATAAGAACTATAGTCTATCAAATGGATGTGAAGTCAGCTTTTCTAAATGGTGGATTAGAAGAAGTATATATTTAACAATCGAATGGATTTCAACTGATTGATAAGGAAGAAATGGTTTTTTCAATTGAAGAAAGATTTGTATGGACTCAAGCAAGCCCCCATAGCCTGGCATGCTAGACTGGATAAATATTTATTAAAGCTTGGATTTAATAAAGGTACTGCTAACAACAATTTTTAGTTCAAGTTAGATCATGACAAAGAATTGATTATTGAGGTCTTTCTTGATGACATTATTTTTAGAGGAGATGATAATCTATGCATGAAGTTTGCTAATGAAATGAAGAGTGAATTTGAGATGAGTATGATTGGAGAGATGAAGTTCTTTCTAGGATTGCAATTTACTCAATTAGACAATGGGATTTTTATATCTCAGTCCAAATATGTGAGAGAGTTGTTGAAGAAGTTTGGCATGGAAGACTCAAAGCTTGTTGGTACTCCCATGGTAACCAGATGCAAGTTAACACAGAATGATGATTCTCCTAAGGAAAATCAAATAAGATACAAGTCAATGATTAGTGGATTTCTCTATTTAACTCAAACCATACCAGACATCATGAATGTTGTATATGGTTGCTAAACTTTAGGCTGATCCAAAAGAGTCTCATGTGACTGTTGTAAAGAGAATCTTCAGATATCTAAAAGGAATAGTTGATTTTGGGCTTTGGTATCCTAAGGATGATGATCTTACTTTGAATGCATACACTAATGTGGATAGGGTAGGAGATGTAGATGACAAGAAGAGTAATAGTGGTGGTGCCTTCTTCTTAGGGAAGAAGCTAGTATCTTGGTTAAGTAAAAAGTAGAACTCCATTTCTCTATCTACCACGGAGGCAGAGTATATTACTACTACAAATAACTATACTCAAGTGATGTGGATGAAACAAATGTTGAAAGATATCAGAGTAGTATATGATGAGCCTATTGCCATATACTGTGACAACTCAAGTGCAATTAACATATCAAAGAATCTGGTGCTACACTCTAAGAGCAAGCATATATCAATCAAGTTTCACTTCTTAAGGGAGAAAATGAGTGAGAAAGAAGTTAGACCGGAGTATGTTCCTACCAAAAAATAGGTTGTAGATATTTTCAACAAGTCATTGCTGAAGGATAATTTTGAGTATCTAAGAGGGATGCTAGGGGTGATTACCCCTCCTGATATGAACTAGAGATGCATTTACTTGCATCAATCCATGTGCTTCATAGATATTTCCTAATCTAGATTGATGTTTCCATGGTTGCTACTCAGGGGGAGTAGTCATATGTACAGATATGTGGTTTAGAGCTTGTAATTGGGAAGTTAATGCTTATCTTTGCCATTGATGTCAAAGGGGGAGAAGAGCAATGTGAAAAAAAAATTGGGGAGAAGAGCAATTGAGGAAGTGTAGTTATGTTGATGGTATTTTTCACATCATGTGTTGCCATCAATGCAAAAGGGGGAGATTTTTGGATGATGTGGTTGTGTTGTTGATATGTGGTTTTCATTGATGTCAGCACTATTATCATTGTTGTATTGAAGGCTATATATGTCAAGGATATTGAGAAAAATGTTAAGAGAAAGTTGCAGGTTGCCAGGGGAACAGTGAAGGTCATGAAGGTGTCTTGTTCAATACATTGAAGATCAATTGTTGTGGCTAAAGGGTTTATTTATGAGAGTATCTAGTTCATCTACCAGAAGTTGCAAAGGTCCATGTGAAGATTTGATCGTGTTATGATTAGTTGTGTTCTGACAATATTTTTGTGGTCTCTATTAGTGTTCCTGATTGAATTTTATGTGATTCTGATAATTTCTATTGTTGTGAATGCTTCTCTGTTAGTTCTTGTTGTTTATGGATGCTTCTAGATCATTCTCTATCCTTGTTGTATGTATGTGTTGATTGGTGTGCTCATGGTTGAAGATTTTTCCCATGTGTGTTCAAGTTTTCATGTTCTTGGCCGACCAGATGGTTGTAACATGTTGTGGATCCTTGAAGACTGAAATTTGAATGTTTGGCGTGCTCGAGGATATTGTTTTGGGTCGTATCATAATATTAGCCAATGGTGTTTGATTCACATCTAAAATGTATTTGTAAATTTTGGGCCGACATTGTAAACATGTTTTATATTTTTGGCCAATGAAGTTGTTGTAATTCCATGTTGCAGGTATATAAGAGTGATTGTTTGTGTGAAGTTAGTGTGTGTAAAAAGAGGAAGAGCTAGAGAAAGTGCAAGTGTGCAAATAGTGATCTATTCATTCGATTGCAGAGCAGAGTGTGAAGAAGTTTGAGTGAAGTGTGAAGGAGTGCATCTGTGCTTAACTGGGATTGTAATCAAGCTTTTGTAGAAGCTATTTTCTTAGTTCATACCCTATGGATCTAATCTGAATTATTGTGTATTATTTGGGTAGTGAGCCCTCTTGTATTTTGAGCAGTGAGCTCTAGGAAGTGTGCTTGAATGCATGTGCATTCCCATTATTTTTCATTAGACTTTTAATAGGGTATAATATTGTGGACTGACATCCACCATGGTTTTCCCCTAATAGGGTTTCCACATAAAAATCTTGGTATTCTATGTGTTTCTGATGTGCTGATTGTTTATGGTTTATTGTTCTTTCATCAAATTTGAGATAAATTTAAGTTTGAAAAGTTTAAGAATTTTGTGACAACTGATTCACCCCCCTCTCTCAGTTGTTTGTCCTTATTTTTCCAAAATACCACTCTCCACCTTCTACTTCATCAGAGGATGCAAACTCCCCAAAGATGAGGTAAGAAGTGCGGAGGACGAGGAGGAAGAGAAAATTGTAGTAGAAACCACGAAAGTGTTAGTCATATCTACGAGTTTTGGGAAAGGTGAGACATCTGGAAGGGACATCAACAGGGGTGTCTCCATCGAAGGAGCAATGAACACCTGCACCTTTTTAGGGTTAGGTGCATTCATACTCACAACGAAAACCAAAAGCAATACAGAGCTAGATTGAATGGAAATAGAGGGGAGGAGAGGGAAGGACGTGACAAAAGGACCTAATATAGGGGCGATCATCTCCTCTTCCTCTGTAAGGTAGCCTACTCAGCCATGAGAGTCTTTTGTTAGTGCTTGCGCTCACATGCAAGGTGGTTTTCTTTGAACCAGAGGTTGGAGGTTGTGAATGAATAGAAGGCTCCTGCTCAGCCATGGGAGTGTCCAATATAGTTGTCTCTGACAGAGGAACAGACTCCTGAATGGGAGGAGGAACAAGTTGAGAAGTAGTGGGGGGAGTTGACTCAAGTGCCTCCGCAACGAGCCTCTTCTCATTTACTACTTTTGGAGCAAGAGCGGTAGGAGGTCGTGGAGGTCAAGACATGGAGGATTCCCTACGAAAACCTTTTCCTCTACCATATAGATAGTACCAAGGTCTGGGCAGTTTAGTAGGGAGGTCCAATATCCTAATCTTGGGTCTACATTAAGGAGAGATCATCAGAATTAATGGATAGAAGCCAGGCTTGCTCATCGAATAGTCCTCCCAAGAAAGGGGGGCAAACAAGTCATCCTAAGAGGGGACAAGCTTCTCCTTCCATTTTTGGGAAGAGGAGGCAGTTGGTTGTTGTGCTACAAGAAGAGCCAAATTTGGTTATCCTTTGCCCTTAGTTTTGTACTTCACATAGTTTATGTAGAGTAGGTATGTTCTCAGAGAAAGCGGACCAACTGGGGCAGGCCAAAAATGGTCTAATGAATATCCCCCACAAGACACCAAAGGATAGTATCCAGTGTCATGCACTACATGCATGACACCTTCATGGGAGAAATTTAGACATTTGTGAATGACGGAGGTGATTCCATTCATAGAAGCTAGCCAAGGTATGCCTAGCTTCATCCTGAAAAAATCCAACTCCAGAAAGACATTGAAAACTATGTCAATAACCCTAGGTCCAACTAGGACAGACAAAGTTATCAAGCCATATGGCTTTAGAGAGAGACCGTCATGTGTACAGATGATGGATTTAGTTTCTTCGTACTCTTTTCTACGTAGTAATTTAAGCCACAACATCTCTTCTATAATAACATTCACTCAACTTGCGAGGTCTACTAGGACTCCTGTCACAATGTTACCATTGAGGTAAGCAGGAATATAGAGGGGAGAGGGATTGTTATTTACGGCCAATTCCTACAAAGTGAATATCACATCCGACGAATTGGTTGCAGGTTCTGCAGTAGATGTAATCATGACCATGTTGACATAGGCCTCGAGCTGAGTGATAAAATCAGTGGGATCGACAATAATGTTAGTAGAAGGCAATAGAAATAGGTCCATATATATCTGTGATTCACTATTCACTTTCATCACTAATTTACTCATATTTTGTTTGCTTCTATTGAGATAAATAGTACCGTCCTTGATGCAATCCTATATCTCATGATGTAGGTGTCAGCATCATGTCTGTTAACTCGATGGTACTGACAATAGGTACTTGCATCATACCAGCTAGGGTAAGGTTCCTTAAGAGGTCTAGGGTTCAACAAGGTTACAATCTTATCCTTCACTAATTCTTGCAAGATGGAAGAATAAGATTCAACTAACTTCATGAACTTTTGGTTGCATTTGAGGTTGTTGTCATCCGTAGTGGCTACAACATTCGCAACGGCTTTACCTTTCCCAGAGATCGATACGATGGACTTTCCTTTAGAATGGGAGTGTGAGGAGTGTCCCCCGAATTGAACTACCATCTGTAGATATTCTTGTAGGACTGCACACAAATGCATAAAAGGATATTTCATAAGGGAAAAATTCTCCTGCCAAGGCCTTTGCAAGTTCCCTATGAATACCTTCTGCATGTTAGAATTGGGCAGTGGATATGAGATTTATGACAAGAGCGCCTGATACCTCGCTATGAAATTGGTAATCTTTTCATTATCACCTTGTTTGCATCAGATGAGATCTGAAAAGGTCATCTTCAACTCGATGTTAGCTTGGTATTTTTGTAAGAATTGGTTTACAAGTTGGTCAAATGAGAAAATAGAATTATCAGGCAATGAACAATACCATTCGAGTGTTGTATCCTTGAGAGATCGAGGGAATAGTTTTTCCATCAACATGTCATGATGGAAGAAATTTGTGCATAGGTCATTAAAGGAAGACACGTGTTTGCAGGTCCCCTTTGTTGCCATATTTCTCAAATTTAGGGATTTCCATTCCTTAAGGGAAGGGAGTGTTTATAATTGTAACCGACAATGGGTTATGCCAGAAGAAGGGTTGGAAGATAGGCTAGGAAGAGGCTTGGGAGAGACTCGCCAATTGGCTCTACATCTTACCCATATTCTGAAGAAGAGTATTCAAAATAGGGTCATTAGAAGATAGAGGGCCAAAGGAACCTCCTCTAAAACCACCATCAGAGCCACCACTAGTGTGACTTCCACTGGAACCACCACCAGGGCCACCGCCACTAGTAGGGCCTCAACTGGAGCCACCTCTACTTCCAAATCCACCAGCATGACCTCCACTAGAACTATTTCCACTAGCACCACCTTCGCTGCCAAAGTCACCACCACTACCAAAGTCCTCACTGCTCATCTCGCTAAAGCTTCCACTACTAGAGATGATAGGAGGGGTGAAGGTAAAACCCAAGGGGATCTTGTTTACTTTGATAGTGTCAGATCCCTCAGAGGTAGAGGGGATGCAAATCGAGGGTACGGTATCAGTCATGTATACAAATGTAGGAGGCATCAACAGTCCTAGTTGTCTCTCATGATCTTCAAAAGTGGCTCCTCATATAATGTTAGGATTGTTTGGAGGAGCACATGCATCAGTCAGACTAGAGAGACTAGCCAAGAGTTTTATTCTTGGTAGGTCTTTTCCCACCATCTACTTTAGTTCACTGATAACCCAGGTGGTCCTATCCAACTTTGGGTCTCTTTCCAAGTGATGTTCCAAGTCACCCAACCCTTTATTGAGGGTTGAGACATATTCTAAAGGAATGTGAACAACCTCATGCTCGTCGAATGATGATGGTGTAGGAGATGCAAAAGGAGTGGGGACATGATCGGTTTCGTTAAAGAATCTGACCTTGCCCCTTGATAACTACTCTTGTGCAGCAAGACCAATGGTGGATTCAGCAAAAAGGCCTATAGAGAAACTAGTAGTGACCTTCATTGTCTCCATCGGAAGGTTTCATATACTTCTCCTAACAATATACCCAGATGATATGGACTAGGTTGTGATGCTCATAAACCTTCACAACACGTAGGGGCACAACGATCACAAGGTATAAGGGAAAAGTTTCAACACCAATAGATGAGCAGATGTTGGTTCACGTCAGGTTCACCAAAAATGTAAGAGAGGGGGACCAACCATGTTCAAGGCCCTAGGTCACAGAGAACCAAGATCGGAAGGCTACCCTAACTTGCCTTAGCTTAAAAGGATGTTTTCAAAATGAGGGATGAGAATGATGAGGACTACGAGGTCCTTGAATCACTCTGCAGGGTCTAAAATTCAAGATGGGGCTAGGTGAGCTAGTTTTTGGGTTCCACATTGTACCTTAGGTAGCTCTCTGCCTGAGGACGAAAGTGTGGTTCTAGGATGACAGCGTGACACGCTAGCATCTCTCAAGTGCGTTGGTGTTTGTATAGCCAGAGGACCAAAAATACAATGTGAACCACCAGAAAATAGACTGACAGCCTAGCTAATGGATTTTAGGAGAACAAAATAAAACTATGAAGTAAGAGATATAGAAACGAATGTGACAAAGCAAGTAGAATAAAGCTAGGGTGACAAGAATGATCTCACAAAAGAGCTTGTTCACCAATGAGCTCCAAGGAGCATGTCTACCTACACACAAGGAGGAAAATTGTTAGGGGGTTGTATAGGGGTCTACCTCAGTCAGACCCCTATTTTGGTGTTCCCACCTCCATGGACAACCAATAAAATAACTATGGAGAAAAGTATGATAAAGGAGAATGAAATTAAAGAACACAAAAACACTACAAACAATAATGTGCTACTCAACCAAATCGTAGAGGAGAGGAGTGAAAAGCTTACCACCTCCACCAAGAGCTCACCAGCTAATGGAGGAGAAAATGAGAGAACTCAAGCCCCTACTACAATGGTGTTGTTCCACACTTTCTCTACGGAGTTGATGGAGTGTTGTTGTTGCTGCTATGGAGTGAAAAGTGTTGCTTCAGAGTTGAGAGTGCAAGAAGTGAATGCTTAGAAGGTTGCTTGAGCTTGTGAATAAGATTGCTAGAGGATGTGAAGGAGATGAAATGCATGAAGGAAGAGTGAATTTGAAGGGAGAATGAGAAAAATGACCATATTCAGGTTGGTTGGTCAAAGAGGGGTGTTACAAATCGACCCCAATGGGAAGTGCAATGCCTCTACCAGCTTTAGATGCAGGAATCCATCAGGGATGTCAGTGCACTGCGTAGACGTTTGTGCGCCATGAGGGAATCCCTGATAGTTATTCTTCTGCCCACGTAAAAAATAGACGCCAAGTGGAACGAAGGTAGCAGGGTGATGTGGATTTTTGCCTTTGGATTTGGTTTTCTAAGGTGAGGGAACATGAAAGGGGAATTTTTGTAAGGGGTGCAAATTCACTCCTATATGCCTTCTTTTAAGTAGTTGAATATTGTTGTGTACCATTCACTATATTTTTCAATATTGGTTAATAACACTTCTTTAATCTTATCGTCTATTAATGGTTTTGTGATCATATAGACTACAAATGTGAAATTGATAGAAGGATCTTTAGGATATACAAGGGAAGAAAGACTTTCCATTGCATCTACATGTCGATTATCCTTTTGTGGTACGTTTTCAATGGTATATGATTCAAATCGTTCCAATAAAGTCATTGTAATATCTTTATATTTAAATAACTTGTCATGTTTCGCTTGATATGAACTGCTTATTTTTTTAATAATTAATTGAGAATCACCAAATATCTTAATGTGTTGAACATCAAGAGCTAAAGTTGTACGTAATCTACCAATTAAGGCTTCATACTCTACGGTGTTATTTGTGCATAATAATTTTAATCAGTAGGATAAGGGAATAGAATTTCCAAAGGGTAGAATCATTATAACCCCTGCTCCAGAGCCAGTTCTACACTTAGACCCATTGAAGTATAATTCCTATGTCTCCTTTTCGATAGTCAACACACTTTCATCTGGGAATGAGTCCATATTAGGTAACACTAATGGAGAAGGAGCATCAGCTAAAGGGTCAGTTAAGGCTTGTCCTTTAATTTCCTTTTGAGAGACAAATTTAAGATCAAACTCAGTTAACAACAACCCATTTAGCTAAGCATCTTGATAAATCAGTTTTAACAAGAATAAGTCTTAAAGGATCAAACTTTGTCATCACATGAATTTCCACATTTAATAAGTAATGTCTCAATTTACTAGTAGAAAACACAAGAGCCAAACATTGTTTTTCTATTGTTGTATATCGAGTTTCATAGTCAATCAAAGTTTGGCTAATGTAATAAATAGAATATTCTTTACCATTATCATCTTATTGAGCCAATAATGCTGCTAAAGCATGGGTTGATGTTGTTGTATAAAGGATAAATGGTCTTTCTTGCATATTAGGTTGTAAGTAGCGAGGTAGTCTTTCAAACTTTCAAAGGCATGTTTACAATCCTCATTCCACTTAAATTCATCTTCCTTCTTAAGTAGTTGTGTAAAGGGTAATTTCTAATCTGCCAAGGATGCCACAAAATGACAAATAGCTTAAATTCTTCCTTGTAAAGTACGCAATTAAGAATTTTTTTAGGTGGCATGTTAATGATAGCATCAATTTTTTTTGTTTCCACCTCAATGAATCTATGGGATACTATAAAACCTAAAAATTTTCCACTATCCACACCAAAGACACATTTTTTGGATTCAATCTCATGTTATACTTATGCATTCTTTCAAATATTTTCTGAAGGATTTTAACATTGTCTTGATGGGTTAAAGATTTGGCTAGAATATCATCAACATAATCTTCCAAAATCTTATGTATGTAATCATGAAATATTAGTTTCATAGTTCTTTGATATGTTGCACCTGCATTCTTTAATCCAAAAGGTATAACCACCCAACAGAATGTTCCCCAAGTTGTAGTAAATGTTGTCTTATATTGATCTTGAGGGTTGAAAAATATTTGATTATATCTAGAAAAACCATCCATGAATGACAACAAAGCATGGCCTGCAGTCAAGTCTACTATCATGTCGATATTAGGAAGGGTAAATTCATCTTTTAAAGATGATTTATTAAGATCACAAAAATTTGTACACATCCTAATATGATTATTAGGTTTTGCGACTGCGAAAATGTTTGATAGCCGTGGAGAACAGTCAATAGGATGAATAAAGCCAGCTTCGAGGAGTTTTTCAATCTCAACTTTAACCAATAAAGCTATCTTAGGATTCATCATACGTATCTTCTATCTTACCGGTTTAACATCTTGTTCAAGGACTATGTTATGTGTCACTATCTTAGCATCAATACTCAACATGTCCGAATAAGTCTAAGAAACAAGTTCATGAAATTCGTGTAATAATGTCGTATGATCTTCTTGTTCATCCTAATCAAGAAAATTTCCTATTTGAATTACTCTTTATTCATTAGACGTGTCCATCGGTATTTTGATTGTATCTCCTATAGATAGTGCATTTTGTCTTGAAACTTTAGAGATATGTTCTTCTCCATCTTTGTCAACATTATTGATTTCCTTTTCTTCATCTACTTGTTTAGTACTCACCATAGCACAAGTGACTCCTTGTTTTTTAGGGGGATTTGGTGACCTATCATAAACTCCTAACATTTCTTTCAAGGCTTCATCATCTTCAAAGTATTCCAATTATTCATCACATGTATCAAACAATTCGAGATGCTTTAAAGTGAGTTATCTTAGAAGAACTGCACATGATAGTATTGATGTTGGGTAAGGTCTTCTTGTTGCTTTTGTTATCTTAGAAGGAAAATATCCAAGACCACTCTTTGTTTCTTATCTGTTAGGCTCTATAGGAACACAAATACCTTGTTATTTCATGCCACATCCTTTTCCACTATATCCAAGTTGTTTCAAGAGCTCATAACCTCTTCCATAAATCCTTTTTGTTTCTTTCAGATTTAGTGGTTTTTGATAGTCAACTTCATCAATTTTTTTTGTATAACTTATTTCTTCTTCTAAAGTGGATGAATTAGATGCTTGTGAAGGTTCTTTTGAGTTTTGTGTTGAAATTACCACCAGTTCTTTTCCCTTTTCAAACTTTGTTATTGTGATCTTATACTCTCCCATAAATGTAGGTGTAAAATATAAGGAACCCCAATCATCATCAAAGAGACTAGTGATTTCCCCAGTACTCTTTTCTTTATTTTCTTCCTCTTGCACAATTTCCACTTTTGAAGTTGGTATCAATGTTTCCAAATGACTTTCTTTATCTTTCTCAGTGTGTAAACAACTTTCTAGTTTAGGATCAGCTTTGACTATGTACACTTGGTTGTTATAGACATACTTTATTATACGATGAAGAGTCAAGGGAACTACATGTATCTCATGAATACATGGTCTTCCTAAAAGAAGATTATATGAGAGATCTTGAGGCATAACATGGACAAGAGTTTGCAATGTGACTTTTCCAACTGTAATAGGTAATGTGATCACACTGAGTGGTTTTTTTCCTATGTTATCAAACCCACAAATGGAAAAAGAATTGGGCTCAATCTTATCTCATCCATTCCAAGCTTATCTAAGAGGTTTACACTACGCACATTAAGGTCTAGTCCATTTCAACAAGGGTTCTCTTTATCCCATTCCTATTAATGAGAGCTACTATCATGAAAGTTTCATTTTGTTTTTGCACTTCCAAGGAAGGTAACTTGCTTTGGTGAAAAACAATGTCTATATTAACTGAATTTATTCCTTGAATAAGGGTTGCTACATCATTTTCATTTGTAATAGGAGGAACCACAACTTGTTGCAAAGTTGTTTGAAGCATACTATGGTAATTAGGCAAGGCTTGAATAAGGTCCCATAAGGATATCTTAGCAGGAGTATTTTTAAGTTGTTCAACAAGATCATACTCCTTTCCACTATGTAGAGGAAAACAGGGAGCACTCGTCAAGATGGGTTGAGGTAATGGTAATGAGATGGGAGCAATTTTTTTTCTTCCTATTGTTCCTTGTATTATATGTGTGAGCAACGTTATTTTAACTCGGTTGTTGTGAAACATTGTTACTATCAAGTTGCCTTGTAAAGTTCAATATATCTCTTGGTTTTAGTGGTTTCTTTTTAGGTGGTTCTACGATAAGCAAGGGTTTGTTTTGAACTTGAGCTTGATGTGAGGGTGGGTAAAGGATAAGCTTGGGTGTGATTACATTAATGTCTCTTTGTTTTGGTTTATTATGGCAAGCCTTAATGGATGAACCTTGTGAGATGAAATCCTCAAGGGCTTCATCTAACATGTCAAATTCAATTCATCACTACTAAAGGGCTTGAGGGATATGTTAACATGGAAAAATAGATCTGACGTGATCAAATGACTATGCTTTCTCCAAGGGTTTCATCAATTTATGCTTGTTTTTATTTGTTTTGTTTGATGTTTTTGATTTTTATTTTGTTTTGTAATGATTGTAAAATGTAAACTAATCTATCTAAGCTATGAAATGATGCTAAAAATAAAGAAAAAGTATACAAATCTAATGCTATCCTTAAATGAAATATGCTATAAAAAATTTCCACAATGCTACAAGATCTAACTAAAGAAGCAATTACTTGAATTCAAAAATAGACTATTTCAGGAAACCAACTCTCAGATTTGAAAACAACAACAAAAATGTAAAACAAAGGCTAAAAATCACCCAAAAAATTGTCTAAAGCGTCGATACAGGGACTCATTCGCCAATGGTTGAATTGGTCCTTGCTCAAGGTTTTTAAAATTGAATTTCCAATATTTGAGTTTATTTTATGCATTTTTTTGTTTCTGATTACAAACAGGGGTTTCTATAACAAGTTTTCTAGGATAAGGGTGTCTAAATGCAAACTTAAATAAGGTCAAATGATGAACTAAATGACTATTTTTAGAATGCAATTTGAGTCTAAATCTAAACTTAGATGATTGAATGATGATCTTGACGCAAGTACAATGCAAAATGAATGTAGATCTAATGTAATTTTTCATATTTTCTATGAATTTAAAGGATGCAAACATGCAAAATTAAGCCTAAATGCAATGTTCACTAATGTAAGTTTAAAGGAACCTAAATGTAACACAACTAATGCAAACCTAATGCAAACTAGTGTGAGATTTAGATGTAGGGTTGAGTGGACTCCAATTTTCAAAATTTTGTTGTAGAAGGTCAGTTTCACCAAAACCAAATGAAGAAATATAGGGTTTTCCAAAATGGAAAGGTAAGTCCAAAGAGTGGAAATAGACCCTATCTTCCTACATTCATTAGGAAATGAGACCCTCACAATGAATTGATTATCAAACCTTAGGTGAATCAACCCAATGTGAGAATCTTCAGATTTCCTTATGCTTGAAGGATGGGGGTCAAGGTCAAACAACACTTTGGAGAGAAAAAATAAAAATAAAAAATCAACTCCAAAATGCAATCTACCACTTGGATCTTGAAGATCAAGCATAAAACTAAGAGAAACAATAAAGCTTTTGACAAATCTAGGAAAGGGTAACATTGTGCACCTATCATTAAATGTTGTTTTTGCAAGCCTGTCAGGGACTCATTCGCCCATGGGTGAATGGGTCTAGGTCTCCTATTCTAGAAAATTTTGAATTTGAGATCTGAGTCTGAAACCTACACTTCTTTCTTGTAACTTTGAACCTTTTCTCCCAAATTTGAATTTGTAGCAAATCTGCAAAACAAAATTGTTATTTGGTGGTGGATGGGGGTTTTCCTTGGTCAAACCCCTAGTTTGGTAATTAAATCTTGATGAAAAGAATAGATATGAAATATGAAAGTGTTTGTAAGCCCTAATCTTAAGTGTGTTTAATATTACAAGAAATTAAATGCAAAGAAACCCTACTCAATTGTGTTAGAATATGATCCCTAAATGAAAAAATGAAGTGTCAAAGACCTACTTTGGGAGATATCAAATCACCCTAATAGATCAAAAATCTAAATATACCTTCCTTTAGGAATAAAGTAGAATGATAATAGAAGATGGAACCACTTAGGATTGGTTGAATGGCTTCGTGCATCTCCCTAAACCTAGAATCTATCATGATCCTCCATAGGCATCAATCATCAATCCTTGGCAATGCTTGATCTTGTTAAAAAAATGAGCTTGAAAACCTACAAAACAAATGAAATGCTACTCCAAGACTTCAACTTTGAACACTTGATTGACTTCTCCTTGCTCTTGAATGTAAATCCTTGTGATCTCATGTGAATCTCTTGCTTGTCTAGTGAAAAATGATTGAAAGACTTAGCTTTATAGGCTTCCATTCTAATTTCTCATTTATTAGATCCTAAAAGCTGACACTTAGAATTTGAATTAGGACCTTGAAATGCTACCAAAAACATGTTTAAATTTGAATTTGTGAACTTCATGGGTGAATGGGTCCTAACCTAAAAGCTTAGGACCTAATTTATCTTAGGGCATTAAGTGGGTTATAGTGTCGGGAAATAAATAAAATAGGCCTTGGGATGCATAATAAAGGGTATTAGGGGCCCATTAATGAGGTTTAAAAATGCATAAATTCAAGGTCACTAAAATATGTCCAAATTAAGTGTGAAATTGTACTTTCACCTAGAAAGGAGTACAATTTTCTACACTACACTTTTTCTTTGCAAATTTTTGGAGTATTCTTGATGCCATTGTGGATCATAGAATATTATTGTTGTCCCTTTTATTATCTCACTATATTATCATGATATCTAATTTTCCTTTTATTTAGCATTTAGATCCCCATTTTCTTATCTATTTCTATGTAATTTTAGTCTCCCATAATTCCTTTCCACCATTTTTCCCATAAATCCCTATTTTCCATCTATCTTTCTTCTCTTACCCTTGTTTTAATGTGCTAGGGTGTTTCTTTTCCCATTAGATTTTGTGTGTTTCATTCATTATTATTCATTATATCCTCTTGTTGCCATTGTCATAGTCTAATTAAATTTATTTTGCATCATTTTATGCTTGTGCATTTATGTTGGAAAACCCACAAGGGGATAACTAATATAGGTTCCCCTTTAATATTTATTTTATAATTTTTCCCTTTTTACACATGTTTGTGAATAAATGCTTGAAAAGTACCTATATTGGAAAAGTTTTTACAAGTCATGATGAATCTAGGATGAAAAAAATAAATATGTTGGATATATTTTCATGGAGAAACCCTTTTATGGTCTATCCCACATTAGAAATGGTACTTACCACCATCTAGTGGATGCTAACTCACTAGATCTTCATTCCTACTTGGAAACTTCTCCCCACTGTCTACTCTTTTCCATTTTAAATTCTACTTTTGTTACATTTTATAATTTTATACTAAAATTAGGGTTTCAATTCTTAGTATATTTATATAATTTTGATCCCCTTGTTTGTCCATTCTATTTCTATTTATGTAATTTTTTTCAAGAGATTAATAGATCTATAATTAGATAGTCTACCCAATATTAATTTCTAGCTTGATAAATGTCTAATATAAATCTAGGAGTGTTAATTGTATGGTCTAAACTACCCCTTCTATAATCTTTAGAAGAAATTGGAGTGCACAACAACTCTAACATACTCTAAATTTAGCCTACATATCCTTGATAGTCTTCTCAATAGTTTTATTTCACATAGTTTTTCTCTTATAGGTGCATAATTTATATTTTCATCTTACACAAGTTTCCATTTCTAGTTTAGTCTTTGTGTCTTTTCATTTCTCATTTTATGTGTCCAAGTGTTTTTACTCATATTTTTCCATCATTCCTAGCTCTTGTGTGTGTTGAGTAGATTCAACTTAGTCTAATTAGTTTGTTCCAATTCTCTTAATTTGTAATAGTTTGGTGAAATTTTTGATATTACTATATTTGTTTGTTGTCCATGTGTTAGATTAGCTTCTAATATGTTGTTTTTTTTTATTTCTATAGTACTTTTATGTTTTTTTATGTCTTCTTGTCATATTTTTTCCCTATTTCCTATCTTATTTATTTTTATTACCTTAGTTTTAATCCTTACTCAACCTTATTTTTATCTTTCTTGTATAGTTTATGTCTTCCACTTGACCTTCCCATAGAATTAACCCTTATCCTTCTAGGAATATTCTTCATAGTAGCTATCTCTACTATGGCCACTATCCTTCCTCCATGTACCACCTCTCTTGAAGATATTGTGGCTTTCTTCCCTACCATTGAAAACTTTGACCAAGAGGCCCATATTGAATGAAAACAATGCACAGAGATTTTCTCACAATGAGAAAAGTCTAGAATCTAATGAATCCTATGGTTACCCTTATCCCATCCAATATTCTTGTTTCCTTAAGCCACATAAATCCTACCAATTTTGTAGGAATAGAAGAATATTGTACATATTATGCATGCTCATTCCTCTTCTTCTAACATATTCCATCCTACTAAAAATATTTATAAAAATTATATGTCCATTCCTACCAATAATTTTCCTTACCCGTCTATACCTTCTTTGTATTTAAATATTCCTAATTTATTTAATCAACCTCTTCTTCAACCCACTATCCAAGCAATTGTTTATCCTTAAATTTCCTTAATTTATTTTTATTTTAATAAATTGATACCTCCACCCCATTCTATACCCTCTACCATGTCCCACCCACTTCTCATATTTCCTATATATCCTCTTACACCAATGTCTTTAGGACCATCACTAATTCTCCTCATATAAATGACTCATTATATGTATATACCTTCTCCTTACTATGCTTCTTAGGAAATGTGTATCAACCATTCTCCTAATTTTAATATTACAAAAATAGAAAAACTCAATTTCTAGGCTATAGAGCTAGTGTTTAGCCAGCATAAAAAAAATTGGGTTGCTCAACATTGCTTCCAAGATTATTGTTGTGTAGATATTTTTAAGCTCTATAATTAAAAAAGGGGCCCCAATAGCCCTCTCAATTCAAACTTTATGGACTCTAAAAGTTGTGGCTCCCAAATTGGAAATATAAAAACATACATGACACATAAAAAGAGTTATAAGAGGGTGTTACACTTGTTGACCAACTTATCATGATTGTTGTGATGTGTCATGATAATTCTTTGAATGGAGATGATAAAAAAATGGAATAGCTAATTTGGTGAGTGGATCATGATGCATTTATGATAGTGGGAGGAATACATTTTTTTTAATCTATGAACTCATCTTGGTATTCGGTTGTTAGTTTTCTAACTAGGTATTTGGATGCTATATTTTTGGATGTTTTTAGCTCGTTGTTTTGTAATTACCATTTTATGGTTTCATGTATTACTTATCCTACTTATTGGGTGCTTGAGACAAAGGTTTTGGATAGTGAGATTTGTAGGTATTGTTATGCTACTAGAATAACTTTAAGTCTACCTAGTGATATTCCTATAAAGGCTTAGACACTACAAGTTTATTGAAACCTTTTGATTACTTAAGAATACATTAATTCATTTTGGAGTGTGAATTCTTTCTCTTGATATGGTTTTTCCCACATAATTCATTGTGTTATAGTATATTTATTTTGTGTTTATTTCCTTGTAACCATGCGATTTGTTTAGTTTTTTGCAAATATATCCTCACATATATTAGTGTAGGAAGCTACTTCCACAAATTTTCTTCCTTCTAATGTTATTCATCAAAATTACCAACCCCATAATCTTATTCCATGACTATTCCTCCTTCATCATTTCTATATTTCTCCTCTCCTCCTTATCAATATTCTTATCATCCACCTCCTTCACTACTTCATTATTATTCTTATCCACACCCATCTAATCCCATCATGCCCCTCCTTCATCAATCATTTCCAAATATAAATCAATATTGAGGTCAATGTCACTAAATTAATCCATTGTAAGAAAGGACCACAAGAGAAGGTCAATGATTTTGTCCTTTGATTCCAATCTATCCTATCCAAAATACATTATCACCTACAATAAAATGAGATTAAATGAGTTTTCATGATAACCTTATCCCATATATCCTTGAGAATATCATGTTCCCAAAGTATAAACCCTTTGTTGATATTTGTGTTACACTTAGAGAATATGAAACAAAATTGGAGAAATTCAGCAATGCCTCTACATGTAAACATACTTATAATACATCAACCAATTCCCAAAAATTATCCAAATCGTACAAGAAAACTTTCAACAACAAAAATAGCAAGAAAACAATCAACATTTTCACAACCAACTATATTGCATCAATCAAAAATCCATCTCTTCTCCCTTCTTCCTCTACTTCTTCTAAAGATAATTTGTATCCATCCTCAAATTTTTCACCTATTCACCTATCTTGAAAACTCTTACTAGTACATCATGAATCAATATATATCCATAACTCTTCTTGAAACCCCTCCCATTTATTCCCTTGGCCCTTCTCCCCCACTTCCTAAGAACTATAATGAGAATTCCTTTTGACAATACTAACGGGTCCTTAGGCATGCCATTGAATGATGTATTAGACTTAAACATAAAACTTAGGACATCATTAATAACAAACTAATCCAAATAGATAGCCTAAAAATTAAAAGTAAACCCTTTCGTGGCCCCACTTGATTAAAACTTTTTTTTTTATATAAATTCCTTCTCTTAACACAATCAATCCAATAAGATTATACTATTGTCATTGCAACTTTCCGTTGATGCTATTAGAGTCTCTTGAGGATATAACCCTTTTTGAACCTATGATGTTTTAATTTTATAATGTTGACCACATGTTGAGATGATTGATGTCCAATCCATATATGATGACTCTTCTTTTACTCCATCCCTAAATTCTCTATCACTTTCTTAAATGATGAAATCCTCAAAAACTACTATGGCCCATTATATATTGATGGTTTCATTAATATAATTAATATTAACCACACTTATCACTTCAATGTTTCCATAGGGGAGTACCTTTTATGCACCCATAATGAGCAATAATCCTATCCTACATTTGTAGTGGCCAAATGAAGTGTTATGATTAAATTTACAATAAAATTTTTAGATTGCATCATCCTACTATGGAGGTTAGTCTTAGGGTTGATCATATTCTTTCTCATTCCATGTTGTCTCTAAATAATTCTATGTTATTGTTGGAAAGCTTTGATTAGATGTGAACCAATCTGTTCTCTATGTCCTTCACCAATGTCTCAAATTCATCCATGAAAAATATGTTATTGAGCTATACCTCACTCTAGGGTTGATCACATTTTTTCTCATTCCATGTTTATCTCTAACGAATTCTATGGTCCTTGGAAAATTTTGGTTAGATGAGTACCAAGCCATTCCCTATGCCCTTCACCAATATCTCAGATTCATCCATAAAATTTTTATTATTGAGCTATACCTCACTCTATGTTTAAAGTAATATACACTGAAAGTAACTTCATCATGAATTATTTCATTCATAAAACTAGGGTTGCACCTCATCCAACAAGGAACCTAATGTATGAATATTGTATAGATTATGTGGCACAAAAATACTAATTTCATTAAGATAGTCCTTCTTCCACACATCTCAAGTTTATTAAGATTCCATTTACTCAACCTCCATATAGATATAATATTTGTGTGGATCTTCCACACATTCCTACCATTTGATCTTACAATTTACTTTATTCCAGAAAGTGTGGCCTTCCTTCTTCATCCCACCTAGGTCTCAATCTCATCCTTCTACCCCTAATTCTCAAAATAGTCTACTTCTATCTCCTTCATTATCCCATTATAGACCACCTTCTAATACACCTTTTTTTAATAATATTTTTTTGTGGTTCATGTATCAAACTCAATCATATTCACCACCTTCTCCATCTATTATCCTTCCTCCTACAATTCCACCTCTCTTACCAACTCCTATTCCACCTCATATCTAACATTTTCTCATGATTTGGACCATACCTAGACAACTAAAGCCATTGAACATCATCTTTCCCATCATCATCCACAAATGTACCAAAAGATAAGCCTCATCCAAATCCTAAATCAAAGTGGAAGAAGGACATCCACTCTTCTTCTAACTCCACTTCTATCATAAACCATGTGCCTTTCATTATTCAAAATTACCCCACTCCATCTTCACGTGTCATGTTGAGACCTTGATAACTTACCTTAAGTCCTACTCCATTGACCCTTTCTATTTTCCCACTACTCTTACTCCACCAACCTCACTCAATGTAATCTCACCTCCATCTCACACCATGTGTGACAATATAACTAACATTCCACCCCTCACTTACACTTTCAACCACTTTCACCTAGATTGTCATTGTGAATGATTTCATTAATATATATTTATTTAAGTGTCATCTATAATCTATTCTCAAAATTTCTTTCACCAAGACAAGATAAAACAATCTTTTCTCTCTATATATTTATTGTTGTCTATGTCATCACCTTCCCTCTTTATTTTTAAGGACCACACTCTACAATCTACACTCATTGTTTCCTCTTTTTGTTAATGGATCATGGAGAGAAATTTAAAGTGTTGATATTAAAAACACTACATAACTAAAGCCAGAAACATGTACTCACACTATCACAGATTGTGGAAATATCATTTCTCTAAGAGTCCTTTTAGTTTCATTATTTGGGGCATATATATCAAAGCCAAAAGCTCATTATCAATATTGAAAAGGACCCATAGAGTTTTGTTAGTTAGGTCACAACAAAATGGGTAATATAGTGAGATTGCCACTTGGAATCAATGAATGTTTTCACACCACTATGAACTTGCTTATGATTGTTGTTTAATCTATCTATGTGACATGACACATGACTAAAAGTAAAATACTGACATCCTTAATCTCTTGAAGACAAAGAATGTCTAGAGAAGATTTTTTTTGTTGAAAAACTTGCATTGTGAACTTATAGTTTGTTTGGTCGTAACAAATCCATTACATTCCATGAGATACAATTCATGAGGTAAGAGGGTCTAGGGAAATTTTCTTGAGAGTCTAACCCTGGCAATGCAACAAATTTATAATGCTCAAAATTATTCTTGTGATTAAGAGAAAAGTCACCAAACTACATCTTCACTTTCTTAGGAACATATTCTTCTTCTCAAACATTACAGAGGGGGTTATGATACCATCTTCCTTCCTATAGTTGCCATAGCTAGAAATCCTAGAATTGTTAAGGAAAAACACTTGTTGGTAAAGGAGATCTTGAGAATTGAGGCTTGTTAGCCTCCTTGATGAGGTCACCAAGGGAAATGAAAGAACTATTTGTAAATCAACCTCTTTCTTTACTTTATCACTAGTTTGTGATTTAGAGGATCTTGTTGGCTTTGTTGAAATGCCATTGGCTTGAGGTCATGAGGGAATTGTTGTTCTAGCATAGTGATGAGACCATTGCTAAGTCTAGGGTTAGATTGAGAATTATTTTAGGTTAGCATAAGTGATGACACCAACATTATTCCACCCATCTTTAGGTTTTCCTACCTTCACTACTAGCTTGGAGGCTAGTTTGGGCTTGTGTGTCACTACAAGATGATCTTTAATTTTGTGGTTAGAGGCTTAAGATTGAAACTAAGTGTTGAAAAGTTTGATATACAAAAAAATGTCATATGTGGCACATGTCACATATCTATATATCAATAGTTTCTTTTAAGGCCTAGGAAAGCTCAATATCTACACATAATCTATTGTTACCTAGCTAAATAAGACTTTTGGTTCAATACAAAAAACCTTCCCTAGAGAGGAAACAATGTGACGAGTGAAGGGGTCATATAGCAAGGGTAATTAAGGAAATTCAAGCCAAATAGGCACCTTGAGATCATGCTTGTTAGACACTTTGAAATCCCTTGTCTAGGAAGAAAACAAGTAGTGAGCTATGCACTTAGCAAGGCCCATGGGCAAGGGTTGCATCCACATGGTGTGCTTCAACAAAGCAAAAGAGAAAGAAAACTTTAGTTAAATTCTAGATGGCATCTAGTTAAACTTCATGGAGAACCTACACAATGTTTATCTAGCAATGGAACATGTTTTCAAATTACACATGATCAAAAAATAATCAATGAACATAAATTACTCATGCCATTTACATGCATTATTAAAGTCAAGCACCCAAAGAATAACATTTGATAAATTAGTAGAAGACATACTTTGTGAAAGACTTTAGACACAATTTTTAAGATTATTTGATGGTACCATTGCTCATTCCAATTCTTACTACAAAAACATTAACAACTAAAATAATAATAAAAAAAATTACCATAAAAAAACCACCCTAAAAACAAAAAAAGCCTAAAACTGTTGCAATAAATGAAACCAAAATTAGAGAATCTCACTACCTTATTACGAAATAATTTAAAAAAACAAAACAAAACAAAACCAAAATTAGAAAATCTCACTACCTTATTACTAATGATTATGAACTTGGTAAAATCACACTTTGATTATGAACTTGGTAAAAAGTTTCTCCGTAAATCATAAGCAAAAGAACTTCTTGTGAAAAATAGAAGAAATTGACATACATTGATCTTGTGTCATAATTCATTTTCAAAACAAGAACTTTTCTTGCAAATAGTGTGAATTTAAACATGTGAATGGATTCTGATTTATGGGTAATAATGTGCTAATCACAAGGGAAACCCCATTTAAGACCAACTTTAAGTTCCTTTAACTAAAAGATTTCATATTGATTCTTCCCTAAGTTTCTTCATGAATGTGGCTTAAATATTCTTTCCCCCATGAGTGAATATGTTGGAGGATACATCAAATTGACCACTTTTAGAAGCAATTTATTAATGAAGGAGATGTGGAGCTCGTTGACCATGAGTACCTCTTGCTTTATGGAGGACTGTATGTAAATTAATTAATTGAAAAATCCCTTCCACTAGGCCTATAGTGATTGTAACCTGTACTCTCAAACTTAAAAAAAATAGTAGTTTATTATTGGCTTTAAACACATAGAACGAGGAGGCAAATGGGTTCTTTATTGCACAGAAAATAATGCATTCCAAGAGAGAAGAAAGCAAAGGACTGAGGACTGGTCTATTAATGGAGTCAACAACTTCTTTGAATGAAATTCCACTAACAATGTAAAAGGTGTTCCCCACTTGCAAAAGAGTTTTAATCGTTCCATAATAAAGAAGAAGGTACGCTTAAGAAGACATATAACCTTATCTCCGACACATACCATCATTATAACACTTAACATAGATAAATGTTAGAATTAATATTGAATGAAGGAATCTCGGAAGACATGGGATTTGGTTGGACTAATAATGTTTTATAATTGGCTATTGTCGGGTGACTTAGCTAATCAAACCAAAAATGCCCATGTAGCACAAGGTAAGGATGATGGTTTATGTCTCACTGATGTGGTTTAGTGACCTAGCACCCTTTCTAATTCCCATTTTTATAATATTTTAATAACTGATTATTGGAGGTGAAAATAAGATGGTTAAATAGACCCACCATCTAAGCCTTTTAACTTATATGTGAAAATGACTTGGGAGTACCATGTTTAAGTATGAGGGATAAGACAAAGCATATGTCCATATAATGAAAGGGAAACATTTGTTGTGCTTTTTAAATTATGTAGTTGTTAAGTAGTGATTTATATTAGATATAAACATTTGGAGTATAATAATATGAGTGAAGTATGTTAATTGAGATCATAAATAAAAATGTGTTAAAATAGAAGTGAGATGGAATAGAGTGATAACTCTAAAAATAATGAAAAGAGGAAGTTAATTAATGTGATGTTGTGATAGGAGATTGATACTTAGGATCTAAAATTGGATTTTAGATCAAAGAGCGAGGATGATTAAGATTAGAGAATACAAATGTTTAGGATGTGATCACTACAATGATCCTATCTAAAGGTCATGTTCCAATGAAATTAAAGTGTGATTCCATATTAGGCAAAAATGAATATTTGACACCTTTAGACCTAGTAATGCTAAGAGGCATTGTGGAGTATACTATGCAAGGGTTGAAGTTTAAATTGTAGTTCTGATTTAGTCTAGGATAGGCTAGCTAATAGAAACTAGGTCAAGAAAGTTTTGAAACAAAGAGATGAAGCATAACAAAGTATGTTAAAAGAGTCCAAAAATGTGCTAAAACTATATGTTAAACTTATCCACACAAAGTAACATAAAACAAGACGGAAAAAACTATAAGAGTATGCACTTTTCTCCTATATAATAATAATTGATATTGAACATAATTTTTCTATTTTATTCCAATATATTCAACTTAGAAATTGACTTTAGTGTGAGCACTACTATTAATACTTAACATTCCAACTAAATCCCTTAGTGAGAATTATTTCATAAGAGATGATTAATTTTTCCCTTATTTAGACATACGCTAAAATTGGCCATCCTTACATAATATTGAATCACCAATAATAGTTAGATGATGAATTATGATAGTTAAACAACATGATCTAATTTGATACATAGGGGAAAGGACCACTTGTTGGGCATGTTCCAATAGTTGTGATAGCATTTGCTGATTTGGTGCTCAATATTTTAAATAATATAACATTAATAGTTGCATGAGTGTTGATCATGAGTACTCATAATTGAATGAAATGTATTCCTTAGATCTAAAAAACAACAAATCATGTGATGCCACATGAGGGCACCGATAAAGCATGACTTAATGCACAACTACCAATCTAACTTTTTTTTAGGGCCTTTTTGGACACCTCAACAAAAAACATACTAATGTGACATCATATTTGATGATGTGACCTTGAAACCCTAGTTATAAGTAGGGGACTTGTCTAATAAATTATAATTTTTAAGGCCTTTTTGAACACCTCAACACAAAGCATGCTAATGTGACATCATATTTGATGATGTCACCTTGAAACCCTAGTTATAAGTAGGGGACTTGTCTAATAAATTATTATAAAAAAATGAGAGTGATTTAAAATTTGCCAGATATGATTTTGAGAGACACGAAATTAAGATGTTTTTATTTATGATATTGCTATCAGGATTCAACCGTGTAGTTTCGAGTCAAACTCATTGACCCATGTTTCATGAGTAGTGGTTCAACAAGAACCCATCTCTCATGATATCGAATGGTCCACTTAGCACTCATTGCATCTAGGTGATGCTCACAGAGGTGAAGCACCGTCCATCCCGAGGTCACCCATCCCAAGCAAGCCTTTCGCCGCTTAACCAGGAGTTTTCTCCAAGGTTAAGCCCGCTGAGTTGTTACCCCATTTGCAAAACCTTCAACAAGTGTTGTGCCTTATGAACCATTCATAATAGAGCCCCTTTAGCTCATCAATTGATAAGTAGGAGGTATTTTTCCACAGCGTCAAATTATGATATTGCTATCGATTCAACCGTGTAGTTTCGGAGTCAAACTCATTGACCCATGTTTCATGAGTAGTGGTTCAACAAGAACCCATCTCTCATGATATGAATGGTCCACTTAGCACTCATTGCATCTAGGTGATGCTCACAGAGGTGAAGCACTGGTCCTCCCGGAGGTCACCCATCCCAAAGACGCCAAGCTGCCGCTAACCAGGGAGTTTTCTCCAAGGTTAAGCCCGCTTGAGTTGTTACCCCATTTGCAAAACCTTCAGCAAGTGTTGTGCCTTATGAACCATTCATAATAGAGCCCCTTTAGCTCATCAATTGATAAGTGTTGTGCCTTATGTTTTTATTTATTGATCCTCTCCCCTAATGTATGCAAACTTCCATACTAAATGAAAGCCTTTAAAAATTGAAATGTTTAATAGCATATTCTTTCCATTTTCTCTCCATGGGATCAAGAAAATGTAAATATAAAATCACCCATGGGGAGAGCGGCCCAGTGCATTTCCACATTGAAAAACCTCTGTTTTCTTACAAGACTGAGCTTCTAGAACCACCTTCTACACGACGAGGAGACACAAACAAATTAAATCTGGAGTGCTCTCTCCATTGCCCAAAACACGCATATAATGACACAATTACAGTCGTTAATGCCATACTCGAGGAGGAAAGTCAATACCAAAGCAAGTTAATTTGTTTTGTCTCCTATCTTTGTTGGTTTTTTAAACCCTTCCCCGTCAATCATTCTTTCATTAGAACACGTGACCTTGTACACAAAATCCATCACAGCCATTCACCCCTTGTCGTTCATTAAATCATCCAAAGACCAAGAACAAATATTTAATCACAGTGGGAATTCTTCAATGCAAGAAGATCCATTTCGTGATATCACTGTTCCCATCACATCTATCTAATCCCGTCTTTTCTTCTTCATTGCAATTGCGGCTCTGCCATACCCACATTATATTTATATTAACAGAATCATCTTGTTAGCAGCATTCAGAGAACACAACTGATAATGCATCTACTCTTCAAGCTGACGGTACAATAGTAAGTGCAACAGAAACCCAGAAAAAATAATAAAAATTCAGGTTAGGATGCGATGTGTATTGGAATTTGTTTCTAAGGTCCCACAGTCTCTCACCAGCCATGGCGTCTAGTTCTGCCCTGTCTGTTTGTGTTGTCATTATTATTATTAATGTAGAGCCTCACGCCTGGGCCCTCCTTGAAATTTGTCGCCTCCCCATTTCTTTTTCTCTCCTGCATGCGCATAATCTTTCATTCCTCCTAAATCCTCCCCTGCATTAATACAAGCCTTACAAGCAATCTTTCTAGTCATTCCATGATCTACATAGATTCTATTCAATCAAAGCATGCATAAGGAGAATCTGTATATTGGTGTTCCTTTATAAGTAGAGGTGGCAAATTCAACTGGGTTTTTATTCCCCACTCTGCCAAGTAAATAATCTTGCATTGAATTTGAACACCCATGTAGCTTTTCAGCCTTCAATCTCACTACACAGCCAAAAACAATGCTGGGTTCCATGAATAACTATGCCAGATGGTAAAATAGCTACTATTGTTTTACCTGGGAAGACTAAGCTAAAGTTGAATAGACACAATATCCTGGAATATTAATTAGTATCAGATTCTTCAGAATCAGATAGTACTGTCAGGGCTCACCAGTCCATATAAAGACTTCCAAGTGTTATAAAATTTAATTAGTCTTGTTCTTTTCTTTTGTTGTATTGGCTTATTCCAATTAGTAGTACCCACCTGGCTGTTAGAGTCCTAGTGCGCTTGTTTCTTTGCCTGCGTCAAGCATTCGATTTTCTCTTTATCTAGTCTAGGTGATGTTCTGACATCTTACTTTCTCTCTTTGGCTGCTGTCTGGCAACAACTCTGGGGGATCGATGATAACTAACTTCTTTAAGCTCAGAGTAGAGATGCATAGATTTCTGTAACTCTGTCCGGCAGACCCCAGTAGTGTATTTTGATCAAATAATTTATTTATACTGTGATCTGGGTTTGCAGATCTAAAATAAATTTTGCAAAATGGGTTCTGAGAAAAACAACATTCTATTGTCTGACAACGACAGAATGGAGTATATCAAGAATCAGTCTTCTTCTTCTCCTCCTGCTTCTTCTGCTGCAGTTCTTGTTCATCATAGGGGTGGTTCTAGTTATACTTCTACTACCACAAGATCTTCTCCTGAGAGGAAATTGAAGAGAAAACAGCAGGAACCTGGAAGATATCTGGGGGTAAGAAGAAGGCCATGGGGTCGTTACGCTGCAGAAATTAGGGATCCCACAACCAAAGAGAGGCACTGGCTCGGCACTTTTGATACAGCCGAAGAAGCAGCTCTTGCCTATGACAACGCTGCCAGATCAATGCGCGGGGTTAAGGCCAGGACTAATTTCATGTATGCTGACATGCCTCAGGGAGCTTCCTTGACTTCGGTCATGTCGCCTGAAGATACAGAGAGACTCAGGTGTTTACTCCTCGCCTCTAATGTGAATTCATGGACAGAGCAGCATCTACATCAGCAACAGCACCACCCACATTTGCAGCAGCAACAACGCCCACATTTGCAGCAGCAACACCCAGATCATCATCAGCAGCACCAGCAGATTAACATTGATCAGCATTCCAGGGTTATTGCAAAGGATTGCCTAGTGCCTGCTGCAACTCTATTACATCCATCTCAGTTCATGTTTGCTGAAAGGTGCGAGCCCTGCGTGCCTGATAGTGTGGGAGAAGAAAAGGCTGTTTTCATGCAGTCTGATGCATGGAATATAGCCAGTCTTCTGGACGGTTTTCCATGCCATCCTGCTTCTTCCAATCTGCAACAACAATTCCTTCATCATCAGCAGCAGCAGCAATCCTCATCAGCCTTCGCTTTTTCGTCACCCACGTATGGTTCCAATCACACCCTCTTCTCACCTCCCCCAAAGCAAATACCATCACTGATTACCCAAATTTGTACCTCTGACCTCTTGTCAGCAAAATCCCAGTCTCCTGCAGAGACAATCTCTGCAACTTCTTCAGAAGTCTGCAGCCCTGAATGCTTCCAAAACACTTTTACTACTACAACAACTACTACTGAAATCCGTTTTCATAGTCCTCACTTGACCAATAGTCTGCCACCTACTGAACAAGCGTTGTCAGCTCCTGCATCTGAAGTCTGCAGTCCAGCAGCTGTTAGTCATGCCCAAATCAACCCCACTTCAACAGAATATTCTTATACATTTCCTAGCCTGTATGATGTCAGCCAAGGTCTTTGGGTTGATTCAGATCAGCAGCCTCTTGTTACAGATTGGGGTGACCAACTGTGTGAGTCTCCCATATCTTGCCAAGGCATTGATGTCAATGAGTTGAATTCAACACTTCTGCATAGTCCCCTGTTTGGATTCATGCCCCAGGTTTCTGATTCCTTCCTACATGGTATCCCAACATTCACTGATGTCTTTGACCTGGGATCCTCTCAGCTATGAGCCGAAAAGTCTTATAATTTAAGCTTAGAATACTGATATATTTTACATTTACATATCTATATATGCATATTACTACATTGTTCATTAGAGTTTGAGAGTGCAATTAGCAGGAGGAGGAGGAAACAAGATGTCAAGTCCATGGCTGTCTAATGTAAGGCACCATGGAGGTCATATGATGGTGATTATAATTTCTACTCGTCCCTCAAACAGAGCTGGTCAGTTAGACCCATTACATCAGTGCACCAACTCTTTGAGATTATATAATGGAGAGCGTGCAAGTTTCTGCATAAGTAGTAATATTCATTCCGACGGAGTCTAAGGTTGGATATACAGTTTCTAATCAGGTATTGTTGGCTGAAATATCCTTTAGTGATCAAGAGCATTCTGGGTGGATTGCTTTTGGGTTCCTCTGCTCAAAGAAATTAATTCATATCCTCCAAATTTGATTTGCAGGCTGAGTTGGCATACATAGTTATTAGAGGCGGAGCAGATACGATGCAGAGACCAGAATGAACATAGATGCCCAGATAATTTTCTAAATTCTATGTAGAAGTTTGCTATTGTATGTAGAATGCATCAAGTTTTTGTGGCACAAGGTGTTGTAGTAGCTTTATCAAAGCTCAATATGTAAGCGCAATGGGCTCTAATTCAGTAAGCAAGAAACACTATAATTCATATATGTCTACATGATTTGTGAATGTGGTGGTAATTCATATTTGACTTTTTAAAATCATGAAGCGGCCAGAAACTCTGTTGGCCAATGAGAGAATACAACCAAACAACCTATTGAAATCATCATGCGAGCATATAGTGTTTTACACAAGCATTTCACTGAAGCTATAAAGGAAAACACGTCAGCATTAATCCAACTTGCCGTCTTTCGCTATCAGAGTAACGAAAGAAACAAAGCACAAGTGTGTTCACAAATTATTGTGGATTTTTGGATTTTACTGATTGACGTTTCGAATCAAACTTCATGATCTATTATTTTCTTTTTTCAAGATGGTAGGTCATGGAGAGTGATAAAATTTGATCCAAAACGTTGATGACAAAATAATTTCGCACAATGAAATCCAAGATTCTACGATAAATTATTAATATGAACTGTAGAAACTTCATGCTTTTAACTGACAACAGTTGTAGCTTTTTTTTTTTCCAAATGTAGAATTTATTGGTATTTTGTTTTCGATTTCTATTGTATTGTCTAAGTTTTACTATTTGCTATTACTATACAATTTCGCTCTGGGTTTACAAGTACATCAAAAGCTAAGTTTTGTTAATGATTCCATCAGCGTTGAGCAGAGACGTGACCAAAAACATGTTTGTAAATTCACAGTGAAGCAGACGTTTTCCTTTTACACACAAAAATTACAGTTCTGTAAATCAAAGGTTTCTTGTTTACTTGCAAAAATTACTTTGCCACTGGTGATGGACTTGCCAGAAGAGATAAGCTTTAGGGAAGACGATACCCAGAGCTATTCGACGGGATAGCTAATATTGCTCACATGGTTCAAGAAAAAGCATTATAATTGTCATGTCGGATTGTATCTGACACAATCTCCAAAGAATGGAAACTTTGAAAGCGAAGGCCTTTTCTTGCCATACATTTATTGTTTATTACTTAATGTCTCTTTTTTAAAAAGCGTTGGAAATGGGGGAAACAAACTGATGGAGGAGGCAGAAGGTGGCTTCTTGGAAATATATAATGGATTCCACAAAGTGGGACTGGAAATGACAGTTACGGACAGACTGACCGTGCCTAGGTTTGCTTGGAACTTGTGAGGTAGATTTGCTAGGTCTTAAGTATTTGATTATTTTGGCAATAGTATAGCATACGGAACCTCCCTTAGCATGCTGCCTCGCACTGACCTGCTCCATTTTTACTCTATGTACAGCTAGCTGCAATTCCCACGGCTGACAACACTATTATTTTTTCTCCAGATTGGATGTACGAACAGTAGCATTTAAATGTTTATTTTACTGAACAAATTTTCAGTTGTCCTAAAGCCCACTCATAGCATGCGGTAATGTTTGTACCTTTTTTTTAATAAAAAATTAGGTTTTCAATGTCTAGTGGAGAGGGTTTAGTAGTCACACAAGCTAATTTTGTAATCATATAGTGGTTAAATAGAATTTCGCGGGAATTTCAATTTTTAAGAAATGTAGTATAATATTTTGTAATCATATAGTGGTTATATAGAATTTCGTGAGAATTTCAATTTTTAAGAAATGTTGTATAATATTTTAAAATTCTTTGGAGGTTCAAGGGAGGCTAGTAAACATGCAAAGCTATTTTGCAATCACGTAGGAGTTATTTAGAATTTCATAAGACTTTCATTTTTTTAGAAATGTGACATGGATTCTTATGTATCTGCAACTAATGTTTGGAGGTATATCCATCATACAACTTGTCACATTTGTAGGTGTTGAGAAATTACAACGCCATAGGAGCCCAGTGATCTCTGCAAGCTGAGAAAATCTATTACAGGGAGAATCAAAGAGAAGCAACAAGAACACAGTAAAATTGCTCAAAAAGATGAAGCTTTGTATTTAATAATCTGTAAAAAGGAATAATTACAAAAGAAGAGTTTTCAACCACATATAGGTCAAAAAACCCTAAAAGGAAAACACATTTAATAATTAATATAATTATTAAATGTCTTATTATGCAAACTAAGGTGAAATGTTAAGGAGATAAAGGTAATTAACATGATTAAATTTAAACCTTTACTCTAACACCCCCCCTTAAGATGAGCAAAAGTGCAACTACAAACATATGCAAGAAAGCAAAGGTAACTACAATGCATGAAAGTAAACTTGGGTCCCGACAACAAGGCTAGATAAGGTACCTAATTACAACCAAATCTCTGTAAAGTGGAGAAATAGAGAAAACCTCATGGGAAAAACTCTACTCCAAAAAGAGAAAAAAAATGCTAAAAAAACAAGAAAGAAGGAAGGAAGGCCTCACTGAGACCCCCCAAGGACAACTTCCTTCACCCCAAGCATGGAGCGCAACTGAAGATAGCGTGGCGATGCCAAAGGTTTAGTGAAGATGTCTGCAACCTGCTCCTCTGTAGGAATGTACTCCAAGATGAGAGAACCATCCTGAATCAACTGCCTGATGAAGTGCATGTGGATTTCAATGTGCTTAGTCCGCTGATGCTCCACTGGGTTGCGAGAAATATGAATGGCACTCTGATTGTCACACCAAAGTATAGTGGGACTATCAGGAGGAAACCCAAACTCTATCATCAACTGTCGAAGCCATAAAACCTCCTGACTAGCTAACACTGCTCCTCGATACTCAGCCTCTGTAGATGATAATGCAATAGCAGACTGCTTCTTGCAAGACCATGTAATAGGACCAGAACCAAGGCAAAAAACAAAGCCAGAAGTGGACTTCCGTTCATCGACATCACCAGCCCAATCTGAGTCAGTAAAGCCAACAATGTGAGGGGATCCTGATGTGTAGTGAATGCCATAATGAGTGATGCCCCGAATGTACCTCAAAATATGTTTGGCTGCTTGCCAATGAGTCTCATGTGGATCATGTGAGAATCGAGAGACAAGGCCAACCGCAAAGGAAAGATCAGGATGAGAGTGTGTCAGGTACAACAAACTGCCAACCAACTGTCTATACAGAGTAGTATCCACGGAAGAAGTAGTACAAGTGGAAGACAAGACAACACCTGACTGAAAAGGTGTGGGGGTAGGCTTGCAATCAAGCATGCCAAAGCGCTGGAGCATAGTAAGAGCATACTTCTGTTGAAATAAGGAAATCCCATCCGAAGACTGAATAACCTGCAGGTCCAAGTAATAGTGCAAAAGTCCAAGATCTGTCATCTCAAACCGCTCCATCAAAGCTCGCTGAACATCCTGAATCATGGAAGATGAGCTACCTGTAATGATGAGATCATTGACATATAGCACAAGAATCAAAAGATCACCCTCCTGATGCCAAATGTACACTGTGTGATCGGAATGGCAACGTGTGAAGTGAGTGGAAAGCAAAAAAGAGTCCCTCTTCTCATACCAAGCCCAAGGGGCTTATTTGAGACCATACAATGAACGCCGAAGTCTGCAAACCAAAGAAGTGTCCTGCACAAAACCCTGAGGCTGCTCCATATAGATCTCCTCATGTAGGTCACCATGCAAGAAGGCACTCTTCACATCCATCTGAAACACTGACCATCCCTATGAAGCTGCAAGTGAAAGTACAAAGCGAATAGAATTCATCTTAGCAACATGGGCAAAGGTCTCAGAGTAATCAATACCCTCCACCTGAGAAAAACCCTTCGCAACAAGACGAGCCTTATACTTATCAATAGAACCATCTGCAGCATACTTGGTACAGTACAACCACTTGCACCGAACCAACTTTCTTCCCTTAGGAAGAGGACAAAGATCCCAAGTATGATTCTTCATCAAGGAAGAATACTCCTCATCCATAGCCATATCCCACTCAAGGTGACCTGTCGCCTCTGAAAACTTTTGAGGATCATCCAAAATGGCATGACTCAAAAGACTAGAACCAGATGTCTGAGCACAAGTACGACGAGTATTTGAAGGATCACCTGCCAAAGAACCAGCTGCATCAACAGTGACACGGGCTCACCTAGGCAAAGACGGAGCACCTGGTGGTGGTGGAGATGGTGGACCATCATCTACATCATCCTCAAGAGATAAGTAATCCTCAAGTGATGAAGAGGGAGGAGTAGGCAATGAGGGAGAAGCTGGTGATGGAGAATCCATCTAAGGATAGCGCTCATCAAACTGGACATCTCGCCGAAACAAGACCTCTCTGGAATCAGGATCAAACAACCTGTATGCCTTAACATCCTCACAGTAGCCAACAAATATGAGTGGTCGGCTCTTCCTCTCCATGGCTTTCCTCTGAGCATCAGGAATAAATGCCCAAGCCTCACTACCAAAAACTCAGAATGTAGAAACATCAGGCTTGACATGGGTCCAAGCCTCCTCAGGAGTCATATGTCGCAATGCCTTATGAGGCATCCGATTCTGAATATAATTTGCATAATTGATTGCCTCAGCCCAGAAGGAAGAACTCATAGCTCGAGACTATATCATACAATTTGCCATCTCCCGCAAGGTTCTGTTCTTTCTCTCAGCGACACCATTCTACTGAGGGGTGTAAGGGACCGTAAACTGATGCTGTAAACCATGCTTAGTGCAGAAATCTGTAAAAGCATGATTAACATATTCCCCCCATTATCTGTGCGTATCCTCCTGATAGAAAGTCCAGATTGCTTCTCCACAAATGTCTTAAAAATCCTGAATGAGTCAAAGACATCAGACTTGTACTTAAGAAAGTACACCCATGTACGTCTTGAGAAGTCATCAATAAAGGTGAGCACATAGCGGGCCCCTGAAAAAGGAGGAGTCGGAAAGGACATAAGATCACTGTGTACCAACTCTAGGGGTGCCCTAGCACGAGTGGCTCGACCCTTCGGAAAAGGATCTCGATGATGTTTGCCAAGAACACAACCTTGACATACACCATCAGTACAAGAAATCTGTGGGAGCCCAATCACAAGTGCCTGAGTACTCATCTACTGTAAATACCTGTAATTGACATGGCCAAAACGCTCATGCCAAAGCATGCTCACTGAATCTGCATGTGCGATAAGAGAAGAACCAACAGTGTCTAAACTCTCAAAGCCATCAAATCTGTATAAGCGAGATGCAGAATCCACACTCCCAGTAGCCATAACCAAGTCAGGATCGTGAAGGTCTCGAATAACCACATCATGTGGTGAGAACTCAACTGTCTTACCAGAGCGAGAGTGGAAAATCTGATAAACAGATAGAAGGTTTGTCAAAATTTCAGGAACTAGAAGCACATCCTGAAGACAACCACCATCCAATGAAACAGTACCTGAACCCTGAACTGAAAGTTGTGCGAAGTCACCAACTGCAATCTGTGAAGTAGCACTATGAGCAAGTGCAGTGACTAAATCCTATGAGTGTGAGATATGGTGCGAAGCACCAGAGTCAATAATCCATGTGGATCCTGAAGAAGAGGCTCGTGCAGAAAGAGCATGACCTTTCCCCGTGGATGGAGGAGGCTGAGGTGAGGAAATATGATGCTGCTGCATGGATTCCTCCAAAGCCTCTAATCGTTTCCAACACCTGGAAACTGGATGTCCTTCCTTGCCACAAAAACTACAAGGATCACCTGGATTCTTCTTAGTCTTGGAGGAAGACTCACCAGACTTAGAAGATTTACCCTGTTTAGGATTGGATTGTGGTTTTGAATTTGTTTTAGGTGGTGGCTTGGAGGAACTCTCACTGCCAACTGAATCTGTCTTCGGCTTCTGTTTCTGCTTCTATTTCCCTTGGGATGGCTGAGCAACCAATGCTTTATTCTTTGATCTAGGAAGAGTATCCAACTGTGTGATCTTGGCTTGCTCTCGTGTCAATCGATCATAGAATACCTCAAGAGAAGGCATGGTAAAATGTGGACCCAAAGCATCCATGGTGGAATAGAAGGTAGAAGAGAAAATCTGGAAGGATCCTCGAAGCTTAGATAGAATCAGGTAAATACACTCAGTATCTGTTTTGTTTTTACCACAACCCTGTAACAAAGATCTGAGAGATTTGAATTTCATCAGGAAATCCTCAATAGAAGGAAAGGAATCAGGTACCAAAGTGGTCAATTCTGCCTCAATCTGAAGTGCTCGGAACTGATTAATGGTGCCAAAAAGTGTTTCAAACTTCAACCACATAGCTCAAGGAGTTGCACAACCCTCAAGATGAAAGAGAAGACTATCTGAAACATGCAAGGATAACAACCCCATGGCCTCATCCATTTTGTTCCTGTGCTGAAAGATCTCAAATTGACGTTGCAACTGAGGTTGAACATCATCCAAACATGACCATAAACCTTTGGACATGAGAAGTCGTGTCATTTGTGCCTTCCAGGTATGATAATTGTGAGGGGAAAGACGCTCAACCGAAGAAGAGTCTGCCATTAAACCCTACACCTGTGACTGCTTGTTTATTTTTATTATTATGTGATCTTTCAGAATAGACAGAAGATGCAGAAGGGTTTGATTGTTTTGAGAGTTTTGGTGTTCTAGTTTTCTGATGGAAAATATAGAAAGCAAGAAAAAAACACCTCCCCACAATACGAGAACCCAACCCCAGTACAAGTTTTAAAGCTGAAAAGCTTGAGAAAGCAAAAAATGCTTCAGAAAATTTTTTGTGTACCTGGTAAATTTTTGATGAAAAAAAGTTACTGTTCTGGAAAGAGCATGAGAAGAGCTTTCCGATGCCTACTCGTTTTCGAAAAACGGAGTCCGTTTGCAGAAGTTATGGCTCCGGGAGTGCGAAAAGCTTCATCTAACTTTGACTGCGAAAAAAGGCAACCAAACTGGAAATTTTTAAAAAAAATTCATCACCATCAGATCAGGCTTGGATCCAGCTTTCCAACGCCTCTTTTTGTTTGAAAAACGGAGCTAAAAAACCCGAGTTATGCCCATTTGACTGAAGGAAGCTCCAAAATTTTTTAAAAAAATCCAAAGCCCTCAAGGGCTTAAAATCCAAAGGCCCCTGGTCACCTGGGCGGACCAGGGGGCTGACTGCACAGGGGTGGCGGAGCGGCGCTACGTGGTGGAGAGCCGGCGGAGCGGGCGCGTGGAGGAGATCCGGCGGAGCACCGGTGGCCGGCTCGCCCGCGGATAGCGTGCTCAGGCGGGCGCGCCGGGCGGCCCTACGAAGTGCCGCATTTCAATAAAAAAACCTTTGTTTTTTTATTTTTTATTTTAATTTTTCACACGTTTTTTCTCGAAAAATGAGCCCTGAGGCCGTATGGCCTTGGAGCCTAAAAAAATTTGCCTCCTGGTGCAACTGTGCTCAAATAGGGCATGCCATATATGAAAATATGGGTTTTTGGGCACTGTGAATCCAACCGTGAGGTCTGTTTGAGCCCAAAATGCACCTAACGAAAGTAGTACGCCAGATCCAAACAAAAAACCTCTGAAACCCCAGATCTGCTTCCAATGCAAAATTTCTCAAAACAAGAACAGGTAGCTGCAGATCTGAAGCTCTGATACCATGTAGGTGTTGAGAAATTACAACGCCATAGGAGCCCAGTGATCTCTGCAAGCTGAGAAAACCTATTACAGGGAGAATCAAAGAGAAGCAACAAGAACACAGTAAAATTGCTCAAAAAGATGGAGCTCTGTATTCAACAATCTGTAAAAAGGAATAATTACAAAAGAAGAGTTTTCAACCACATATAGGTCAAAAATCCCTAAAAGGAAAACACATTTAATAATTAATATAATTATTAAATGTCTTATTATGCAAACTAAGGTGAAATGTTAAGAAGGAGATAAAGGTAATTAACATGATTAAATTTAAACCTTTACTCTAACAACATTAGTACATCTAATGGAAGGTGTCTTTTAAATATTTAACCATAACTTTATCATCGTGACATTTCTAGAAGTGAAACATTATAATACCATTTGTTATCAATGGACCCTTGGTTTAATGGTAATGTTGAATGGTTTTGAATGAGCACACTAAGAATCAAGTCCTGTTGAATGTAAGGCCCCAACATCATAAAAGATGACATCGAGTTCCTATCTCAATTGACTTTGACATAATGAATACCACTAAAAAAAAATCTACAACGTTAATGTCTACTACTAAATTATTACACTCTAAAATCTAAAATGTTAATACTTAACTCAAAATTCTAAACCCTACAATCTATTCACATTATCTTGTGTGAACCATTTTTTGTCGCGCAGTGTGGTATGGAAGAGCATGGAATGTATGGTAGCTTAGTGTTTTTGCTAAGTGCAAAGCCACGAGATTTTTATGGTATGGCATTTTTTAAGTTTTTGGGTATTGTGGTGTGTGTTTGTGAGTCACCCTCTTTCCCTTTACTTTAGATGAATGAAGTTTGTCGACATTGACGACTACCCTGCAATAAACATTTTTTTGTCATCTAACATTTTTAGATTCATTATTTCAAGAGATTTTAACCTTTCAATTTCATCACCACTTGCGATCCTCGCCCAAGTTGACCTAGATATTGTAAATTTTAAAGGTTTTACATTTAATTTCTAAAGTTTCCTTTTAAATTATAATTGTGATTAAAGATTATACAAGGTTGATTTGTGCTAGGGTTTTTATTTGTAAAATTTTCATTATTTAAAAAAAAAAGAGTTCATTTGATAAACTTAAATCATATATTAGAGTTTATCATATTTTCATTATTTTCCAATTTAATAAATGTTTACAAATAATTCAATCTTTTGTTGTATTATGTTGAATTTTGTGACACCTCTAGTATGATTATCCCCCCCCAACAAACACATGAATTCCTTGAGTATGTGCACTAAGTAAGCATAAAATATTAAAAGTAAATTCAAATATGAAGTGAAATTAGGCAACACAATGTGGAAGAGCAAAGGGTTTTGAGAGGAAGGGGTGTTTAATCTTGACTTGTGTGTAGGGTGGGTGTAAAATAAAAATAATTTTTTTGCCACCTCTATTTTTATACCATTTCGAGTACCTATTTCTTATATTTTAAAGGTATGTATCCACACCACATTTATGTAGGAATATAGTTTTCTCTACAATATTGTTTACAATTATATAATTATGTATATATATCTAGTCTAGTCATCCATTCCATCAAAATGGTGGAGATAATATTTATAAGTCAACTCAAGTATCTTTAATTGAGTGTAATTAAAAGGCTTGACTCACAAATGTTGTCCAAACCCATAGTTCTTTACTTGCAAAGGCCACACAAACTAGGAATGTAAATTGATAGGGATGAGATAGAAATAAAACATTTCACATAAGCATTGAATTGATTAAGCATGTGAATTAAATTGATAATTATGGGAAGGTTAACCTTATAGTTTTTTATTAGAGGTACAAAATGGGTTTTGATGGGGCCCGAAACCCAATACAAAGAAAGCCAGGCTGCATATAAGATGCATCATAAACCAACAACAACCCCATAATAACCTCTAAAGATTAACAAGACTACACACGTTGCATCTTGCAAAAAAGTAAGGGCCTAAGACCCTTTAACAACTTGGTTTTAACTAGGACCATAAACCCTTTAGATACACATAGAACCCACCTGCATCTGTCAGGCATCAACAAACTAGCTGCTCATGGAAGACACCACTAAGCCAAAAAAGATAATCTGCATAATGGTGTAAGACACCCTCAAACCCCTAATCAAAAACTTGAGAAAATTCAAACACCCCACCTCAATAGGGGAGATGGATAGCACAACAAACCACTGGGCACAAAGCCACTACTCAAACTAGGAAGGCAACTTTGAAACCATGAGCTCCCCACTTTTGGAAAGGATGAAACAAACAACAAGGCCACCACAACTAGAAATCACCAACACCCTCCACCTCCACCTCCATAGGAGAACTGCCCACCTCAATAAGAACAGTTGAGGGAGGTACACCTCCATAGATTAGAGGAGAAATCCAACACAGTAGCCCAACACACATCAGTAGCATCCTTTGGTAAACACTACACCAAAAACAAACTATGGATGAGGAGAAGAGTCACAAATAAACAACATAGATGCACCTTAACAACTTTCAAATAAGAACTCATATGGGTATCCAAAGATAACTTGAACATTAACCCAATAAGAAGTCATTCACTCACCCACTTCAGATCCTTCACAATAGACCAAAAAAACTGAGTCATCAAAAAATCAACATGAAGAAACTCAGCCCACGAGAAGACCACAAACCCCAGCATCAGCAACCTAGGGGGCATCCACAAAAAAGAGGGACCAAATACACTCATCACCACCAAAGGCAGATTCCTAGACTCAGAATGATCAAGGACAACCAAACCCCAGTAGGAATAGGGGCCCCCAAACATGATGGAAATGAGGAGAAGGGCCAACAAGAAAGAACACCAAGCAACCCCAACACACTAGTCAGAGCCAGAGATAAGCCAAAACTCCAAACACCTAGCCAGAGGGAGCCACCAACACTCCACAAAGAGGGGACAAGAAGAACACAAAACACACCAAGAACAAAACACCCCAAAACAGAGCCACCAAACAAACGACATGCAGAAGCGAAGGACACCCAAGAAGAAGCCAGAAACAGAGCAGACCAACATAAGGAACCACCAAGCCTTCCTATTACACCAAATAGGAACAAAGATTTGTCCATTCTGCAACTAGAAATCCTCAAAGAGGCCAAAGCACACCCACATCATAGTAGGAAGCCCCATAGAGGGACGAGAGTGCAAGAAACCACACCCTCCCAAAGTAGTGCCATCAAGAAAATCAAGGGCAAGTATAAACCCCGACCTCCTCCAAATCCCACGCACCAAGCTCACAACCACAGACCATGAGAGAAGGTTCCGCACCTAGACCAGAAGGAAGCAACTCTCCTTCCCGCTAGTGCCACGCCCCATTCTAGAATCTATGATCCAAAATCTCCAAGCACCAAACACAACCACCATAGATTGCTCAACCGCCAAGAAACCCTCGTCTAGGTCTTCATCATCATCTACATCTTCTCCATTGCAGGTTTCAAACCTCCCACCCATGCACGCCTTCTCCATCGCTTTGCAATATTAAAAATTAAGATGACAAATCAATAGGGTTAACCTTATAGTTGTCACCTTATAGATCATCATTACTCAAGAAAGTGTCATGCAATTAATTGACATAATCATGCTATGAAGTATAAATAAATAGATTGATATTTCACACATGACTTCTTGAGGAGTTTAAATGACACAAATAAATAAAATCACCCTTCATTCTTGATATTATGAATTTTTCATAAAAACTAGCTAAGTTCAAAGAATAATTACTTCCCTTGTTTAGCTTCATCATTAATTATTCTTAAATAATAAATTTTGATGGCGCTTCTTCTCCATCCAATAAGTCCACTTGTCACAATATTACCCCATATTAGTCATTCCATCCACAACACCATTACCTTTTCAATCAATATGAGATACACTATAATTATTAAAATTATTTAAGGCCTCTCTAGAATGATCCATATAATCTTTTATTTTTCAAAGCAAAGGAGCATTAGACTTATCTAGATTAACAATTAGTTTAGATTACCCTTCAATGATTTTTTTAAACCTATAATGCATAGTTCTATTGATTCCTCACAATAAATAACTTTTGGTTCATTATTAGAAATGGATTTTGGTTCATCATTAGTTTTGGTACCTATGCATTTTGCATATCCTTTAATCAAATTTCCTTGATCATCTTTGATAATCACCCTAGAAGTAGCTTTGCTAGGGTTTCCTTTGGATCAACCATCACAATTAAATTCCACCCAACTTTCTACAAACATTTACATTTAGTGTTCTTTGTAATACAAAATCTATTAAAATCAACATTAAAGAGATCCTTAGATAATATCCCATTTTTGTCTAATTCTCACCTCTTGAACAATAGGAAACCATTTAGGATTATCAATTTTAGTTATGTTCACACTTTCTTGAATGGAATTACATATTACCTAAGACACAATCAAAGAATCTATGCTAGTATCATGAAAAATCTTGTTATTCCTTTCTTTCCCATTCCCTTATGAAATATGAAGTGGAGATTGATTCCATAATTCCTTAAGCATGAGCTGATTCAAAGGAGAGGCTTCATTCTAATAATTGAAAAAAGACTCGAGATTAGTAGGCATTGTGTAAAGAATTTCCAACATGTTGAAAATAACTTCCTAAGTATCCCTAGCAAAGTGATAATAGAAAAATAGATGATCAATATTTTCATTATGAAAACAACACAAAGGACACATGCTAGTCTTATATGGGAAAAGAGGTCCTAGACTAATTAATACATTAACCTAGATCCTGGTCCTTCTCCTATGCAACATTTAGAACACGAGTCACCAAAGACTCAAGGCTTGACTACTATCCTCAAGGGAGAGCCAAGTTGTTTGGTGGGAATTTGTTCCTTTGTTGCAAAGATGAAACATTGAAAAGTGTATTGATTAAATTAAATAATGGGTAACCATAATTGATTAATTGAGAAAGTTCATATATAATTTTGTTACTATTTATAGAAAATGATGGAAAAGAAGGAAAGAGCATATTTGATAGAAGTTGTCACTGAAAGTGGAAGCGAAAATAGTAGGATGCCAATGCAAGGGACTAGTGTCCTTAGGGTCTATATTGTAGACACCTAAAAATTATCATTAGACGTGTGAATTAATTAAATCCCCTTTTACATCTTTGATAATTAAATAATTAATATAATTAATATAATTATTTAATTATTATCTAACACCGTAAAGTCTTCTATTAATTAAATAGTCTAAATTATTTAATTAATTCATTTTATCCTTCTATGTATTATTTTGATTAATTAAATAAATTTATATTTATTTAATCATTTATCATTTTCTACTATAATTAAATAATTATGACAATTATTTAATTATTCACTTTTTGGCATCTTCAATTAATTTAATTTAATTTAATTAAATGACTCATCTTTTCTCTCACTTTTTGAATTAAATTTCTATTTAATAAAAAAGTTAACTCGCCTTTTCCTCTTGCAATGAGATAATGTTTCCATTATTTCAAAATGCAATTTCCCTCCCAAATTGAAGTGATTTTTTGTGAAATTAGTTAATTTCCTCTTGCTCTTTCACTTATGATCTTATCTCGTCCCGTCTCAATCAATTGCAACCATTGATTGAACTAAAAATCAATCAATCACGACCGTCTATTTCACATTCACCTCTCTATAAATATCATTGTTATCTATCATTTTGATCTATATAGAATTTATATGCTATCGTGTTGTTGAGATAATACTTTCTTCAATATTTTGTTGTCATAATATTTAGGCTATTAGTGCATACTGATAATTCTGAGGGTATTGAGTACTTCGTAGCAAAATGGAGAAGAGCAATGTGATTTATTCAACCACGACATGAAGACTTGGGTAACATCGTTCTATTATTTTGTGTTTTCATAATTGGATTGTACTTCATTGTTGCTTAGGGCTTTATGGTTTGATTTTTATTGATTAATGGCTTCTAACCTTGAATTTTCCCTAAGCTATAGATGGTGAACCCAATATGAATAGAATTTTTTTTAGAGGCAACACAACATGTGTTGGAATATTTTGAAATTTTAGTGTTTGTTATTGATAAAATCTACAAGTTTTGTGTCATAGGAGCAAGAAGATTTAGATTAATTTAATTTAGTTCAATTTAAAATTTAAGATTTAGACTTTTTCTAATTTAATTTAGATTTAGATTTAATTTAGTTAGATTTAAGATTTAAGATTTAGACTTTTTCTAAATTAATTTAGATTTAAATTTAATTTAGTTAGATTTAAGATTTTAGGTTTGGACTTTTTCTAACTTAATTTAGATTTAAATTTAATTTAGTTAGATTTAAGATTTAAGATTTAGATTTTTTTTTCTAATTTAGTTTAGATTTAAATTTAATTTAGATTAAATTTAGATTTTAAATTTTTCTAATTTAATTAAGAGTTAGATTTTTGATTTAGATTTAAATTAAATTTAGATTTTTCTAATTTAGTTAAGAGTTATATTTAAATTTAATTTAGATTAAATTTAGATTTTAGATTTTAGATTTTTCTAATTTAGTTAAGATTTAGATTAAATTTAGATTTTAGATTTTAGTTTTTCTAATTTAGTTTAGATTTAGATTTTTAATTTAGATTAATTAGATTTTTAGATTAGATTAATTTTTAGCTAGATTAAATATTAGTTTTTTGTTTTGTTTAGTTTTTTTAAAATTTTGGAGCTAATTTTTGTTGACAGGGCTTTTGTGTAGGTTCGAATGTTCAAGACTTGAAAACAAAACATAAACTCACATTTGTCGAAGACCAGTGACCCAAACTACTAATTAGTGTGTTGCAAGTTTGATTGTTAGAGAATCTATCTTGAAACATTGTGTCTTCTTTTTTGTAGATTAGATCTCATATAGATTAGTTGGTCTAAAAAGAACTTGAGTGTTTGCTTTGACATCATAAGTGAGGTTAAAATTAACAAGTGTTTGTCGTGTCTTGTGGTTTGCATTTTTGTCATTAAATGTGTATGCTATTCTCTCGCGCCACTTGGTGATCTTGAGAATCAAAATAATTCCTTTAACATTTTGTATAATTACCCACACATTTTGATTTGTATTTAAAATGAACACCATGTGAGTGTGAGGAAAAGGTGTGTATTCTCTCTCCTTGCGCTTTGTGTGATCTGGAAGATAAAAAATAATGTACTTCCTTGATTTTGTTTACCCTTTAGAGGGCCTGCCTTGAAAGAGGGAATGACCCAAGCAACATTGTTTTGGTCCACTATATAAATTGTTGTGATCATTGGGAAAGTCTTCGATCACCTGGTGAGGATGTCCTATGTAGACAAGTGTCACCTCTAGTGTCTGTGTGACACATCAAAATCCTTTCTTAGGAAGGGACTAGGAGGCCTCTTAATTGAGTTAATCTTTCCTTGCTCATAGGCATCAGTATTTCCCCAAAAAAAAGAATAAGAACCTTTGTATTAGTGGAAAAAATCCTTTTTTACTTGATAGCATAGGAATGATCGTTCTAAAGCTGCCCTATGTATTCACTATTCATGTGTAGAGGCAAAAATTCCTCTTTGGGAAATGAGACTTGGTGTGCCCATGCCTTGTAAGGGGGAGCCAGTGTCACCAAGTCTCTAGTTGTTTGCCTTGTTTAAATGGCTGGATAAATCTAAGTGGGGATCTAGTAGGTAGTATCTCTTCCTATCCTATGTTGTGCAAAGTTTTTTCAAAGTGTGTGTCATTTCACATCAAGATCAAACTCAAGACATTATGTTTTATGTGTGTGTATTCAAAGCAAACAAGCAAACAAACACCACACCCAAAACTGACAACATTTCAACTTTGAAACAAACTAGGCCTACATATCCAAAACAAGCTTGACATTTAAATATGTTTAGACCAAGGACTTGCTTACCTCATCTCTACCATTATCCATTCATCCATCACCTCATCCTTTTGCATTAGACATTCCCCATAGGTCAAGACTTTAGGTCATCCCTTTGGCTTGCATAAACCTCTTCATTAGAAAGTCCATCAAACCTAGACTAGACCATAACTTCAAATTTGTATTCTCTTGACCTTATCTTTCAAAAAGAAATCAGCTTGGTCCTTCCTCATTTAGGTTGGTTCCTTAGCTCATCATTCTAGTTTGAGACCACCTTGTCAACATATCCTATTAGTCTTTGCTATACCCAAGGTCATTGATAATTAGATTAGTTGTTATACCTGTCCTATTTTGATTAGCAACTATATCTTAGGTTTACTAGAGGTTTTACCCTTCATACTAGATCATAGTAGTCCACCCCTTCATCCCATATATTGCATACCCTAGTCATAGACATACTTATGATTTTCATCATTGTGACCTTACCTTATTCACACCTTGACTATTGTCACCTTGACCCTTAATCATGCTATCATTATTAGGCATCCTTATTCCCAAAAAATTGAAAACCATAGCTTAGGTTGCATACCTTAGACTTAAGTCACCCTCTTTGCATTGGCATACCTTGGACATCATACCATAGATTTTGAACCATAGGGACACCATGTCTTCAATTCACCTTGATATGTTTCTTAGTCAAGCTGAATACCAATTAATCCACAATGGTAAATGTCAACAAGCCATAGAACTTAGAAGACAATTCACTCATCCTCCACACCAACCAAGCACAAACCATAGTCAACCACCCATCTATCCCTCTTACCAACAACTCATAAACTCTAGTCCTCCATCCATCTACCCTCACTATCAAGAGTCCCTTAACACAATCCATGTCATTAATCCACAACAAATTCCCATTAGTCACCCTTATCCTAACCTTGACAAGGGAAACCAACTTTCCACTAATCCCTTCCAAGCCTCCATGTTTATTCTATTCTATTTTTCACTAATCCATTCCAATACACCACATCATATCCTAGTCCATTATCCCTCAATCCATACCAAGACTCCACATCCTATCCTAACAAACCTTCCATCAATCCATTCCAAGCCACCAAACCTTATTCTAATCCATCAACCATTAGTCCATTGTCATCTACTATATCCCAATGAACCATACCATCCAATAAAAGCACATTCATTAATGATCTCCAAGGATGACTATCAAAGGAACTTGCTTGAATCAAATGTGAAAATTAATCTAGGCAATCCAATCATATCTCTAGTTCTACAACATCCTACAATTTGTCACCATCTTTCCCTCCATTTTCTACCAATTCCAAAAATGAGCTTGCTATTGAAACTAAATCATTGTTCATTAATGAAAATACTACCATTACACAAGATCAAATCCCATTGCCTAAACCTTTGGATATATGTCAAGAGCATAGATCGAAGCATGATGAAATGAACTCCATGAAAAATCAGGATCAAATTAGCCAAAAAAACCCTTCTAGTTTATTATAATAACAATCTAATCCTCACTTGAGGTCTTACTCCTTTGCATGAAATTGATGACTCAACTACCCTCGTTATGGAAGATGAGACACTTGCCTCCATGGGACACATTGATGATCTTCCTCTAGAACAAGAGTTCTCTACTCTAGAAATATTTGCAAATGATCAATCTATAGATGAATTCATTGGACTCTATGATAATGATTGTAAGGAAGGTTTCTACATTGACTTGGAAGCACCAATATCTTTTGAAGAACCGTCAGAATCCAATGTTTCACAAAATCAGACTAAAGATATCAATCATAAATATATCCAACATGTCAATGAAGGTAATACATCCTACTAGCTAGGATTATCTACTTTTATCAAATCAAGCTTTCTCGTAGAGAAGATTCCAAGTAACACTGTCCACATACACAATGATGGGGTAGCATCTTGTTTTCAAAACAAAAAATACCCCATCACAAATAGAATATGTCAGAGCATGCAATAGCAAGGAAAAGGACTAGGCCTACACGAGCAAGGAATTATAGAACCGGTACAATTTTAGGAAATTCTAGATATCAGGGTCTTATCTATTCCTCAATCAACAAATCTAATGATGTTAGTTGTACCTTCTTGATATTGGGGGAAACTTTATCTGATACAAACATCAAAATGGGGGCCATGATTAGTTATTACCATAAGGTTGTTTTCAACACTCCTTCCATCCACACTACAAACCATCATTCCCAATTCTTTTGGAACCAATAAAAAGGAAATTATTACAAATCAAAATTTTAAAGTCAAAAATCAAAGGTCGTTGAATCAAACAAAAATCCAAGTGGACAAATAAAGTTAAAATGGATCCCAAAGAAAAAATGGATCGAGCAAAGAAAATATTTGAAATCCAAAAGTTAATCAAAATGTGAAGCCACAAGAAACAAGGACATGCATATAATAAATGTACACCTTCAAAATGGTCATCAAGCAAGGCATATAAAAGTTTTGGTTCCAAGCACTATTCCAATCAAAATTCCAAACTCCACCATTCAACATCCCAAGTTTGGAAAATAAAAAAGTGATTCATCCAAATGTCCAAACAAGCCTTCCCCATCTACCATCATCCATCATTTCAAAAATCATACCTCACAAATCCGTCACATCTTGACAACTCTATTGTAAGGACTCTCATGGCACTCTATTGTGATGTGCATATTCTGATAAGGCCAACTCTAGTATCAATAAGGATCACAATGACATGAATCAGTTGTATGCAAGCACTATGATCCTAGAAAGAAAACTACTTTTTAAAGGTCACCATTGGCATATCATGACACTAGGGTCTACATTAGCACCATCAAAGGATTTTGAACACTTAGTGATTGTCTAAAAAATGCAAAAAAAAATGAAAAATAAAAAAACCGTTACCTTGATGAAAACTTGGCAAACATGTGTCTTGGTGACACAAAAAAAAATAAAAAATTCAAAAAAATAGTAAAGAATTTTTTTTGTCCAATAGTGAAAACCATTTTTATGGCACTTTAGATAGGCACCATGATGAAAAATTGGCAAACAGGAGTCATGTATAAAAGAAATTATCTATGTAAACCATTACACTTGGGGGCAAGTTGTCTCATCTCCCATACCCTTCGCATGACATTTCTTATGTCATTTCCATCTATCCATCTAAGCCCTATCATTTCCATCCATTTTCCCACCTACTTTGATCTTGATAAGGACTCGGGTAAGAACATAAATCATGCTTTAGGAAAAATCTTGACATGTCTATCCTTTGGTCATACACTATCCATGAAATAGCATGTCATGACCTTCATAGCATTTTCCAAACCCATACCTTAGAGAAAATAAATTATTCCTATGCGACATAGTCCTTGGAGATTATATGCTAATTCTACCATCTAATAATCCTCATGTCTCCTATATTTTACCAAAACCAATCCATTATCCTTTCATACCTATTGTTGGACTTGGTTTTCCCTTGTCATTGGTTTAAGGATTCTAATCCGTTTATCCAACATCCTAAAAAGAATTCATTACAAATGCAACTAGCCTAATCCATATAATCTTGCTATGCATCCTAGCGCATTATCCAAAACATTCCTTGGCATTATTTCTAGCCTTGATGTAAACCTTGATCCTTTAGTCACATTATCATTGTCCTCATGTTGTTTCGAGATGTGTCCTTCCCAGGTCAACATCATCATCATCATCATCACCTATCAATTGGTATTCAACTTGACTAGGGGCAAGATCATGTTTGTCCTTGGATTCTTGTGCATGCTTGCTCACTTGCTTGTAGGCATCTTTCACATGCATTTTTTATAGTGTATCATCCATAATAAAGATTTTTCATCCTTCTCATAGTTGACATTTCACATCCTTTCTCCTCCATCTTTCATCCATAATAAAACCTTGTCCCATCCCATCCCCATTGGTTAGTCTTGTACCTAATTTTGGCAATTTCTTAATACTTGGCTTTATTGGATTCTAAATTTGTCATTGGAGGTCAAAACTTCAAAATAAAAAAAAAGAAAAACATTCAAAAAACACAAAAAAAATCAAAACATTCGAAAAAGACAAAAAAATCAAAACATTTGAAAAAGAACAAAAAAAATCATAAAACCTCAAAAAGAAAAAAAAATCATAAAACTTCAAAATCCAAAAAAAAAAACAAAATGTGTCAAAACACAAAAAAAATAGATATCTTTCAACAATCACCAAAACAAAGTCAAAGTCAGTCATGTCAGTGTTTGTCATTGTCAAACTATGAGGCCTCTATGTATTGCTATGTAGGCAAGGCCATCTGTCGATGAGCCCCCAATGCCCCCTAGGTTAGTCTTTTAGGGTTTGTTGAGTCATTCAAAATAAATGGGACATTGTCAACTCAAATGCAACATCATCATTTGAACTTCAAAAAAAAATCCTAAATCAACAAGACAAGCAAGCCAACAGCCTTCAAGTCAAATCAGTCATTTGTCAAATCAACCAAACTAGTCAAATCGATCAAAACCAATGGTCTTATATAGGATGTGTCCTTCCTAAAACCAGACCTTATCACTATCACACTTTGTCATTTTCCTTATATAGCTAGTTACATGATCAAAACTAGACTAGACGTCTTATACGATATGTTTCTTCTCTCGAAACTAGGCCTTATCAAAACAATCAACCCATCACTCACTTAGTCACTTAACACATTGGTAAACACTTATTGGTAAATAATTTGAATGGATTTTGACCTTGTTGGTCTATTTTGTCTTATCTTTTGGATTTTCTTCAGTCATGTTACTAGACACTTTGAGGATGTCCCATGAAGGATTTAGAGGAGCAATGATGTCTCATGACTCGTCTTGTATTTGATTGTTGTTTGCGGTTTTTCTTGACAAAAAGACTGGTGCAACATGACCCTTAGTATGAGTTAGGACATTCCTTGCCTGTGACTATCTATTTTATAGATGGAAGACCTTGCACACCTTGGTCTATGTCATACCATGGTGTTTGTTGTCCTTTGTCATATTTTTACCACCTAATGATGATTAAATGCAAAGCTTGGCATAGAAAAATATATATCTACAAATTATCTCAACTAGCACTATCTCAACATCCATGTCTTCTATGCTAGCATTTATCCCAACATAATCAATTAGGCCGGTCCTCCAATTTCCATGAATTCTCCAAAAATTTGTAACCCAACTTGACATTGTAACTGCCTCATTTGGAACCACACCAAATCACCTTGTCATCACTTCCATCAACGATAATATGTCTTCTTTGCAAAATGGATTGAAAAATGTTTTGTTGTTCTAAACTTAAGTTTAAATAGGTAACTGATTTCCACTCCCAAACCTCTTGAACATCAATCATTTTTCTTATCAAGAAATCTCTAACCTTCACACCCCACCTACCTTCTGTGATCCTCTTAATTTCTTCCATCTACCCATCTCCTTTCAAGACTTCAAATCCCTCCCACGAGTCATTTTGGAAGTGTGCTTGTTCCCTAGAACCAATTTTACAGGTCAAATGATTAGTAATTACCTTCCTACATGATATCATAAAATTCCATATTGCAGACCCCTTTAGGAGGGTTTTGTATCGTTAAAATCCTTTCTTTTTCTGAGGTGTCAAGATACTTCAGCTGTAAAATTCAAGCCCACTTCTAATCTAATTTGGTAGACATGTTCGAAATCATCTTTGGACCCATTGCCTCATTCATTAGATGTCATTTTCTCAAGTCTTCACCTCCAACATGTCTTGGGCTACACACTTTATCCCAAGAAATAAGTGGGATTTTATCATGATCCTGGCTACCATTCCACATAAATTTTTGCATTTTCTACTCAATCGAAGACACTATTTTGGAGGGTAATTTTAAGCACATCATTGAAAAAATTGGGATCGCTGATATAACTGATTTAAGCATCAAAATTCTACCTACTGAAGATAACCAACGCCCCTTTCAACCTTCCATTTTCCCCAAATAGCAATCTAGCAAGTGGTTCCAAAGATATGATCTACAAGCTCCTTTAAAGAGAGGAGTTTCCAAGTATCTTCCAGGAAGTTTGCCAACTCTAATGCCTAATACTTTTCTTATTGCACATTCTTTTTTTGGGATTGTATTGAAGAAAAATAAATCTAATTTGTGCCAATTTATTTTCTAACTTGATACATCACAATATTTTTCCAATACTTTCTTCATAACACGAGCCTCCCCTAGTGATGATTCTCCCATCAAAAGCGTATCATCAAAAAATTGTTGGTGTGTAACCACTTCAATACCTTGAGCCACCTTTATACCATTCCATTTCCCATCATCCTGCAACTTAGTTATGGATCTTCCTAGAACTTTCACCATTATAATAAAAAGGAAAGAGGACAACGGGTCACCTCGTCTTAAACCTCTTTTGGAAGAGAAGAACCTTGTGGGCTACCATTCACTAGCACTGAGTAACAAGGTGTCTCAATATAGCTCTTAACCCATGCAATCCACTTCTGGCTAAAACCAAATTTTCCAAGCACATGAAGAAGGAAGGATCTATCTACTTGATTATATGCTTTTCTAATATCTAACTTCGTAAAAAACCTTTATGTTTTTTCCTTCTAAATTGAGTGAATTGCCTCCTGTGCAATAATAATGCCTTCCACAATTGATCATTTCAGAACAAAACCACTTTGTTCTTTCAAAATGATTAAATGGAGAAATTGCTTGAGTCTATTTTCCATCACTTTAGAGACTACCTTGTAAATTGTAATACATAGGGAAATTGGGTGGAAGTCATCAAATGATTTAAACTCTTTCTTCTTTGGCACCAAAGTAATAAGTGTATTATTTAAATCCCTTAACATATAAGATTGTACTCACGATTCCTCCACTAGCCCCAACAAATCAGTGCTTATAATGTCCCAAAAGGCTTGATAAAAGCTGGCTGGAAAATTGTCTGGGCCAGGGGATTTATCCCACCCCAATTGAAACACTTCTTGATGGACTTCTTCCAAAGATATCGGTGTTGATGAGCCAAACTGACTCACTAACGGGTAGGGAGATGGAGTCACTTCACCTCTCTTGGAAGAAGTGTAATGATGATTAAACTACTCACTTCCCAAGGTTCTTGATGTTAGGTCTCAACTTACCATTTCACTTAGTGGTCAATGTGGCTATAATATGCAAGGGGCATGTTGGTATTGTGAACAAACTACAAACATTCAATGGAACAAAGAACTGATTTTCCCAAATAAATATAAAAAGATGATTTAGAGTTCAAGAAAGAAACAGTAAACAATACTACTTAGCATTCATAAATATAATTAAATGATGAGCTTTAGTTGAAACAAAACCAGTGAATAACTTAATCCATGACAACACATGCAATCAAATATATTCAATGTGCTAAGATTAAACCTTAATCTTCTCATGGAGCACAACATTACATACTCATTCACTCATCATGAAATAATAGATCAACGAATAAAAAGTAATACTATTCACCAAGTGTAACCAAATATAGCTTTAAATCTGGCTCCTTCCAATTGATTGTATTCAATTAAGCAACATTTATCATAGCAAAATCACTAAGATATAGAAAAACCATCACCTCGAGTAACACCGACTTAACTAAAATAGTTCAGAGAGTCTAAAGGAAAACTACATAAAACAAAAAACTAGTATCTACAAAGTTCTACAAATCATAACTTTAATTTTCCGACCATTACAATATGGGAAGAAGTCCCATTTATAAAAAAAACCCAACCTAATGCCTACAAAGCATCAAAATAAAATCCACAAAAGCAGGAACCACTAGAGCCTTCAAAGGCAGGTGCTTAAAATTGATCTCTAATTAATTGACAAGGGATAACTCCAAAATTTGCATGCAAAGGAAGATCATCGGACTGCTGGTAGCTTCAGTTGAACTTGTGCTAGGTTCCTACAAAGCAGGGCAATCCCATATTACTTTCAAAAAGGAATATTTTGTTGCCACTTTCACTCTTGCCTTCTTCTCCAAACTCTTCTTGCTTGCAGCATGCTCCTCAGGTCCATCAACCTAGGAGTCTTTCTTCTATCTCCAAAAGTGGACCCACACATATCCTCCAACTTAGTAAGCTCCTTCTGAGAAATTCTCATCACATCCTTAAAATCTATCAACTTGTTAATCAGAAAACCATCATCATCATCCCCTTTTTGTATCAATTCCCTCAATCTTTTATCCCGTTTTTCTTTCAACTCTTCAAGGGAAGACCATCATTCACCAGGATATCTCCATTTATAATCATGGCTATAGTAGCCTCAAATTCTACTAGCTGGTCTGCCAAGTATTTCCCAACTTGTTGCATATGTCCCCTGTGTTCATAAATGAATGAGGATCTGGAAGTGATAATGTTCATTGTCTTCTTGATAAAATTCAAATTATCATCATCCAAAATTGCCTGCTCAATGAGTACTTGTTGAGGCAAGCTACTTATATCTTTTAGTTTCTTCATATAATTTCTATACTCCTCTTCTTGTTTCCATGTTTCTTCAACATACTTAGTTATAGCATTGATCAATTCCCAAGCATCAGTATGAATCTTATGTCCTTTAGCAAGCAACTCTTCAACCTCCTTGTTTAGCTGATCAATCTAGTTGTCCATCATACCCACTTTTCTTCTCATTTCGGTGAGATCATCAACCTCTTTCCAAATTAAAAATAAAGGTGCTTCAGGAGTACTTGACCTCTCTAAAATTGGAGAAGCTAATTCCTTCAAAAATCTATGCATTTGAGCAACTTGAGCCTTAAGCTCATCCTTAACCTATTTATCTTTTATCATCCTTGACTTCGCAGTAGATGTGGCAATATCAAGCAATTTCATTTGTTAATTCCTAGTTCGCTTTCCCAAATTTGCACTAGTCACCTGATAGTCACTCAATTGCATTTCTCATTCATCTTTATCAACTAGGGGAGTAGCATATTCTACAATGAGATCTCCATCATCTATTAGTCTCATGGCATGAATTGTATGAGAATTTTTCTTTGGCTTTTCCTTTTCAATTTCCTTCATCATATCTTCCCAATTTAGAGGTTGGGGTTGCACTTGTTGCCTCTTCTCAAGATCTAACTTGAGCCAAGTGGGAGTTGTAGGAGGAGTAATCATTTGCTGTGAAGGAGGAGGTGTAAGGGAAGGAGATGGCATCATTGTCACCATGGGATGTGCGGCAGCCTCTTACTGTTGTTCCTTATCTTCCTTTTCCTTGGCTAACCTATCAGCTTCAACCCTTCTTTTCAATTCTTCTTGTTCATCCCTCTTTTGTTCTTCTTCCTCTAACCTCCTTTATTCCAACATATTCTTTCCTTCCTTTTCCAACTCCTTAATTTTCTACATTAGCCTAGATTGTTATTCATTGATTTGATCTTGTTCTTCTTCATCAATCCTCTGCTGCAGAAGATTTTGTTCTTCCTTCTTCCTTCTAGATATCTCCCCATCCTTGAATTTTGCTTCAAACTCTTCTCTTGCTCTTCGATGCTGAGCCTTTTCTTCTTCTAGTTCCTTAACTTTTTGTAACAAGGCTACTTTTTCCTTTTTAGCCTTGGCCTTTTCCTTAGATTCCTTTTGCAACAAATCATTCTTCTCTTTCTATAACCGTGCCAATTCTTCAGCCTTTGCACTTGTTTCGAGCTCCTACTGTCTTTGCTGTAAAGTTAAATTTTCATTCTCTTCACTAGCCCTAGACTCTCCCAAATAGGTAGCCGCTTCTTGATCTTCTCTCATTTTGACTTCCTCAATACTTTGAGCTGAATCCCTCTTGAAAGTTTCCAAGAGCTCCTCTTGCTCTCTCAGAGTTAAAACATGTTCCTCTCCAATGTACTCAACATCCTCACTTGTAACTACTTAGGCTCGCTCCCCATCAAACTTGGTGGCCTCAGAGTTGGATTGAACATCATGAATTTCCACTCCATGATCCATTTCCTTCAATGCTATAACCTCCTAATGGAGATCCCCTGTAGACATCTCTTCAGTGGGTCCTTCTGCAAGGGGTATTTGAGATGAGGTACTTACTCTATCTTGACTTATTGTATATTGTTTATCTTGAGGGAGCTGTATTTCTTGAATATGTATTTCAAGTTCAACATCTTTGTCCATGTTTGGGGGATATTTCTCAAGTTTTTCCTCAGGAGCTGTCTTCCTTCTAGTTCTCCTATATTCTTTAACTGCCCCTGATTTTCTCTTCTTTGTGGTCTGGTCCATAGGTTCATTCAGCCTTAAGGTGACCCATTGGATACTCCTATCCACCACTTTCCCATAAATCTTGCTAATATCAATAGTTTCTTTTTCATCCTAGTTAATGGGATCCAAATTCTTAGTGCCCATCTTGTTGGTTTCATAACAAGGGTCCAATAAAACACCATCATCAATCAATGCATCCGGTACATCCTCCTTAACTCCATATTCAATCATTTGAGGGATGGTAAGCCTCTCATAACCCTTTTTCCTTACCTCATATTGATCTTGTAGATTAGCCCAAAATTTTTCCAATAGGTTATGGTGTTTAGGAAATAAGGGAGCATATAGGTTATTCGTCTTACCTCGAGGATCAAAATACTCCTAGGCTGTGTACAATCCCAAGATCATGCCATTTATCTTTGTGTACACCACCTTTGCAGCTGTAATGTGGGAGGAAGTGTAATATCCCAATTTCATTGGGAACTTGTGACTACCCGACTTGTGCTTATCACCAAATTTTCTATTTATTTCTATTGCCTGGTATACAAATTCCATCAAAACCATTCTATCACTACAACACCTTGGAAGTTTGTGGGGATGTGCATCAAACCCAGTCAATCTAAAATATGTGAACTTGGGGTATTGGATATACCAATTCTCCCATTCAACAATAAAAGCCATGGCATCTCTACTGAGCCAATACCCTGCATCTCCTATAAGTTGATTGATGATAACATAGAGGAAAGTATCATTGACCCTCTGATAGTGTGACATTGATGCCTTCATCTGCCTCGGGGATTCTCCCAATGTACCTACTACATGCAGGCCTGGATACCTGCCCAATCTTGCAATTGAGTATACCACATATGATGTCATGTAGAAGGTCTTAGTTTGGTGTACTTGTAGCATTTGATTATGTAGGTTTTCATATAGCACCTGCCCCCAATCTATGAACTACTTACCATCTAATATTGTATTGATGAAGGGGAACATCCATTCCTCAAAAGCTTGAGAGTCCTTTTAACCAAATACTCTAGATAACATCATGATCATATCAACAATCTCCTTATAAAAATTTGTCCTTTTGGGATGCTCGAGAACTTTGGTTAAAGACTTATTTTCTATCTTTAGCCATTTTTTGTTTAGATAAGCTCTATTCACATCCTTGTTTCTATTAAACATCATCAATGCCTCTGTTTTTGTCATAATTTTGGGATTGGCATGACCTAGAGTGTTGAACATAAACCTCATCATCTTAGGAGACAAATCGATAATGTCATTCCCTTGGGCATCAATGCATTTTCTCTGTATAGGGTTGTAGGCTCCCGTTGCTGTCACTGTCTCATAGATGCTTTAAAAGACACTTGAATCCACTTGAATCCATGCACCCATGATTGAATCCTACACCCCTTAAGTTTTCCCTCACTCTGCTTCACTAAATTAAGTAGTTAATTACATTATGAGAAAAATAAACCTTGATTCAGGATTAAATGACCTTCGTGCATGCGAGGGAATCTACAATAAATGTTGTAGGTCAGGTGTAGGGTCAGGGATAGATACATAATGCATCATCCAAGCAACTCGTAGGTAGGGTGGGGTCAGGATTAGAGTTGAAACAAAAAATGGAACTTTATGAAAGTTCCAAGTTCCATTCCGATTTTGATCGTGATCCTGCATAAAGGACACAAACGCAAGACCAAGACAACAAAGACGTCAGGATTGGAACAAAAACCAACCTCGACAACAACAAGCAGAAGAAACAAAAGAAAAGAAAAAAGGAAGTGGAATCGAAATCGAAACCAAAACCAAAATTGGAACTTTTGTAAAAAGTTCCGAGTTCCAGTTCCATTCAGAACATGATTCTGAAAAAAAATCAAGGAAAAAGAAAAAACAAAAGGAGAAAAGGGGAATGAAATCAAGGAGGAAACTGGATCCCAAAAGAAAAACAAAGGAAAAGAAAAACACTAGGCAAGCCAACAGGGTCGGGATCAAGATGGAAACCGACCCCAGAGCATTGAGAATGTTCCATGTTCAGGTTTCGCCCCGGTTCTGATCTAGACAAAAGGAAAGAAAACACAAGGGAAAGGAAAGCAAAAAGAATCCAAGGAAAAAAACAAATCCATGAGCCCAAGACAAAAGAAGACAAAGAAGATAAAACCCACAAGAGAAAATAAAGAAGCGGGGACCCAATTTCAAGTGAAGGGAGAAACTGGGGGTGGTTATGCAAGGTGTAACAAATGGCGACTCACTGAGGAAAATGTTTTACCCTTTTTTAGGATATTGAGGTAATCAGTCACCCAAGAGTCTTTGGTTTCTGATTGTCAAACTTAGCATGAGATTTTGTTTCATAGGTCTAAGCTAAAATCTTAATTTGCATACTATGACAAAGATGTTGAACCCAAGTATGTGCGTGTGATTCATCCATTCTCCTCAGAAGTTCTCAACTATCCTTAAAACATAAAAAAATTACCTGAGCTACGTGAGCTGGTTTTCCCTTATTGTTGTACAATGACATCTTGGGCATTGCTCCACTGCCAGCTAGGCATCCATAGCCCCGATGGAGATACCTCTGATTTTCTTGAAGCATTGCTCTACTGCCAGCTAGGCGTCCATAGCCCAAGTAGAGATACTTAAATCACCCACTTTATTGAGTTGCATATCTTGTTGAATTTCCTTGATCCTTCTTTTTTTTTATGGTACTCTTATTTCTTCTCTTTTACAACCAATAACTCTTTAACTTCCTCAATTCCTGAGTAATGAAACTCGGTGTGTGGGTTGGAAATCACAATGGATGTTGTGACAACTTGGTAGTACTAGATTTTTCACTCACGATCAAGGAAAAGCTACCCAGGGATAGGAACAACTCCTAGTAGTGTATTAATTTAATTATGTGCCAGGCTCAACATATCCTCATAGTTATTCATTAGGCATACCTATTCCATCAAATTTCTTGTGTTTGTTTGGATAATCATAAAATAGAAATTTCTAAGTGAAAGGAACCTAAATGACTTTTGAAAATACCTAAACCAGGTTCTCTAATAGAGCTACCACTATCATACCTCAACTTAACTACCCACGCAATCTCCCAAAGAAAAGATGAGAAACCCCAAAACAAACAAACCAAGGGAAAGAAGAAAACATGAAGAAAAGACCAACAAACAAGCAAAGTAGAAAAAAAACAAGAACAACAAAGACTAGAAAGAAAACCTACTCTAATAATGTACAAGGACATACCTCGAGCTATCATGGGCCAAAATAGTGCTTGAGAAGCTGTCCATTGATGGGCAATGGAACATGTTCTCTAGTTAAAGTGCTCAATCTGAAAGCTTTGTCTCCAAGTATGTTAGCAATTTGGTATGGACCAAGCCATAATTTATCAAACTTTTGATGGTCTCCCTTTCTCTCTTTGGATTTATCCCATAATAAAACCATATCTGATATCCAAAAAGATTTTATTTTCGCCCTTTTTTCAAACCAACATTTGGCAATAGCTTGATGCTTCGAAAGCTGCTAAAGAACAACATCTCATTGTTCTTCAAGTTTCATCAACTTAGCTAGTATAATCTCTATCCTATTATCAGGGGCATATAATTCTTGCATAAATTTGAGTATAGGGATCTATAGGTTCATAGGGAAAATAGGTTCTTTCCCATAAACTAGCTTGTATGGTGAGTTTCCTAGGGTGGCCTTGATTTGGTTCCTATCAGCCCATAAAGCGAATTTTAGCTATGTATGCCAATCCCTAGGATTATGTTCCAATAGTCTTTTGATTACTTCTAATAGATTTTTGTTAGTGGATTCATCTAATCCATTTCCCTATGGATAATAATTGGAAGAATATTTCAAAATTATCTTATACTCAAATGCCCATTGAATAAACTATGTTGAAGAAAAGGTAGTACCATTATCACATACCAGAGCAAAAGGTACTCCAAACGTAGTGATGATGCTATCATTGATGAAATTTATAACGACCTTCATAGTACAGTTCTTGCAGGCTTGGGCTTCCGTCCATCGGGTGCAATTATCTGTTGTAGTTAGGATAAATCTGTGACCTGTGGAAGAGTTTGGGTTAATTACTCCTATGAAATCCAAAGCCCATTGGGTAAATGGTCTTACCTCATAAACGGGTTGCAAAGGCATGGTGGGGTTTCTTTCTCGAGATGTGGAAGTCTGACAAACATGGCATGTTCTAATGTGTTGATGAGCATCCTTGAAAACATGTGGCCAGTAATACCCTGATCTCAAGATTTGGTGAGCCAAGGCATTAGCTGAGCCATGTCTGTTTTTGTATTTTCTATGGAATTTTGATATGACTTGTTTAGCTTGTTCCTGGTCTAGGCAGTGTAAGCACAACCCTTCAAAGTTTTTCCTGTAGAGAGTGCCATTTTTAATCATATAATTAGCACTTTTCAACCGTAGTTCTCTTATTTGGGTGGCCATCATCCCTTTTGGACATTTATTATTTAGTGGTAAAAATATCACATCAGCATACCAAGGGTCGTTTGTGAAAGATTCCATTGTGTATTGTTGGCACACTATATGGGGATCCGCTACCGCCGTTGTTTGTGAAAGGCCTTGTCCTTTGACCAGCTTCATAGGATGAATTTCCAAATTGAATTCTTGTAGAATTTCCATCCATTTCCCTCTTCTTTACCCAAGTTCACTCAACATCAACAAAGATTTTATAGCAGGGTCTGGGACTATGGCCATGATTTTACTACACAGAATGTAATGCCTAAATTTCTTTACAACTCTTACAAGTGCAAAGGCCTACTTTTCCAATGGAGGGTATCTCACTTCAACATTCTTAAATGGGGAACTCATGAAGGAAATAGGTCTCTCATCCCATCCTTCCTTTCGTTGTGTCAAAATAGTTGTGCATGAATGCTCTGATGCAAATGAATAAATAAAGAATGGAAATAAGTAATCTGGGCTGGTTAAAAATGGTGCCTTTGAAATTGACTGCTTGATCTGGGAAAAAGCAGCCTTGGATTCATTACTCCATAATGATTTCTGCAAACCCAGTTATGAAATTTCTTACAAAATTGATCTTCCCAAAGAAAGATCTCATCTCTTTCTTACTGCCTGGCATGGGAAATTTCAAAATGGATTCTACCTTGTTAGGATCAATGGAAATTACTTTCTCCAAGATGATTTGTCCCAACAACTTTCCTTTTGCCACTCCAAATACACACTTTTTTGGGTTTAATGAAACACTGAATCTTATGCACCTTTTCAATACTTTTTCCATATCTGTGGGGTGATCTTCCGGTTCTTTGAAAAGACTATCAAGTTTTCCATGTAGATGATAATACACTTCTTGATCAAGTCTTTAAAAGACACATCCATAGCCCATTGGAATGTTTCTCTAGCATTGATAAGTCCAAATGACATTCTCCTGTAAGCAAATGTACCCCACTTAGTGGTGAAAGTTAGTCTTCATAGTTCACCAAAAATTGGTTGTATCCTGAATACCCATCCAGGAAAGACATCATCTAGGAGCCATTGAAAATTTGGAGGACCTCATCCAAAGAAGGGAGTGGATAATTGTCTTTCTCTGATGCCCTATTCAGGTTTTAGAAATCAACACAAAGCCTGATTTCTCCATTTTTTTTACATACTGGGACCAAATTCATCACCTAAGTGGAATGCCAAACCGGAAAAATGATTCTAGCTGACAAGAGTTTCTCAACTTCTTTAAGAATCAAAGGTTCCAATAGTGGATTTGCAGGTCTCTATTTTTGATGAAAAGGTTTAGCTTGAGGCTTGAGTGGGATCGTGTGAGTTATCACTAATGTATCAAAGGTCCTTAGGTCTTCATATCCCCATGCAATAGCCTTGATATCCTCTTTTAGTACCTTCAATATCTTTTCACGAATGTCCTTGGGACAAGTCTTCCCAATGAAAATATTTCTCTCTGGCCCTAAGTCTTCTAGATTGTATGTCTCATATTCCCCTCTGTCAACATTGGTGGAAACATTCTCACATGCCCGATGATCAGAATCGAAGATTTTTTCCAATGCTGCCATTCCTTTGGGTATATTATTGGTTTTCAGATTGATTATCCCTTCCATGTCAGCTTCCTCAGCTTCCCAATCCCTAAGATCTCTTTCAGATTTATCGATAATATGTCCTTCAAATACATTAGAAATTTCCAAGAAAGCTAGAATGTGTTGATCATCTTCAAAAACATGGAAATTCCTTACATTATTGGGGATAACTGGCAATGAAACTAGTTCCATAGAAAACCTCTTGAGTTGAGAATTCTGCATAGGCTCTAGAGTGCTGGCTTCTACAGCCAATGCATCAGCAATCTGATTTTGTTCTCTTGGAATCAATTTTTTATTAAATGCATCAAAATCCTCGATTAAACTCCATATGTGGATGTAATATGCAGCTAGCCTCTTATTATGATAAGTATATTGGTTGCGTACTTGCTTAACAATCACCTCAAAATCACCCAAAACTTTAAGAAATTGTACCTTCTTCTAATGAGCAAACAAGAGCCCTCTTGCCAAGGCTTCATACTCTGCCACATTGTTGGTGCATCCGAATTGCATTCTATAAGAAGCAAAATATGTCTTTCCTTTTGGATTAATTAGTTCAATCCCAGCCCCACTTCCTTATTTGGACTTAGAACCATCAAAATTGAGTGTCCATAATTGGCATTGTGGTGGGGTGTCCCTCTTGGGTTGACCGGGTGGAAATGTGCGAGTTTTGTTAACCTGACCCTGATCTTGAGTCTTGGGCATACTGGTTGCTTCAAGATCATCAACTATCGACTGTGAAGTAGGTCCAAGTGACTGATCACCACTATTTGGGGTATGAATGGGAATGCCATTTCCTAATGTATTCAGATCATGGGGAAATTCATACTTATCATGAGAGCCACTTTCTACCATTTCTTTTTCAACATTCTCTATTTGTACTTCCCCATGTGGATTTAATAGCTGATCTATTCTTGGTAGACTTTCATGAGGATCCTTATCCTTAATCAGCAAGGACAAAGAATTATGTTCAGGTAGAGTTAATCCTTGGGTTTCTAATGTCATCTCATGGATCTCATCATGTGGCAGGAAAACTGAGTTAAGGACATCTAAACATGGTTGACAAGCCACTTCAGAGTGACTTTGATAATGAACCCTACACCAATTCGGGAGTAACAGACTCTGTAGATCAACCTCATGTCCTAGTACTAATTTTTCTTGATAATTTTTTCTCATTAATACTTCCCCATTAATCATGATCATGGAATCAACTTCTCCTGGAAGCAACATGGTTTTGGGAGTGTGCATGTTAAATGTCACAATTTCATCTACTTTATAGACAATTGGTTTAGTCTCAAAGAAAGCAACTTCGTTGGGGTGTTTATAATCAGTTATCATATGTTTTAAGCATGGTTCACTGTCTATCCCAATTTGGTTGCCTAATGATTTCCAGGGTAACCACATGTGAGAGAAGTCCATTGATATATATCCTCCCAAAGTATTAGTCCAATCCCTTCTTAACATCATACCATATGTTTCTGGGATATCAAGAATGTGAATATCAATATACTACTAGACTCTGGAGTCTAACCCAATTTGTACCGAGACATTCTTTAATTCCCCTACCATGTTTACCTCTATTTTGTCAAGTTGAGTGACCTTCTTGTTGGTTTGGATAGGCTCTAATCCTAGTTTCCTGTAGATGGAATATGGCATGACATTCCCCAAGGCTCTTGAATCAACCAAACAGTTGTGCAAGTTTTTATCAAATATCCTCAATGTGAGCAAGAAAGGGGGTACCCCACTTTTCCCTTTATAAAGGGCAACATTCATATTAGATTTGAGGACTACCTTGGGTTTTGTACTTGGGATTTCTACCTCTGCTAAGGCTTTCATCATGAGCTCTTTCTGGGTTGGGCACCATTTTAAAACATCAAACATGGATAAACAAGTAATACTCTTTTTTAGTTCATTCACAACATTGAATTTGTTGGAAACAAGCAACATTGAGAGGGGGGTGAATCGGTGTTTTGCAAAAAATAAATTTATTATTATGATCTTTAACCCACTTAAAGCATTCAACCAATAGAAATATGTGCAAGTGTGAATAAGTAAAAGGTAAAAGAAAAACTAAAACACTTCTTAATAAGACATTATATCAAGATTAACATGAATTAAACTAATTTAAAACACAGAAAAGCCTGAAAATGTCTCATTGTCTCCTATCTCCAAAGATTTATCAAGTCACAAAAGGCTTATAGATTTGTAAGCACTGTAACTGTTTAAGATGCCTATCTAGAGAACGAAATGGATGCTAAATGCAATGATGTGATGATTAATAATGATTTCTAAGTGGTATGAAGCTACTGTAAACTATCCTAACGTGAAAACTGATAAATGGAAGCTACAGTAAAAACTAATGATGATGTTGTGATATGAAATCTATTGATGCTATGATGCTATGATGCTATTTCTAATGCTAATGCTTATGATTGCTTAGTTGCTTGGTTGATTGATTGTATTCCTTCAGAGTAAGTTTGCATAAAACTGGGATTTTCTCAGATCATTTTCATGCTTCAGAAGGCTATATATATAGATTTCCAGCAATAGTTTTGCATAGGGGCAACACAATAGACGCCTGGATTGAATCTTGAGATTTGAGTGGTGAGAGATTGAGGAGCTTGAGCTAATCATGGGGATTGTTCCTCTCCATGAAAACATCAGGCAAGATGATAGGAAGAATTAGAGGAAGGAGATTGAGAGGATTGCTTGCAAGTTTGTCTCTGAAGCTTTCCTGTGAATGCTAATTGAATTAATTTAGACATAGAATATCTAATTTTATTGGTGAGTGAATAGAGGAATATTTCCTTTATGCCTTTATTTGAATATTTTTGATTTATTCAAATTTAGCAAAGTAAGAAGATTTAATTGAATAAAACAAATATTTGATATTTGCTTATTTAATAAAGAGGAATATGATAATTAAATAAATATTTTAGGATATCTTTATTTAATTAAGAGGAAATATGATAAGATGATTAAATTACACAAATTATCGAAGTTGTGTATTTAATTTAAGATAGAATCAATGGATAAAGTATAGAAGAAATAATAATGATAATAATTAAATAAGACAAAGTATTTAATTTTGTTTATTTAATTAAGAGGAAAATAATATGATAAAATAAAAAATTAATAGTGAACTTAATATAAATAATTATTTCTATTTATTTACTAAGTAGATGAATTTAGGATTAATTAATCAAATAAATCATATTTAATTAATTATATTCTCCAGACCATTTTTAGGTGTATACATTTTTCCCCTCTTTGAAGTGATGTGTTTACGCATTGCTTCAAAGAAAATTTTGTTGTTGTTGCTGCTAGTATCGATGAAAAAAATTCAGTATGCCCCAGACATGATTTTCAGGTGATTGATGGATATATGCCCCCTCGGGAGATAAATTAATGAAATTTTGATTTTTCTTAATTTTGTAAATTTTTATGATTTTTTGATGATTTTACGAAGATTCGATGAAGATTTGATGGTGAAATAATTTATCTCCCAATAATTGATGTAGAAATTTCCCCAGGATGTTTTTGAATTAATCTCCTCGGAAATAAATTTAAATAATCTGACAAAAATCCCTCTTTTAATAACCTATAAAAGGTAAAAAGGTTCCTTTTCACTCTCATTTGTGCATTTTGACTTTTGAAATCTTTGTGAGAGCTTTTTGTGCCACTTGGAGCGAGATGTCGATTCCATATCACACCCACTGGTTCGAGCGTGTACGATGTCACCAGCGCCCGGCCACCTATGGACCTCCGGTACGTACCCTTTATCCCCTCGTTTTTAGTGTATTTCCTTCTTTTTCACACATTTTTTTAGTTTTTTTAATTTTTGAATTCTTTTAGCACTTTCAATGTCCGTTGTTGCATTTTCGTTAGGTCTTTTAGCGCTTTGAAAGTTTTAGCACTTCTAGCTTCTATTTTATCGCTTAGGTTTAGTGTTTTAGCACTTTCAAACTTTAGTGCATAGGTAGCTTGTTTCAGCACTTAGGTGATAATAATTAGCACTTTCTTAGTTTTAACGCTTTGGATAGAAACTTTAGCGTGTCTAATGACTGTTTTAGCACTTTAAATCTTTTAGCGCTTTAACCCAATGTTTTAGTGCATGGACCCAATAAAATAACGCTTTTGGTAAAATAGCGCTTTGAATGCCTATAATAGCGCTTTTGACTGATGAAATGGCGCATGTCGTGATTTATCGCTTTGAATGCCTATTTTAGTGCATCCATGTCAATTTGATAAAGTTTGTCAAATTTGTCCTTGATTTTGTCAATTTTCGATCGTGTCAGCCATTGATTTAATTTGATTGATTATCCTGATCAAGTAAATGATGTTCAACCTCATGATAGGTGAGGTCTGATGTTTGATTGATGATAATTATCCTCATGATAGGCTAGGAATAATTATAGTTTGATTGATGAACCTCATGATACGTGAGGTTGATTTGATGCTTTGATTATATACCTCATGATAGGTGAGGTTCAATGATACTTGATGATTTGACCTCATGATAGGTGAGGTTCAATGATGCTTGATGATTTGACCTCATGATGGGTGAGGTTCAATGATGCTTGATGATTTAACCTCATGATAGGCGAGGTTCAATGATGCTCGCTCATGAGATTTGTTCAAAAGTCTCACTAATAGCTGATTAGTTTTGATAGAATAATTGATATTTAATGATTCGACAAAAAGTTCTAATTTTGAAAATTTCCTAATGATAGGAGCCATTGGAGAACCTTCAGGTTTGAGAGCAATTCCCATGGAAATTTGACTTGATACCTCAGTTGGTACAGCCTGACACAACTATTATTACACGTTGTGGATTGTCTCCTTTTTTATTCATGCCCCAGATTAGGATTAATTGGGGTCTGTTGACAACACTAGCTGAGAGGTGGCATAGCGAGCATAACACCTTTCACCTTCCTACCGGTGAGATGATAGTTACCCCAAAGGATTTCTAGTGGATTTTGCAACTTCCCATCATTGGATATGTTGCCACTTATGATTTTGCAGAGCAGGGTGGTACTGAGGCTCTTCGAAGGGTGTTTCAGGATGATCAGATTGCTGGAGAGTGGATTCCATGGCGTGAGATGGTCAATGCATACACCACTTTTCCCACAATTCTTACTAGTTTCATCGTCGGATTCCTTAGTCTTGATCATAGGTCTAAGGGATTCTTTGTTGGTTGGGGCCAAGTTTTGGAGAGTATGGTTGTTCATGGCATTATATTTGCTTGGGGCATGTGCATGCTTGCCCACTTGTACCATGATTTTCATTCATTTGTATATCTTAGTGGTCAGAATTTGTTAGCCGATGTTACTTTGCTTCGGATGTGGGCATGGGAGCACATAGCTATTATGCATCTGGTGCCAGTTAGACAAAGACCTCCTATGAGACCCTATGTGTTCAGATATGCCAGCCACCTTACTCAGTCTAGACTGGGTAAGTTAGAGTATTGGAGGAGAGTGATTGATGACATAAAGTCTATGACATGGTGTCCATACCTAGACTATGAGCATTGGGATGAGGATGATATTCAGGTTCCTTTTCTTTGTTAGTCTATGATATTGATTGGTTGGACTTGTTGGGTACTAGATAGATTTTTTATTAGATGAATGTATAGACAATATGGGATGGTTCAAAGTACGCCCCAGGGTGTTTCTCATTACACTCGCCGTCAGTCAGATTCTGGAGATTGGGGGCCTGGTTTGTCATATGATGCTGATGTCCAGTAGTTTCAGGCCTTGCGGCCATTTGAGTGGGATATTTGTCCTGACATTGTTGAGCCACTGATTACAACCGACTATACCGAGTTTCTGGCTTTGCATCCTTTTCCTTGTCTTACTATTCCCGATGAGCCTGCTCCATTACTAGAAAAGGAGGATGTTGTTGCATATGGTCGTAGGCGGAGGAGAGAGGAGGTTGAGATTGAGGTGAATGATGTTGGTGTTGTTGGTGAGGAGGATGTTGATGTTGTTGAGTATGTTGGGGAGGAGGATGTTGATATCGACGAGGAGGAGGATAGTGGAGAGGAGAGTAGTAGGGATGATAGTAGTGGTGATGATTATAGATTTGACAATGGTGAGGTTGCAGGTGGGTCAGGTCCTGCATTAGATTTTCCAGAGGAGACAGTGCCTCATAAGAGGAAAGCCGTGAGGGATGTTTTAGAGCAACTGTAGATAGCGGACCTACAGGTGCAGTTAGAGACTGTTCAGGAGTAGCTTCTTTAGGCGCAGGGTTTATTAGAGCAGACTCAGGCTCAGATGTAGGCACAAGCCCAGTCGCATGTAGAAGCTTTATCATCAGTGCAGGCTCAATTGGCTAGGACATAGTCACATATTGTAGCATTGATGACCGAGAGGGATGTTTCTAGGTAGACAGCAGGGTCAGCACATGCTTAGATTGTGTCTTTGACTGCCGAGAGGGATGCTACTAGATTTACAATAGAGGGTGCTCAGGCTACAATCGAGAGCTTATAGAGGTTGGCAGATGGTACCTCTTTAGCAGATTATATGAGAGAGGTTTCCCGCATTGGTGGGGAGGTGGAGTACTATAGAAGTAAATATTATGATGTCATCCCTATGAGTAGAGATTGAGTTATAGGTAGTCTCGATCAAGTAGGACTCACTCTAGGACTGTCAGTACGGGTGTGACATAGCCTCCCCAGAGAGATCCCAAAGATCTTGGTTCTTCTGGCTGTAGAGGTCTTGATCCTGTGATGCCTACATTGTCTGGAGCTAGCAGCACATGATTGTTGTCCATGTTGTATTCGAGATGTGATGTACACTTTGATTATTTTGATATACATCCATTTTTTATGTTATATCTCTCTTCATTTCAGACATCATTGTATACTTGACATTGTGATTTTGATCTATATGATATGCAGTGGATTTTATTGATGCATCATGTGTTCTATATGATTCTATGATGGATGCATTTTCTTTCTATGTTCTATATGCTATGTGATGATTCTTATATTATGATGTTATGGATGTAGTTTATGATCATGATGTTATACTTTGATATGATGTTCTATTTATGATGTGCATAATGATAATGTATGGATGTATGTTGTATGGGTGCATGATGTAATTACATGTATGATCATGGATATGATGTGTTTAAATGATATACTATATGTGATGTAAATGTAAATATGTGATGTAGTAAATGAATGAAAATGATGAATGATATATGATGTAATAAATTGGTGTATGATATGTGATATGATAAATGACATGTTAAATGATTGTATGCTATGTGATATGATTTGATGGATGAATGAAAAATGTGATGATAGAGATTTATTTTTGAGATTTTCTTTATGCAATATTTTATGTGATATGGTAATATGATATGATGAATGCAAAATGCTTTGATTCAAATGTATGAGTGATGAAATGATGATGAAATGCTTTCTAATGGATGCAAATGAACATGATGATGTTTTTGTCAAGTATACTCAATCTAATTATGAGAAAAGATAATCGTTATTATGAATGATTCACCAATTTTGTAACAAGTACTCTGCAGATGTAACACTATCATGAATGCAATTTATTTTACCATACAAATCTACATGCAAACATTGGCATTTTAATAGTACTTTTGTGCTTTGTATCATCATTGAGCTTTTAAAACATTGAAAGTAAGTACAAGCATCAAAGGTATAATGTAAACCAATGATGACCTGAGTACTACTTTCATTATTTTTGATATTGCAAGCAAACACAAGCATCGAGGTATAATTAAACCGAGATGACCTAAGCATTTTTTGCGTAAATAGACAAGAATTAACAAGTTTCCTATGTGAATTGGAATGTCATTAGTGATACTTTGTAGAGCACGTCTCGCAACAATTCACATAGTAATGATGATTAACTCACATATAGAAGACAAAGAAAATACCATTCTTCTTCCTAGCTTCTCTAGTTCAATACATTATCGAGTTGTTCCAAAGAAATGATAACAATGATCAAAATACAACATATCCAATTTGTGCTTAAAGTATTTCAATCATTATTCAGATTAGATCATCCATCCTGATTTTGTGATGTTTTTGTGTTTTTGAGATTTTGGATCAAACCTAACCTTAAGACCTATCCTAGGGGCCTCGGGGGTTGATCAAAAATTAGCCTTTCCTACATTATACACATAGAGACCATGTAGTTCGACTGACACAGACTCTGTTTTTGACCTTTTGAGACTGACTTTTTGACTTGTTTTCGGATTTTCCGTTGTGATATGGATGACTAATGTGTTTCCGATGGTGATTGATATTCCATGTTGGGTTGTGTGAACCTAAATCCTAAACTTGCAATAACACAAGAAACAAACAACAAATTAGGTTGAATGCAAGCTAGAATGTAGATTCCTCAAGAAATTAATTTAAATTGCAAGAGAAAGAGGAAATGAAATGAAGAACACAACCAAACTTAAAACATATCAAATCCTATTCTAAAGCAAAGCAAACTCTTAATCTCTTGAGGGAATTGGTGCCAATTTGATGTGAAAATTGGCCCTTTCCCAACTCCAATGATGCAATGGTGATTTGGTGATGAAAATTGATCCACTTTGATGAAGAGTGATGAATGATCCAAGATAAAAACCTGCATAACCTAGCTACAAATTCGAAAGTATGGATGAAGATTGTGAAAGATTTGAGCATAGTAAGTTTACTCAAATTGTGGATGCCAAATATAATAGATGAGCTCTCTATTTATAGAATGACAAGTTGAGAGAATGCCCAAAATAGAGCAATGTGGGACTAAATTTCATCCAATGGCAAAGTGCCACTTGTCCAAATGTGAATGGGCCAAGGATGTGCAAGTTTTGATGAATGTGCCAATAAATGCCAATATTTGAATTTTGAAATTGTATTAATGGCAAGGTGGAGGGAGAGTCAAATGGAGTTATGGCCACTTGGCTCAATGCAAAAGGACTTGTAAGAGGGAATGAATGCCTTGTTGGAAGGACAAAGTCAACTTAGATTTGAATTTCAAATTTGAAGAATATTCCTCCTTTATGCCACGTTGAAGATAAATAGAGATTTAATAAATCAAATTACTCTATTTTCATGTGCAAGTGGAAAAAGATGGAGGATGGGACATGAGAAGAGATTAAATTAATCAAGGTTAATTAATTTAATGAAGGATTAGGTGATTTGACTAATTGATTTAGATTTGTGGGTTGAAATAAATCAAAAAGAGGTGAAAATGATTAAGACCTAGTTAAATATTTTGATCTATTTAACCAAAGGCGGGTGATGTTTGATTAAATTAGATAAATGTTTGATTTATTTAATTTAATAGAGGAACTATAGAGATTTAATTAAATAAAATAAATTACTTAATTAAAACAAAGATTTAGGAATTAATTAAATAAAGTGGTTTATTTAATTAACGAGAGATAATGACTTAACAAGATAAAATTGATTTATTTTATTAAGAGATGAAATGTGATGAATTTAATCAAATAAAGGTTATTCGATTAAATGGTTAGACCGAGGGATGATTTATGATGAAATGGTGTTAGTGGTCAGGATCAGATGTCCAATGTCAATCAGTACATTTTGCGTGTCTACAGGTTGTATTTCAATTATTTTTTTGTTGCCTTTGTCCTGCCATTATTTTTTCATTTGATTAAGCTTGATGTTTTACTGTCCCCAATGATGTTCAGATGTTGCCCCCAAGTTAGGGTTAGACAATGCCATGAGATATGATATGATAATGGATGTAAAATGATGGTGGAGGTAATGACCATGACATGTGTCCAAATAGATGGGAGAGTTGATTCGAATCACAAATAGCGCCTGTTACCAGGTTTTCACTATATGTTTTTATTGCACTTTTTACTTCCAATTTTGTGATTTGAGCTCTAATATTATGACGAGATGGTGCAATGACAACTTCCAATGCATATTTTTGATCGAGTTCGGAGATACCAATGACCTCTCGGCATTGGGGCACTGGTAAGTGATCCTTATTTGAGCTTCGTTTTTCATTTTCCATGCTTATTTAATGCCTTAAAACTTAGCCTCTCTGCAACAATGCTATATAGCACTGCTCAAGATTCAAACTGCACTGCTCGGTGGCTCAAACTGGCCCACCATCGTGGAATGCACCGTCGTGGTGGAGTTTGGAGTTTGGAAACAAACTTCAAACTCCGACGCATATGCTACCTCCAGCGAGGGTATTTCAAAGTGCGACACGGTGGTGGACTTTAGACTAGGATCTCTGCCAAACTGTGCCGCTTTTTAGAAAAGTGCACCGCAACGGTGCATTTTAAGACTTTGGCAGTTCCAATGTCGCAGTTTAAAATTCAAACTACGATGCCTTCACAGATAGCGATGCTGGGATGAATGTTTAGATGCTCAAAATAAAATTTTCAAAAGTTTTAACATGGTGACCTTTCCTAATGTAGGACACGACGAGGGAGCTCTATTCTCTGGAGCATAGATCATGGGAGATTTTTGATTACTTACGAGATTTGAGCAACAGGGAGCAGGATCAGCGCAGGACAAGGGACTATGGTACATTGCTTATGCAACACCTGTGTGGACCCACCTTGGGATGATGTCAACGCTTGCCGAGAGATGGCATAGTGAGACCTCATCCTTCCACCTTCCTACTAGCAAGGCCACCATCACCCTAGAGGACGTGTGGCGGATCCTTAGATTTCTGATTGATGGACAACGCGTTATTCATGACATGGATGTCAAATGAGATGCTTGTCACATAGTCCTTGCTATGGAGGATGTTATCTACTACGAGGGTCAGATAGAGTTAGAGCATCACAGGGCCCTGACTTCACCCTTCTGCCTGGTGGTTGCAGTGATCATTTCAGGTCTCGTTGCCCCGAATCGGTGAGGTTGGTATTTCAATCCTGGCTAGGGGCTCTGCTAGGAGTGGATGGTGATGCATGACAAGCCTATTCATTTTGCTTAGGGGCCTATCCTTCTAGCCTCCCTCTATAGGGACTTGCACGAGTACTTCTACCTTGATGACAAAGCACTTGGAGCAGGTGTTACACTTCTTCACGTGTGGGCATGGGAGCACATCTCTGTTCTCCGACCACGAGTTGTTCCGGTGTCGATGGGGCCTGATGATCCCCTAGTGTGGCGCTATAGAGGTGGTGTGTCTTTTACACACACGGGCGAGCACAAGATTCCTCATTGGAGGAGGGTCCTAGATGATATGTAGGTTTTCATATGGCGCCTATACCTTGGTCGCCCTGGATGGGCCGATGATGGATAGCAGATATTCTTTGCCCACTAGGACCACTTTATGTAGGGGCGAGAGCATACAATGGTGGAGAGATACCTACCAGGGCGCGTTCAGCGTCAATTTGGTGAGCCACAGGATTGGCCAGATGATGCCTATGTGGCTATATTTGCTCGCACAGTATCACAAGGTTCGTGTAGGTGATATATTCCTGCTTCTGAGGCAGTGGACAACCTTAGACTGTTGGTGGCCCAGCCGTGGGTATATGATCAGGAACCCACAGATCCAGGTGTGACACAGGCCTACAAAGATTGGTTTTGGCCAACCCTGTAGTTGATAGTTCTAGGAGCACCCTCTGCTCGACGAAGATCGAGAGGACAAGGGGGAGGACGAGGACATAGAGATGGTGAGCAGTAGGATCAGCCCGTTAGGGTTCTAGTTCAATCGGTCTAGGAAGATGTACACATGCAGGATCAGGACTAGGTACTAGCCAGGAAGCAGGATCAGGAAGATGCACCACCATGAGTTGAGGGTGAGGATCAACCTCATGTGCAGCCCCCATGAGCATAGCCAACAGGACAACAAGATCCCTGAGATGCACTGATTGCATAGCTGTAGGCTCGGGTTCAGACTTTGACGGCAGAGAGGGATCAGGACAGGGCCGAGAGAGACCAGGTCATTTTGTAGAGGCAGGCCACAGAGCTACAAACAGCCGCAAAGATGGGCTGGAGACAACAGTTGGAGAGTGTGGCAACCTCCTCCTCTTAGAGCACAGTGCCTCTTCGTTCTTATAGGGAGGTCATCTGGGAGGCAGACTATTATCACTTGCATTATCATTAGGCTATACCCAGAGTAGACTGGGCCCTAGATTACTTGCAGCGGGCTAGCCACAGACTAGTAGAGGGTCATGGTGATAGAGGTGAGGGCAACAAACAGGAGGGGTAGGCCTCATTTTGATCGAGTATCATTCTTTCATGCCATATGGGCCCATTTTTGATAGCCAATGATAGTTATTCAATGATATATATATGAGATGATGATGTTGATATGATATGATGTGTATCATTTATTTATTTATACATTTATGGATGGTTCTATTTCTATATGCTATGCAATAACATTATGGTGTTATGCGATGTATGTATGGATGAATTATGTGATGGTTATGTGACTGATATATGATATGGATGGATGATATGTACATTTTTATGATGATGTAATCCATATGATGATTTATGTGTGTAAATGCAAATGTGATGATTTTAAGATGCTTAGAATAACCAATCTAGATTATCCTAAACAACTTAAATGATAATGCAATGCATGTGAGATGGATGATGTGATATGCAAAATGGTATGGAGATGATTTATAGTGTATACACAAAATGATATGTGAGTCATAATTATAAATGATTTTATAATTATGGATGGACGTATGTTTTTAATGTAATGGATTTTATAATGTTTATGTTCCTATTTTAATTATGCGTTGAATGTTTATAATGGTATGGAATGATTTATAAAATGAAATGCAAAAAAAGATTGCGATGTGGTTATTTATGAGATGTTCTATATGATATGGATGAATGATGGATGATATGTATGTTTTTATGCTTATGTATGATGCAATGTGTATGGAATGGTCATGCTCTATATGATATGCCTTGATGGTGTAAATTAGATGGTTTTTAAGATGTTGAGAATAACAAATATATATTATCCTAAACATGTTAGAAGATTGCGAGATGTATGTGATGCATTTATTGTGATGTGATGTAATATATGAAATGATATGTTAATACAAAGTAGTATGATTTATGCTTTATGTTATGCAAAATGAATAAGGTGTTCATAATAAATGTTTTTATGAGATGATCTATATGAATATGTATGCTTATAATGTAATGGATTATCTATAATGCTCACATACCTATTATGTTTGATTATGCAGTAGATGGTGATATGAGATGATTTATGAAATGTTTTATGAAAAATGAATGTTATGCTATGGTTTATGTGATGAATGCAATTTGATAAAAAATGGATGTAATGCAATGTGATAAAAAAATGGATGTGCTGTGACACTTTATGAATATGCTTATTTATGAAAAATGCTTATAATAACACATTTATATGATGATGGAGATGCAATGCATATGTTTCCTATATGATATGTTTATGCAATATGCTAACAATTTGTGGATGTAGGATCAATGATGATGATGATGATGATGACTAACTATCATAGTACCTTGTTAGCGTGAAGAGCAAGAAGGGATGAAAGAGAAGAAGACATTCCAACAAGACATAAGATGATGAATATTCAAATGATGATGACTACTTGCTGAGGAGTTAGGATTTTCAAAGGGCCAATTTCCTTATGTTTGATAACACACGTGGTATGATGCATCAAGGTATAGAGAACCAGGATGGCGTTGTACCTAATGTGATGGAATTTGACTTGAAAAATAGATAGGAGTATTCTTGTTCACACCTAACATATGAAAACCTTGCTAGGATGCACTTTAGAAGTTTCAAACATCTCAAACCAAAACACGGAAAGGTATAACCTATCAATGCAATAGTCAACAAGCTGTCCAAAAAATCCTCCATACATATCTAACAAAGCAAGTATTCGCCAAGTTATATTAAAAGATTATCCAACAAGCACAACAGACAAAAGATAATGATCATTTCCCCATTCCTATCTCTGTAAATCCTTTGTTTGGATATCATTGAGAGGTCCTTGAAATGAGAACAATAAGATAAATCAGAAAGAAAAGATCAAGTAAACAAACAAGTCAATGTTCTTCATACCGCTAGCCAAAGGAAACTATGTTTTTGAAGGATAAGACACAAAACTCATTTCCAATAGATGATGTCCATTGTCAAAATGATATATCCTAGGACATATTAGTGGATGGTGGCATGTCATTTCGTTTATCCAAAGTGTTTGGTCTGATAAAAAGTGCCCATTGTAGGAAGGATTCATCCTAGAACATGATTTTATCATACAATGATGAGATTGATTTAAGACTGATAAGCTATTGGTACAAAAAGTTGATCAACTTGTTTATTGACTGACTTAAACTTGAGACTTGACGTTTTGAGTTTTCACTTTTCACCTGCTAGACTTGTTTCTGATTGTTTCACCAAAGGTTGAGGATGATGATCGTTTATTATGAGTGATGTTATTGTGAGTGAAAGCAAGATGAGACAGATGGATTTTTTCAAATATTTGGATGTTTTTGGAGTTTTTGCAATGTTTTGAGGCTATATTTGGTTTTTTTTTAGATTTTCCAAATGTTTTGGTTTTTGATTTTCCAATGTTTTGGGGTTTTCTGAGATTTTGACCAAGAGACTAACCTAAAGACCTATCCTAGGGGCCTTAGGGGCTGATCAACATATTAGCCTTGCTTATGTTATACACATAGAGATCACGTAGTTCGACAAACGACTTGGTTTTTGACCTTTTGACTGACTTTTTGAATTGTTTTGGGATTTTGATATGTTTTGAATGTTTTTAGATTTTGTGATTTTTTGATGTTTTTGGATTTTCTGAGATTTTAGGACTTCAAGAATATACACGAATCTGATCTGATGAGAACATGCCCCTAGTGTGATGCAATAGATTACTCCGATAAAGGTAGGACAAACTGACCTTGGGAATGGGCCGAGTAGTACTAGGAGGGATTATGATATGAACAAAGGACCAAGCTATGGTGCGGATGTGGGTGGATGAGTAATGGATGGAGATCCGAATGTGATGGATGATGGAAACGTAATGGATGGATGATGCAGAACAAGCTGTAAAGATCTTGGTGGATGGAACATGATTATTTACACAAGGTGCCTGTTTGCCAGGTTTTCACCAAGGTACTTGTCCAAAGTGCCACTGAAGTGGTTTTCACTAGAGGATGATTTTTCTCTTTACTATTTTTAATCCTTTTTTTGATTTTTTTTTGTTGTCACCAAGACGCCTATTTGCTAAGTTTTTGCCAAGGTAACCGTTTCTTCAGGACATTTTTGAATTTTTTTAGATTTTTTGGGTTCTATACCTTGAAAGATTAGGCATAATTTTTTTTGAGATGAGAGCTATTCATGGGCTCTTGTAGAGGTTCCCCTTTGGGTGTTGATAATTGATATGCCCCTGACTTATAGCTTGTTGTGATAACAAATGGTCCCAACCAATTGGGTTCAAATTTTCCTTTACTATTTGGATTTGGGACGTTCTTCTAATTCTCCTTTAGTGCCAGTTCTCTGACTTGGAAAGTCTTGCTTCTGATTTTCTTGTTATAGCTCCTCTTAAGTCTGTTTTGATAGACTTACAAATGATTTAGAGCATCTATACGCTGCTCATCCAATAACTCTAGATCATTCTATCTTGATACTCGGTACTCTTCATCCGTGATGAGGTTTTGCAGTGATATTCTTAATGACGGGAGCTCGATCTCAATGGGGAGTACTGTTTCTGATCCATAGACCAGGGAGAAGGGGGTGGCACCGATGGGTGTGAAAATACTAGTTTGGTAGGCCCAGAGGGTGGGATTGAGCTACAGATGCCAGTCATGACCTATGTCCTTGACTGTTTTCTTGAGGATCTTTAAAATGGTTTTATTTGTGGCTTCTGCTTGACCATTGCCTTGGGGATAGTATGGGGTGGAGAAGCGATGTTGGATTTTGAATTTTTCACACAAGTCACAGACATCCTAATTCTTAAATGGTGTCCCATTATGTGAAATAATGGCTTGTGGGACACCATAGCGGCAAATAAGATAGTTCAGGATGAACTTTGATATCTTCTTCCTGGTTATATATGTTATAGGTATGTCTTCCACCCACTTGGTAAAGTATTCCGTGGCTGTTATGATGAACATGTGACCATTAGATGAGGTGGGGGTGATTTTTCCAGTGAGATCGAGTCCCCACTACGAAAAGGGCCATGGTGTGATGATGGGATGAAGTTCTTGATTTGGAGCATGGATGAGGTCCCCATGTTGCTGACATTGTAGGCATCTTTTGACGTAGTTATGTGCCTCTCTTTCCATTGTAGGAAAATAATACCCCATCCTCAGCAATTTCTTGGCTAGGGTCATTCCACTCAAGTGTGAACCACATATGCCCTTATGCACCTCAGTTAAAGCAGTCAATGCCTCCTCAACATTTAAACAACATAATAAGGTTCCTTCTATGCTCCTACAATACAAGGTATCTCCTAGGATGACGAATCGAGATTCCTTTTTGACAAGGGTTCATTTTAAGGTTGAGGGTAAATCAGAAGGTATGACACCTATTCGCAGGTAGGTATAAATGTCTGGTACCAAGGATCACCGAGACCAAGGATTTCACACAAAAATTCTGATTTTGGTACCTTAAATGCGGGCATGAGAAGCTGCTCTACCAAGAATTGATGTTTTAGGATGTTGTGAGGGATGTCCAATAGGGATCCAATCATTGCCATGGCATCTACTGCTCTGTTATTTGTTCTAGGAATTTGCTCAAATGTGATTTCGATAAAGGATTCTTTGAGAGTCTCCACCAATTTCTTGTATGGAGTGAGCTTATCATCCTTAGTCTAGTACTCATTGTTCACTTGGTTTATTATCAACTGGGAGTCTCCATATACTCTGAGGGCCATGATGGGTTGATGCAATACTATTCTGAGACCTATGGTTAAAGCCTCGTATTCTACAATGTTGTTGGTGCAGGGAAATGCCAATTTATATGATCTAGGTATACAGTCCCCTTGTGGGGTGATAAAGAAGACACCGACTCCTGATCCATGTTGTGTGTATGAGCCATCAAAGTAAATTTTCCAATGGTCAGCTATGTTGAGGTTGAAGATGGATTTGTCTGGAAACTGTGAGATAAGATGATTCTCTGAATAGATTGGTGCTTCTACAAGCTGATCTACGATGAATTTTCCTTTATTGCTTTTTGCTCCACATATTCAATGTCATACTCTGATAGTATCATGACCCATTTGGCCATTCTTCCAGTGAGCATTGCTTTTGACAGTAAGTACTTGAGGGGGTCGATCTTGGCGATGAGTTTTATTTTGTGTACCAACATGTAATGTCTGAATTTATGTGACACAAACACTACTGCTAGACATGCTTTTTCGATGAATGAGTAATTTAACTCATGCCCAACCATTGTTCTACTGATATAATAGATGGCTCTTTCTATCCCATTTTCATCGTGCTGAGCTAAGAGAGCTCCAAGGGCTACTATTTTTGCTGAAACATAGAGAATTAATGGCTTTCTTAGGATTGGTGGCATGAGGACTGGTGGTGTATGTAGATATTCTTTGATCTTATTGAAGGCTTCTTCGTACTTGTTATCCCATTTGTACACTACTCCCTTGTGAAGTAGGCGAGAGTATGGATTCTGCTTATCTACTAGCTATGCTATGAAGCTTCGGATGGACTGAAGCCTACCTTGAAGACCTCTTAATTGTTTCAATGTTTTGGGTGCCTCCATCTCAAGGATTGCTTTTACCTTAGCAGGGTCTACCTAAATACCTCTCATTGACACTATGTATCCTAACAACTTTCCTGATTGTATGCTAAAGACACACTTCTTTGGATTTAATTAGACCTTGTATTCCTCTAGCTTGTCAAAAATGGCACTTAAGGTTGCTATGTGATCCTTCCTCTTTTTGGATTTGGCTAGTATGTCATCGACATAATCTTTAACAGTTTTATGGATCATGTCATGGAAGATTAGTGTCATGGCTCTTTGGTATGTTGCTCCTGCATTCTTCAAGCCGAATGACATCATATTCCAGTAATAAGTCCCCCATGGACAAGTGAAGGTCATTTTGTGTTGGTCTTCTTTAGCAATTATTATCTCGTTGTATCCTAAGAAACCGTCCATCAAGGAAAGCATTTCATGTCCCACCATTATGTCTACAATCATGTCAATGTTGGGCAATGGGAAATTGTCTTTTGGACATGCTTTGTTTAAGTCCCTAAAATTTGTGTAGATTCTGATGCCCCCATTGGGTTTTGAGACGAGAACCAGGTTTGATACCCATTCTGGATAGTCTATTGGTCAAATGAATCCTGCATCCAATAGCATTTTTAGTTCCATTTTGAGTAGCAGGGCGATTTGAGGGTGCATTTTCCCGAGCTTTTGTCTAACAGGCTTTGCTTCAGAGTATAATGCTAGGTGATGAACTACAATTTCTGGATCGAGCCCTAGCATGTCTGTGTAGCTCCATGCAAAGTTAACTTTTCTTTCTCTTAAGAAGCCTGCTGGGAGTTCTTGTTCTTCTGACAGTAATGATTCCACATAAAATGTGATGTGCAGGGTCTCCTTTGTTCCTAGATTAACTGGATTGCACTTTTCTACTAGGACTGTTGATTTTTCTTGATGAAGCACTCTAAAAGGAAGATTGAATCCCCCATCCTTAGGTGCCTCAAATAGGTTTTCACCATTGGATGCATCCTTTATTTTTACTTTTTTTGTGTTGGAGATTGCCACAGTGTGGTTTTCACTCAAGGACTTAGAGATTATTCTCAATTTCTCACTTTTGCGACTAAGGGATTCAATTGTTTCCCCATAATATGCATGTGTATCTAGCTCAATGATGAATCCTACTTTGTGATCCCCACATGGAATGTTATCCCGTAGTCCCATGAATTCTGAGAGTGCCTCATCATTTTCAAATGTTTCAAGAACTGGTGGTCCTCGTTGGTCATAATCGATGAGTTGGGGGTAAACTAGGAAGATTTCATGATCTTGATGGTCTGACTCAAAGGATAAGGTGCTAATTATGAGAAGGGTGGTATCCTCAAAGAGCCTAGGTAGGTTGGTTATGGGATCCTCATCATCACTACTAATACAAATGTTAGTTATGTCAAATGTGAAGTTGTCTAAGAAATGACCTATAGATACGGGTAAGGGATGTTTGACTACTAATAGCCGAGGAGGATTATTGATCTTTCTAACTAGAGGACTTCAGCCACGTATGGTTATACTCGGAGGGGTACATCCAAGGCCAAGATTTCTCATTCAAGTCTTTAGAATGATAGGTATTATAAGCCCATTGTCATTTTTCCCAAGTCTCTGGTTTCTGTCATAGCCCATTACGAGCATCATTTGCAAACCTTTGCTTTTGTCATCCATTGGTAGATTGGTTACTGGTCTATTATCTTGGTATAGGAGATGAGATGGGTCCTCTATGAATTCTTGTCCAAGATCTCCCCAAATTCTAAAGTTGGGATATTCTTCAAGGGATGTTTGAGATGTGGAGGCTTCATTTGATTGCAAACGTCCTTGTGATATGGGAGATTGTGGTAACTCTCCTACCAAAAAAACATTTTAGGGAATCATGTAATTTCCTCAACCATTATCCTAGATGATGACTTTGATATCAGAGATGGTGGGAATGGCGGGAGTAAAGGGTGTCTCTGTCGCAAAAGTGGAAGCGAGAGTGGCTGGATCAATGTATGGTGTTGATGGGCCTTCATCATTTTTAGGTACTTGAGGTATTTTGTAGTATTTTTCCTCAAGGTTCTTGTAGTAGGAGAATGGTTTGGGATCTCCATGGATGGTGACCTGTTGTCCCTCATATATGAATTTGACACATTGATGGAAGGTTGATGCTACTGCTTGCATTGCATGAATCCATGGACGTCCTAGGAGAATGTTATAAGGCAAGTCAAGGTCTAAGACTTGACAGGTGGTTTCCATGATAGTTGACCCTACTTGAATAGGGATTCTAATTGTGCCTTGGGACACTTTTTCTTGATCATCATATGCTATTATTGTAATACCTTTTCCTTTGTCGATGGAATCCTCTAAGATTTTTAACTGCTTAATGAGCTTGAGGGAACAAATATTCAAGCCTACACCTCCATCCACCAAGACTCGCTTGACTTTGCTTTTCTACACTAGAACCTCTAAATGGAGTGCACAGTTATGAGATGGTTGAGCCGAGAAATCTTGGTCAGAGAATGTAAGGAGGTTTGGAGTGATGATCATGCCGGCCATAGTTTGGAATTGTTCTACATCAAGATCTGTGGGGACGGTGGATGAAGCCAATGCTTCCTCAAGGATTTTCTTGTGGGTGGATGAGATTTTTAATCACTCCATAATGGAGATTTGCGCTGGAATTATTTTTAGCTAATCAAGGACATTGTATCCATTGGGAACGGATCTTGAATTGGACATGAAAGTTTTGTTTGGTTGAGATGATCCTGCAATAGTAACTTTTCCTCCTCTTGTGGTGACTCCACAATCGACATGAGCTCCTTTGATAGTGATTGCTGCGCAATATTCATCTAGGGAGGTGACGACAGTTTCATACACATGATTCCCATTTTTGAAGGCGCCTTTCCCCTTATCAGTGTTATTGTTCCCTTTATTATTATGGTTAGGCATCATATTCATGTATATTTTGAGATTTTGGTTTCCTATTAGCTGTTCCACATTTATAATTCTTTGATTAATGAGATCTTGGACTATGTTCTTTAACCTCATGCAACTGTTTGCGGTGTGCCCTTTTATTTTGTGGAAGTCGCAAAGTTGATTTTCATTGTACCAAGGAGGTTTAACATGTGGTTCTTTGTAGTTCTTGTAAGGAAAGCTTAGGTGCGGAACAAACTCTCCTAATGCCAAAACCTCAGGGAAGAATGCAGAGGTGACTTTAAATTTTTCAATTACAGTTCAATTAAGATACTCATGAAAGAAATAATAGAAAAGAGAAATGAACACATACACAATTGGACACTAGATTTACATGGGAAAACCCTTACGAGAGAAAAACCCACCACACCAAGAAAAGCCTCTTTGTATTACAGTAAAGAAAATTACATATAGAGATCAACTTCACTTTTTGATGTCAATTTTTTACAGCAGCACATTTACTAATCAATCTTGTATAGAATAGCTCTCAGAAACATCCAATGAATTCACTCAGATCAATCCATGTTCAATCAAGCAACACTTCATTATCTCACACTGTTCATCACCATCCACCATTGCCAGAGAGTAATCCGTTCTCTCACAGTCTGTTCATCTCCCTCATAGGAACGGTCGCAATATTCCAACTGCCAACAGTTCTCCTTCTGCTTCGCTCATTAGTTTAGAACACACCATGTAGGACAATCATTTGGTCAAAGAAGTTCAAACAGAATTGCATGTCGGTGAGACACTAGGATATGTCTCCCTGATGCCACAATTCCCAACTGTCGTTATCGGCAAGAGTCACCACCATCTGCAAGAGTCATATCAAGTTCAAACCTGTCACCCAGACTCACTCTATCGCTAAGACATCACATCGATATCCACTGCAGAACCATCGGCAAGACCATCGTTGTCGCTAAGACTTCACATCGATGTTCAACTCATGTAGCTCTATCGGCAAGACCATCACTATCGGTGAGACATCATACCAAACACAGAACAGTTAGAGAGACCAACGCTATCGGCAAGAGGTCATATCGAATGCACCAGCCTGTTGGCAAGACCACATCCATCAACAAGAGTTCTTATCGAATGCAAACCTGACCAAGTATCATCAACCAGTGTCACACCGATGTCATTGATAGTTCATGTCACCCAGACTAGTCTATCGGCAAGAGCAACACCATCGGCAAGAGGTTATACCGAAGTTCATCACGTGGAGATCCATCGATAGTTCATAAACAAATCTGTCGGCGAGACTAGCACTCTCAACAAGAGTTCATACTGACTGCAAACCTATCATCCAAGAGTCTCCTCGATGACATCCATCGCCAATGTGTAAAACCTCAGCGAGACATACTCTGTCAGAATGAGTCACTCCGAAGCTTCATGTCTCTCCCCAATGCCACTTGTCGCCAAGAGTCTCCTTAATAACCAACTGGAACCAACTTGTCGGCAAGAGATCTACCATGACAGAATGAGATGGGAAATTCACAGCAATAGACATGTCTTGACAATGATTCCCGTTGGCAAGATAGAACCAAAATATCAGTGACTTTAAACTTTTAAACACAGCTGCTCATCGGTAAGACTTCCAAAGGGTCTCACTAATTTTACTCTTTCAGGAGTTTCATGTTAGTAAGCTTGAGGCACATTTTCCAATAATCTACCACTTGACGAAGATCTTACTGACACCTTTAGAGCATAACAAAACTACTAAAATTCATGGGAACTAAGGCCCATCTAATTGGCACACCACCTGAACTTGTCTGTGCTCACTGGTTTTTTCAATGCATCTGCAACATTTTCCAGAGTATCCACTTTTTCTAAAGAGACCTTTCCATCCTCCACCATATCTCGTACAAAATGATACTGCACATCAATATGTTTCGTCTTGGCATGGAAATTAGGATTTTTTTCCAAACAAATAGCACTCTGACTGTCAAAGTAAATTGTAATTATCCCTACATCAAACCTAATGTTAGAACACAAATGTTTTAACCAGATTGCTTCTTTACAGGTGTGTGTTGCTGCCATGTATTCTGCCTCTATAGTGGATAAAGCGACTACTGCCTGCCGCTTTCTCATCCAACTAACTGCACCACCATTCATCATGAAAATATATCCACTGGTGGATCTTCTACTGTCAATGCCCCCTGCCCAATCAGAATCCACATAGCCTCGAATGGTGAGAGTCCTCTGTGATTCAACCAAATTCCCATGGTAACACAAAGCATAGTCGAAGTTCCCTTCAGATATCTAAGCACTCTTTTCACAACATCCCAATGTGTCCTTCCAGGATTTTCCATAAAATGACTAAGTACTCCCACTGCTTGGGCAATGTCGGCCTTGTACAGACCATTGCATACATTAAACTTCCAACTCCACTAGCATAAGGCACTCTGGTCATGTCCTCTATCTCAGTAGGATATTTTGGATAGTCTTCAACAGATAGCTTCATTCCCTGCAAAACTGGAACAACTAGCTACTTGCACTCCATCATACAAAATCTGTCAAGAACAGTATTAATATACTTACTCTGACTGAGCCAAAGTTTTCTACTCTTCCTGTCCTTGGTTATTTCCATTCCTAGAATATACCTGGCTGCACCAAGATATTTCATTTTGAACTTTGCATACAACTGAGATTTTAGATCATAAATCATTAACTCACTATTGCCTATGAACAACATATCATCAACATAGAGAGCAATAATAAGAACATGATCATTTTCAGCTTTGTAGTACACACAATGATCATATTTCGATCTTACAAATCCCAATGACAAAAAAAATGTGTCAAACTTCTGGTACCACATTCTAGGAGATTGTTTTAATCCATACAGAGATTTTTTGACTTGCAAACCAGATTTTCTTTACCTTTTTCCACAAAGTGCTTAGGCTGGGACATGTAAATTTCTTCTTCAAGGTCACCATGAATAAATGTTGTCTTCACATCCATCTGTTCAATCTCTAAGTCATACGTTGTTGCAAGTGACAAGAGAAATCCTATAGACGTCAGCTTACCTACAGGAGTACAAATTTCTCCATAATCAATTCCCTCTACCTGGGAATACCCCTTCGCAACCAACCTTTCCTTATACTTTTCCACACTACCATCTAGACCTATTTTCTTTTTAAATACCCATTTGCAGCCAACAACTTTTCTACCTTTTAGGCAAGGGCACCAAACTCCAAGTATCATTCTTTTCTAATGATGCCATTTTTCATTCATGGCTTCCAACCAAGAGTTTGAATCAAACATTCTAAATGCCTCTTTCATAGTCCTAGGCTCATCAGTGCTAGAAATTAAAGCATAGGCACAAGTAGAATCTAACAAAGAAAACCCATACCTATCAGGTTGCTTTCTTTCACGTGTTGACCTCCTCATAGGTTGAAGTTGAGGTTGATCTTCTTCTTCAGAACTCTTAGAACTACTTGAGCTCTCCTCAGTTTCAGGTACATTTTGAATTTTCAATTCCTCTTTATCTGGTGTTGGAGGAATTTCAACTACATCCTTTTTTATTTTCTAATTTTGTCTCTGACTGTAGATCCAAAGTAGAAGGCTTCAACTCACAAAAAATAACACTTCTGCTGTCTAGAACCTTCTCCGTATCAGGATTCCAAAGCTTGTATCTTTTATGCCAACACTATAACCAATAAAAATACATTTAACAACCCTGTTTTCCAATTTAGACCTTTTCTCATTCGACACATATGCATATGCCTCACAGCCATAGACACAAATGTGTCTCAGAGAGGGGGCTTCTTTCCAGACCATGCTTCCAAAGGTGTTTTCTCAACAAGAGTAGAATTCATAGAACGGTTTATTAAATAACATGTTGTTGCAACTGCCTCAGCCCAAAACTTTTCCTCCAAGCCAGCACTACTTAACATACTTCGTGCTCTTTCTATCACTGTCTTGTTGAACCTTTCAACAACTCCATTTTGTTGTGGAGTGTAGGGTGTAGTTTTATGTCTCTTAATCCCATGATCTTTATAGTACCTTTCAAACTCATCAAAACAAAAATCACTGCTATTGTCAGTCCTTAAACATTTTATTTTTCTTCTAGTCTAATTTTCCACAAGGTTTTTAAATTCCTTAAAACAACTGAACACTTCTAATTTACTTTACAAAAAAAAAAAAAATGCCCTTGTTGAATAATCATCAATGAACGATACATAATATCTTGATTTAGACAAAGAAGGAACATTTACTGGACCAAAAACATCAGAATGTATGTAATCAAATAAACCAGAAGATTTGTGAGGACTAGAGTAAAGTGAAACATGGTGTTGTTTACCATATATACAATGTTCACAAAACTCGAATTCGAGGTTACAATCATCAAGCCCTTCAACCAGGTTTTATTCTTCAAGGTTTTAAAACCTTTTTCACCAATGTGGCTAAGCCTATGATGCCGGAGCATAGTCTTTTCTACTGGAAGTTTAACTTCCATAGAGTTTGGACTATCAAGAACTTTTTCCTCTTTTTCTCCATGAGTAGCCTTATGTGACTTTATAGAGACACTATTGCATTGCACAACATGTGCATCCAACTTATACAAGGTACCAATATGAGCACCCCTTGCTAGCACCATTGAGCCTCTAGTCATCTTGCAGCCATTTCCAGAGAATGTGAGTTGCACTCCAATATCATTCAACTTACTAACAATAAGTAAATTTTGAGCCAGACCTGGTATATGCATTACATCATTGATTCCCTTCACTCTTCCATCAGGGAATTGAATTCTGACTCTTCCACGACCAACTATTTCCAGAGATGAATCATTTTCCAAATACACCCTTCCACCATCATATTGTTCATACTTAGTGAGCTAGTCTCTATGAGATGTCATGTGGAAAGATGCTCCAGAATCAATCAGCCAGACATCATCTGATGCCTGTGTAGCCAAGGCTGCAATAAAAGCATCTGCATCACTCTAAGAAGAATCATTGTCAGAAGAATACTTCTTCTTTTTTTTCTCCTCTTTGCAATCCTTTCGGACATGACCAAGTTGCCCACAATTCCAACACTTCACCTTAGACTTCTTACTAGGAGACTTTGATCTCCCCTCTGATTTGGATTTGGACTTCTTGTCCTTCTTTTTTCCTTTTTCTTTCGATCTGCCTCGAACAACAAGAGCCTCCTTCGCCATCTTAGAAGATTTTCTTCTCATTTCTTCTGATAACAAAGAAGCAACAATATCTTCCATCTTAAAAGAGGAAGTAGTACTCCCAATAGCCATCACCAAGTGATCCCAAGAATTTGGCAAAGAACATAACAACAACACAACAATCTTCTTCATCAATCTTCACACCCACAGATGCTAACTGAGCAATCAACATGTTGAAAGCATTCAAATGATCAGCAATAGATGCTCCTTCCTGCATTTTCAAAGAGTATAACTTCTTCCTCAAGAACAACTTATTCACCAAGGACTTTCCCTGATAAATAGCTCCCCGTCTCTTCCACAAAGAGGATGTATTTTCCTCATGAACATTTAGAAGAACAAAGTCTGCTAAACAGAGCCTTATCAGCCCCTTTGATTTTTGATATGCAAGGTCCCAATCCTCTTTCTTCATGCCTGTAGGCTTTGTTCCAGACACAACAAGCCAAAGATCATGATCAACCAATAGATCTTCCATTTTGAGTTTCCACAACTCAAAATTACTGCCATTGAATTTCTCAATTTCAATCTTTCCTAACGTGCTTGCCATCTTAATCTGTAACTCGAATTACCAAACTTCTACAAGACTCCCATTGAATAGAATTGACACAAAAAACCCAATGTACCCGCAAGGATAACACATCTGGCCAGGCTTTGATACCACTTGTAAGGAAAGCTTAGGTGTGGAACAAACTCTCCTAATGCCAAAACCTTAGAGAAGAATGTAGAGATGACTTTAAATTTTTTAATTACAGTTCAATTAAGATACTCATGAAAGAAATAATAGAAAAGAGAAATGAACGCATACACAATTGGACACTAGATTTATGTGGGAAAACCCTTACGGGAGAAAAACCCACCACACCAAGAAAAGCCTCTTTGTATTACAGTAAAGAAAATTACATACAAATATCAACTTCACTTTTTGATGTCAATTTTTTATAGCAGCACATTTACTGATCAATCTTGTACAAAATAGCTCTTAGAAACATCTAATGAATTCACTTAGATCAATCCATGTTCAATTAAGCAATACTTCATTATCTCACACTGTTCATTGTCTTCCGCCATTGCCAGAGAGTAATCCATTCTCTCACAATCTGTTCATCTCCCTCATAGGAACGGTCACAATAGTCCAATTGCCAACGGTTCTCCTTCTGCTTCGCTCATTGGTATAGAACACACCACATAGGACAATCATTCAGTCAAAGAAGTTCAAAATAAATCGTATGTCGGTGAGACACTAGGCAGTGTCTCCCCGATGCCACAATGCCTGATTGTCATTATCGGCAAGAGTCATATCAAGTTCAAACCTATTGCCCAAACTCACTCTATCACTAAGACATCACATCGATATCCACTGCAGAACCATCGGCAAGACCATTGCTATCGCTAAGACTTCACACCAATGTTCAACTCATGTAGCTCTATCGGAAAGACCATCACTATCGATGAGACAACATACCAAACACAGAATAGTCAGAGAGACCAACGCTATCGGCAAGAGGTCATATCAAATGCACCAGCCTGTCGGCGAGACCACATCCATCAGAAAGAGTTCTTACCGAATGCAAACCTGACCAAGTATCATCCTCCAGTGTCACACTGATGTCATCGACAGTTCATGTCACCCCGACTAGTCTATCGGCAAGAGGTTATACCGAAGTTCATCACTTGGAGATCCATCAATAGTTCATAAAAAAATCCATTGGTGAGACCAGCACTCTCGGCAAGAGTTCATATTGACTACAAACCTATCAGCCAAGAGTCTCCCCGATGACATCCGTCCAATGTGTAAAACCTCGGCGAGACATACTCTATCAGAATGAGTCACTTTGAAGCTTCATGTCTCTCCTCGATGCCACTCGCCACCAAGAGTCTCCTCAACAACCAACTGGAACCAACCTGTCAACAAGAGATCTGCCACGACAGAATGAGATGGGAAACTCACAGTGATAGGCATGTATTGCCGATGACTCCCGTTGGCAAGACAAAACCAAGGTCTCATCGACTTTAAACTTTTGAACACAGCTGCTAGTCGGTAAGACTTCCAGAGGGTCTCACCAATTTTTCTCTTTCAGGAGTTTCATGTCAATAAGCTTGAGGCACGTTTTTCAATAGTTCTCATAGGTGGGAATTTTGATAAGGTTTTCATTTAGTAATTTCTTCATGATGAATTCAAGTGGTTCCCCAAGAGCAGTGTACTTCTTTTTGGTGAAGTTCTTGAACATTTTGCTGGTGTGGTCCTGTTTGGTCATTGACGTTATTGATCGCTTGGCTGCTTGGTTGTTGTATTGTTGTGTTCGCTTGATGATGGTTTTGGATTTGTTGTTGTGGTGCGGGTGTGTTTTTTTGAGGGGCACTGATGACAACTTTGGCATTGACGACACCATCATTGGTAATTTTTTTTTTTCTTTACCATGTGCAAGGTTTGTCATTGTAATTGGTGGGTGAGTGATTATTTTGTTGTTTAGGATATGAAGTTGATCCTCTAGGTTGTGTCATAAGGGCTTGTTTGATGCTAAGCGCCTTGGAAATCAATTGGTCATACGTGGTGATCCCTTGGACCTTGAGATGGAATGCCAAGAGGTTGTCAAGTTTGGATATGATAGTGCACACTTGTTGTTCCTCAGGCATGACCCATTTGCTTCGATTGGCCTTGGATCACCATTGTTGTAGGAATGAAGCAAATGATTCATTCTTACCTTGTTTTAGAGCTGAGAGTTCCTCTAGACTAACATCCATGGTGATATTGCATGCGTAGTTTTTGATGAATGTGTCTATGATTTCTTGGAATGTCTTGATGCCTGTAGGTAGGTGAGAGAACCATTCCATGCCGTGGCCCACCAAACTCCTTGGAAATAGCCGCATCAGATAGGTATCATCATATGCGACTTCCATGCAATGAACCTAGAATTCCCTGATGTGGTCTTTAGGGTTTCCCATCCCACGGTACTTGTCAAACTTGGGGATCTCAAATCCCTTTGGGAATGGTTTCATCACAAGGCTCCGGTCAAATGGATAAGGACATAAGTTACTAGATGTTCTTGTGGTTCACCCTGATTGGAGGTCGAGCACTTGTTGCTAGAGCAACCTGATTTGTGCTGTCACATCATTTTGTGGATCAAGAGGTGGGATGAAGGTGTTTTGAGGTGGTTCACTGGTGGGTGTGATGGGTGGATTGGTTGATGTGTTGATTGGTGGTATTTGCACATTCTGTTGAATCATGTATACTTTCACTTGTTGCTATATAAACAATGCTTGTACTTGCTGCTATATAAACAATGCTTGTTGTTGGTCTTGTTGTTGCTATGCCAGGATTGCCTGTTGTTGAGCCTACTGTTGTGATTTTTGTTGCTCCAACAATGCTTTTTGTTGGTTTTCTAATTGGGATGCTTCTTGCTACTCTTGGTATTGTTTTATCACTTGTTGATATGCTTGTAGTTGTGCTGCTAGTTTTTGTGCAAGATATTGCTCTTGTGCCTGTGCTTGTTGTGCTTGATATTGGGCTTGTGCTTGAGCTTGAACTTGAGCTTGTGATTTTGCTTGTGCTTGGGCTTGTGCTTGTGCTTGTGCCGCTTGTTGTTGCAATAAGATTTGGGCTTGAGTAACCTTTTGTGCTTGTAATGCGGCTTGGGCTACTTGAGCAACTTGCGCGACTTGAGCAACTTGCTGAGCACCTAGTTGTGCAGCTTGTTGAGCAGCTAGTTGCAAGGCTTTTTGGTTTTGTACTTGCAGGAATGCCTTTTGATAAGCAACTTGCTGAGCTGCTTGCAATGCAATGTTGTATTGATTTGATGTATTGGAGCTTGGTAGTGGTGGAGGTGGTGGTGGATTCAAAATGGTGCTTGTGGTGGTGGTGAGAGGTGTTGTTGTTGTATGCACCTAAAAATGGTCACATTATAATAAGTCTGGTAATTAATTAAATACAAGTTATTTAGTTAAATCTGTAATTCAATCTACATATAAATAAATTTAATTATTTATTTATATTGTTCACTTTTATAATTCTTCTATCTTAATTAAATAGATAAATTTATTTAATTGTTACCATATTCCATATTCCTCTTAATTAAATTAAATAAATTTTATAATTTATTTATATTAATTATCATATTATTCTAAATTTGAATATTTGAATTCAAATAATGGAATATTCTCTTCATCTTATAGTTAAATTAAATATTATAAATATTTAATTTAATACATTTTCTCACTCCACACATAATTAAATATTTTAAATATTTAATTACTTTCTAATTCATCTTTCACACATAATTAAATATTACTTATCTAATTATGCAAACTTCTAATCTCATCTTCACACATAATTAAATATTGCTTATTTAATTATGCAAACTTCTAAAATCATCTTCACACACAATTAAATATTGCTTATTTAATTATGCAAACTTCTAATCTCATCTTCACATATAATTAAATAAATTAATTTATTTAATTATGAAATTCATTTCAACTCATTCTTCAAATGGCAACCTTCCTTCGAATCTGAATGAGAAAAAATTGAAGAAGAGGAAACCTTCTATCTCTCTCTCAACTTTCAAAAATATCTTACCGTTCATCTTACCAGATTGAATCTCAACCATTGATCTTTGCCAACTAAGCTTTTTGCCATCGAAAATCTATAAATCAAACCTTTCACAAGCCATTTGGATGTAATCTTCTTCTAGCATCTTCACTCTGTCAAAATAATTCTTCAATTGCCATCTATCATCTTCATCACATCGTTATGCTGCAGAATTGAGCAACCAACATTCTTCCTCTATTGTCAACCCTTCGAAACCTTGCATCCTTGTGCAGGTGGAGAAGAGCAATGGAGATAAATCGAGATTAGTGTGGAGATCAGTTTGCGTTTTGCTTCTTATTTTGATTTTCATATTGTCTCGTACTCTATTGTGCTTGATAGGATTTAATTTGTTTATTGTCTTCAATGCATTTAAACGTTTGATTGATTATTTCCCTATCTACATTTTGGCGCCCACCGTGGGGCCTTGCCCCATTTTTAACATTTATTTGCAGGTTTTCTGACAGGATTTCGAGTTCTAGAATTTGAATTTTCAGCAAAATTTTTCGTTTTAACGCATCCGAGGATTTCTGTAGCGCATCCACGGATTTTAACAGTGCTTTTGCAGGTCTTTCGACGCATATACAGAACATAATGGCGCATATATTCAGTCCATTTCATTAAAAAATTAAAAAATAAAAAATAATTTTTTTTAGCGCATTTAGGACTTCTTTTAGCACATCTGGGACTTTTTCTGGCACATTTGAGACTTTTTTTTAGTGCATATGGGACTTTTTCTGGCGCATAGGGCCTCTGTTCTAGCGCATATATCACTGTTTCAACATTTTTTTTAGTCAATCTTAAAATGGCCGTATCTTGGTCATTTTTTGGTCTTTTTTAGTGTTTTTTTTTTGAAATGGGGTAGAATTTCATAAGCTATCCAATGGTGTAGGTTTTTATCAAATTTGATAGAGGTGAAACTATTTTAAATGCATCTGACACTGTTTTAGCATATACAAGGTCTGTTTTAGCGCATATATCGTTGTTTCAACATTTTTTTTAGTAAATCTTAAAATGGCCGTATCTTAGTCATTTTTTTAAATCTTTTTCAGTGTTTTTTTGTTGAAATGGGGTAAAATTTCATAAGCTATCCAATGGTGCAAGTTTTTATCAACTTTTATAGAATTAAAGTTATCAAATTTGCATATATTCTTCAACACATAGGACTTTTGTTCTAGCAGATTTTTAATTTGTTTCTTTTGTCTTGGTGACTTGTTGGTGAATCATACGGAGCTGGAAAAACATTGGGATCAATAAAATAAAATAAAATTTGGAAAGCGAATAATCAGGTGCACACATTCTATTTTTAATCTCTTAATCTTGTTTGTCACACATTTCAATTCGGGGCATAAAATCAATCTTGTTTGATCACATAATTGAAATTGGCTTAAAATGAATTTTGTCTTCAATCACACTTCAGAAATTGGGTTTAAAATAAATCATTGTCTTCCTACACATTTTGATTTGGGATCTAAAAAGAACGAGTGCTTCATTGCTTTCTTGCACACATTTCCTTTCTAAGGGTCAATTAACAACTGTGAGTGTGAATCAAGTGTGTGTGTGATCACAAACACCTCACTTGGTTTTCTTTTGTCAAACCCTTTCTAGGAGGCCTGCTAGGGGATTTCATCACCCCTGGGGACGACCTCAATCAAAGTATGAATTGAAAGACACGCTTGTTTGGGAGTTAAAATTTTGTCACTCTTGGCTAAGCCCCAAAGAACTTTATACCTTTGGGAAGTGAAGGTGAAGGGTGGGTTACCCCTTTCTCCCAGTTGTGTGGCAAGATTTTGCTTTCAAATAATCCTTAGTCAACCTTGTGCAGACTAGTTTGAGACCTAATTGGCCATACCCACTTGACTAGTTCTAGGACTTGTTGATGTGTCTTCTTCAAGTGTGTGCTTAATAATCACATTCATAATTTCAAATTCAAACTTGCTTATGTGTCTTGCATGTGTGATTCATGTGTGTGCATGTGTGATCATTCATTTAAACATTTCCAAATCAAGCTAAACACCAAACACATAAAGACAAGTCACTCTACACGTTCTTCCAACACATTCACATCCAATCACTTTCATCCTAATCATTCTTCTTGTCCACATCCTATGCATTTCATCCTAATCAATCAAGTCATCCAATCTAATCATTCCACATCATCACCATCACCAACCTAGTCCTAGTCACCACTTGTCAAAATGGTCATAATCATAAACAAGCCCAATCCTAAACCTAAGCATGAAGTCATAATTCAAGAAGTCTCTTTCTCTAGTTCAAATCATGAAACAAAACCAAAACATAAAATTAGACTTTGAGGGGCTTCTCCTTCCACCTCATACCAATCTAATCCATCCAATTCTTCATATGTCAATGCCACATCAACCTATCAAGCCACATCACAACAAACACATGTGAACTTAAGTTCTACCTTGCAACAAGGCCAAACTTCCTCATGTTCTAATGCCACTTTCGACAAGGGGAATACCAATCTAGTTCATGCACCCTTACCATCATCCAATCAAAACCAAAACCCTAAGCCAACACCTTCCACCCCTACACCTCTAAAGGATGTGACCCAAGGGCTACAAGCAAGGAATCAACTGTCGCCATGTCATTCAACACATATACCTGAACATACAAAAGAATCCTCAAACATCATGCCAAGTCCTTCAAGCCAACCATGTCATCCACAACCCCTTGAGCCAATTCCAAAATCTCCCCTCGTAAGTCCAAGTCACCCGCTATCATGCTCCTATATTGTTGACCATCAAGAACATGACAAGTCTCTCCATGAGAAATCCCCTTCCACCTCCATTCCAATAAGTCATGAGGTATTTCAAGAGCACAATCCTAAACATGCGGAAACATTACCCCCTCATCCACATAAATATCAACACCCTCCCAATGATTCCATTCATACCATACTTAATACTATTCATGATCAATCTTCCATTTTTGATGAAGACCCTTTTTATGATTAAGAAGACCACGATGATCCTATTAGCCAACTTTATGCATTCCATGGTCAAGAGCTTTCCATCTCACCCATCCATGATGCACAAACATCCACTTCCCTTGATGAGACATATGCCTCCCAAGCACACATAGAAGATCAAACAAATACATTGGATCTAAGTGAACACAATGCTAATCAAGATCCTAATGATCCCCCATCACCCATTATCAACCCCATTGCAAGTCCTCGATCATATCCTATTGGTCTTTCCATCCTCATTCATGAATGTTCCTCCTTAGAACGACAACAACCATTATCTTCTCCATCCAATAAGGAACTCATGTCTAGTGTTTCACCTACACTTAGTCCCATTATCCATTGCACACTCCAAAATATGAAACACCAAGGAAAAGGTCTAGACCTTCATGAACAAGGTATTTTGGAGCCCATCCATATCAAAGTCCCTTCACGCTCTTATGGCCTTGGACCTACACCCAAAGGACAACAACCTAAAGATGTTGGTACTTCCTCCATGCATCCTAAGTCCACTTTCCATCATAATCCCTATCATACACCCAAAACATATGTTGCTATTCCACCTCCATCATCCTACAAATGTCAAAAGCATGTGACCATACACCTTCCACCATCAACTTTTCCACCATTACTTCCAACTCCTAATTTCCCACCATCAACTTTACCACCATTACTTCCAACACCTAATATCCTTACCATCCAATCCTTCTATCCATTTATCCATAAATACCCTAACATTCCTAATCATGACCAACAAATGCACACATTGTATAAACATGAAGCTTCCACCCATTCCACGATACCCATGGGATTCAAAAGCAAGAATTTCAATGCCTCTACCTATAAAGTCAAAAATTCTAAGGGTTCTCATGCCTTCGGACATCAATACAAAAATTCAAAGCAAAATCCATATAAAAAGCTATATAAGCCCATACCTCCAAAAGAAAAGTCTAAAAACAAAATGGTTTGGGTACCTAAGCAAAAAGAAATCAAGTCAAACGAGGCATTCACATCACAAAAATCCCAACCATACACTTCCATCCCACATTCTCATTCCATTCAAAAGCCTCAAATTCCTAAAACCCACAAGCAAAATAAAAATCATAAAAATACTAAGTCTATGTGGGTACCAAAAACACTACACCCTCCACCTCCTAAGAAAACATCTTCATTGCTTCCTACACCCCATCCCCATCAAAAGCTTCAACATTTATCACAGTGTGTGCAACCATTGGTCATGGTTCCCTTCCATTTCACAACAATTCCACATACCTCCATCTCCCCATCCTTCACGCATTATCCTACATATCTCCCCCACCATCTTCCTATGGTCCATGCTTTTGCATAAACCTTTCATCCATCCTTTTGCACAAGTCCTATTCAATCCACATCATCATCCACTATTCCCCATCCATTCTTACATAAGCCTTTCATAATCGACCATCTACCTAATCCATCTCACACTCATGTCATCCCTTACCAACATCTATGAACATAATGACATTTGACATGGTCCATGCAATGACATCCATATCTAGTGGGACTACCAACTTTCATGCAACTAGACACTTGAGTCCCTCCCATCCATATTCCTCTTCTATCCAAAAAAAAGAAAAGAAAAAAAAAGTAAAGAGAAATCCCTTCGTCCAACGGTGAAAACCTGGTAAACAGGTGCCCTGGATAAGTACCATGATGAAAACCTAGCAACTAGGCATAATGTGTAGGTTTATCTTCTATGTCACTTACACTTGGGGGCACAATGTCTTATCTACCCAACCTATCATTCATGTCATATCATTTCCATCCTACCTATCATCTTTAGCCATCATACATATCTTTCATGTCAAGTCCATTCATCCACCATTCTTCTTTTGATATTGATGAAGATATAGGGGCAAAATGTTGAAACATGTCTTGGGTATCTCTTGATATACCTCTTCCTTCCAAACAAACCTATCATTATCCTATTGTCATAAGCTTTGTCATGAAAAATCCTAAGTATTGTACCTAGAATGAGGCATGCTATTCCTATGCGACATAGTCTTTGGAAATCACATCCTTGCTCTCTTATGATGCATACATCCATTTCATTCACTATGACTTATCCTTTCCATCCATCCATATATCATGAGCCTTTTATCCCTTATCCCATCCCCCACCCTTTCATCCATCAATCCCCATTATCTCCTTGCACCTAGACTTGGTTTTCCCCTTGTCATTGGTCTCTAGCACAAAGGCTACTCAAATTTTCATCCTTTGACACATCAAAACATTTCAAAAATCTAAAAAATTCAAAACATCTCAAAAATACAAAAAAAAACAAAACATCTCAAAAATCCAAAAAAATCAAAACATTTCATAAATCCAAAAACATCAAAACATTTCAAAATCCAAAAATTCAAAACATTTCCAAAATCCAAAAAAAATAAAAATCAAACATTTCAAAAATCCCAAAAAAATCAAAATATCCAAAAAAAATCAAATATCCAACAAAAATCCAAGCAATAAAATCAATCCATCCAATTAATTCTTCCAATTTCATCTACTTAATCCATCACCTCAATCCAATCATTCAACTATTCAACCAAATCAATCATCTTCATCAAATCCATTCATCCATACATCAAATCAATCAAATCATTTCGAGCAATAATCCAAATGCAAGTCAATCCTTAATCCATACTAATCAAGTCAATCAATCTTGTCAAATTATCCAATCACATCCTTTGGTCTTGATCCTAATCTTGTCGTAAACCAAATCAACCACTCAATCAATCAATTATCATCATCCTTGTGTTGCTCTAGGGACATGTCGCTCCCCACAATGATAACACTATCATCATCATCAATCAATCAATCAATCAACGGTTTATAGCTTGATAGGGGCACTACCTTGTTTGTTTTTGGTATCATTTGTGCATGCTTGCTTGCTTGCTTGCTTGTGTGTGTTATCATTTTATTTTCCATTTGTATCAAATCCTTATCATTCTAGCTAATATTCATATCTTGTGTATGTTGGAGTAGCTTTTTGCACTATCCTTTGCATCTAAGGTCATATCATACCTTTTGTGCATTAGGACTTTAATGCTCTAAGTCTACTTCCTCATACGTCTAGACAAGGTTGTATTATGCTGGGGCACGAGAAACATCATCACCTTTGTCCTTATATCTTGGTGCATAACGTCTAGTGCTATATCAAACATCATGGTTACTCACCTTCATTATAGCATAACGTATCATTCCTCTCTTTCATCCACTTTCTATCTTACATCATCCTGTCTATCCTTATCATTTCATTTCAAGAGCCTACTTGTGTTTGTTCAACCCGCCTATCCTCTGAGGGGGCATCATCATTCCATCATCCTATCTTTCTATCATTATCCATTCTCCTCTATTCATACCTTAACTTCTTTGAAATGATGTTACTCGATACAAATCTCATCATCTTGAACATCATCTCAAAGAGGGGCAAAATGTATGCACCTAAAAATGGTCACATTATAATAAGTCTGGTAATTAATTAAATACAAGTTATTTAGTTAAATCTGTAATTCAATCTACATATAAATAAATTTAATTATTTATTTATATTGTTCACTTTTATAATTCTTCTATCTTAATTAAATAAATAAATTTATTTAATTATTACCATATTCCATATTCCTCTTAATTAAATTAAATAAATTTTATAATTTATTTATATTAATTATCATATTATTCTAAATTTGAATATTTGAATTCAAATAATGGAATATTCTCTACATCTCATAGTTAAAATAAATATTATAAATATTTAATTTAATAGATTTTCTCACTCCACACATAATTAAATATTTTAAATATTTAATTACTTTCTAATTCATCTTTCACACATAATTAAATATTACTTATCTAATTATGCAAACTTCTAATCTCATCTTCACACATAATTAAATATTGCTTATTTAATTATGCAAACTTCTAAAATCATCTTCACACACAATTAAATATTGCTTATTTAATTATGCAAACTTCTAATCTCATCTTCACATATAATTAAATAAATTAATTTATTTAATTACGAAATTCATTTCAACTCATTCTTCAAATGGCAACCTTCCTTCGGATCTAAATGAGAAAAAATTGAAGAAAGGGAAACCTTCTATCTCTCTCTCAACTTTCAAAAATATCTTATCGTTCATCTTACCAGACTGAATCTCAACCATTGATCTTTGCCAACTAAGCTTTTTGCCATCGAAAATCTATAAATCAAACCTTTCACAAGCCATTTGGATGGAATCTTCTTCTAGCATCTTCACTCTGTCAAAATAATTCTTCAATTGCCATCTATCATCTTCATCACATCATTATGCTACAAAATTGAGCAACCAACATTCTTCCTCTATTGTCAGCCCTTCAAAATCTTGCATCCTTGTGCAGGGGGAGAAGAGCAATGGAGATAAATCGAGATTAGCATGGAGATCGGTTTGCATTTTGCTTCTTATTTTGATTTTCATATTGTCTCGTACTCTATTGTGCTTGATAGGATTTAATTTGTTTATTGCCTTCAATGCATTTAAACCTTTGATTGATTATTTCCCTATCTACAGTTGTATTTGGGGTTTGAGTGGTGGATGGTGCAATTGATGTGGTTGGTCCTTGAGAGACCATGCTTTGAAATGTTAGGGGGGTGGTTGATGATGTTGTGATTGCTTGTGTAGTTGTCATTTGTTGTTGTGATGTCGATGACAAGTTTTGAGAGTTTGGTGTGATGTTTTTCTTGATGTTCAGGATGTTGGTTTGATTTTGATTGATATTTGGTAAAGGTGGAAGCCCTAAGCCAAGTAGTGGTGTGGATGATGGTGGAAATGGTGGAAGAGGTGAAAATGTGAGGCATGTGATCTCTTGAGGAAATGGAATAGTGTCAAAAATGCCCCCTGGTCCGAATATGTCACCCTCTCCTTATGAAGTTATGGGGAGAGAGGTTTGGGGTGTTGCAAGAAAGGATGATGACAATGGATCATTAGGATCGTGGAAAGTGAGAGGGGCATACTTATGTAATGGATTTTGGGGTACGTTTTGTTCCAAAATGGTGTTTGCATCCAAGTCTTGATTATTGACAAGGGGGTGTGTTTGAATGGAATTAAGAAATGCACTTCCCTTATTAACATTAGGTTGAGTTGGAGCAAAAGATGTTGTGATTTGTGGGATGTTTTGAGTGATGCTTTGGAATGGGGGTGTAGATGAGATGGGGAGTGTGGATAAAATTGGAGGCATGACCTCTAAATATGGTTCCACTATAGAGCTCACATCGAAATCAAAAGGTAGTTTAGCCCCTTGTTTTGCTAGTTCGAGCATGTATAGTGAAGGGTTAAGTCTCATCATGATATAGATGATCTTTTGGTTCTCCAAAATTTGGATCATTTCGGTGATTTCCTCGTGTGACATCCCAAAGGTAAGATCCTCTTCTTGGATTTCCTCTTGTGGATTTTGTGATGATGAGAGAAAGTTAGTCAAAGGATTGCTTGATTCAATGAGATTCATTTTGGAGTTCTTTTGGCTTAGGTCACTTGAAGCGTGTGTTTCCTTTTTGGCTTCCATGTTCTTCTTGTGTTGAGATCTATTTTGCACCATAAAATAGAAAAATATTTTGAAGAATATAGGAGATAAATATGTAATTCCTTGGATTGATTTATCTTTAGGCACAAAAGAGAAAATTTAGGATGATTCCAAGATCAAAGGATGATACTGATATGGATGTAAGATGGATGTCTGATGGATGTTTGGAACTCTTTGAGAAAATCTTGAAGGGTATGTTTAAACTTTAGGACTTGATTTTGGATTGATTTGTTTTGGATTCGGATTTTGATGGACTCATAAACTCTAAGAGGTTGGATGTTGTCTTAGATTTAAATCATTCACAAGATGCTAATTTGTCTAGGTGTGAGAAAAATAATTCATCTAAACACCCCTATCCAAACAAGATGATTTTGATAATGAACTCCTAAATCCCAAGATGTTGGATGTTTATCAAGGGATGAATTTGTTCACAAGTTTTGATAATTTGATAAAATATGTGGAGAAGGATGCATCTACACAAATTTAATCAAACAAGGTGATTTTGGATTGATTTCAAATGATTTTCCCAAAGTTTTAACTTGGAGGATTTTTTTAAAGCTTTTCAAAGACTTGATGATGAGATGGTTTTGGTTTTGATGTTCAAAGATGGATGAAGGTTTTATTTTGATCCTAGGATGTACCTAAAAAGACACTTGTTTACTAGACCTTGGTATTGAAGAACATACAATACTCCTAAGGACCTTTCAACCAAGAAGTGGTTCAAATTGAGCATACATTTCTGGATTGTTCAAAGGGATGAGTCTATAGAATCTTGTGATTTTTTTCTTATTTTGATATGTTGCTTTTGATTGCACTTCCTAATGTATTTCTTGATGACTTTTCGAGTGTGACTCTTAAATTTTGAACTTTGGCTCAAGGACTTTCATTTCAGGATTTTGACTTTCTTGGAAATCATGAGGAATTAACACATGTGAAAGCCAATTTTGTTATCTTTGCTTAGTGATTTTTTTTTACCACAAACACATCTTTGATTAGATTTCCAAACTAGATGTCTGATGTCTCAATTTCTTTGAATCCCACAAAGTATGTTATGTGGAATTTTACTGAATTTAAGGCAAGGGTTACCTATTGTTTAACTTTAGTAGGAAAATCGAGATGTAAATCCAAGTGTTTAGAAACCTCTAAGGATGTGAATCCCAAGGGCAAGCAATAACACATGAATTTGGTCAATTGTATTTGCCTCCTAAAGGGTCTGAAGTTTTGATGATGATGTTAAATGTTTGTTTCCAAATGTTTTTGAATAAGCAAAGCATTTTGTAACCAAGAACAAGCACAACCTTATGGATATGAAAGACAATATTTGTTGAGTCCCCACTTGGACAAGTCCAACTACACTTATCTTTAGCGAATGGTTAGATGCTTTACCCCACGGGTCCCCTCCACGACACTCACTTATATGGGCTAGCCAAGCATCAACACCCATGAAACTACCATGGCATGCTTTCCATTTCTACTAAAGACCGTAAAAGTGTGGGGCGGCTTCATAACGACTGTTCTTGCACCAACAAATAGATAGGGATTTTGGCATTTCTACAACAAGGGTTTTAATTCCGACTTTCCGTTTGTAGGAGTTGACCCAACATGGCGAGAGACCATTGTTTCCCTTCTCATCAGAGCCAGCCGTGTGATATTGGCGTTTATTCCAATAGCCACATTTATATCCCGACTGGAAATACTCTCGGGTTCAAAGTGTTACCGATTGAGTCGTTCCCTTGGGTGAGTGATTTTTCCCCAAGGAATGCCCTCTAAGATAAACAATAGCAAGTAAATGTATTCATAGTTTGATCAACCTTCATTCAGAAACAAAGGGAGAACACATGCAATAGATTTACTCACACTCGCACAATTTGTTCAATTTTAGACCCAATTTGAAGTATGTATGGGAAATTACTTATGCAACTTAATGTCACCAAAAGCTTTTTGATTCTCAAGATCGTCGTGAGGTGCAAGAGAAGCACATACATCTTTTGATGATATTACTTTGTGTACGTAATTACAAAACAATGCAAACACTTGTTCATTTGAAATCCACAAAGCAAAAGTGAATTCGTTTTAAAGCATCATTTGAAGTAAGTGTGACAATTTTCCTTGTTCAATTATTAAACCCAAAACAAACTCTAGTAAATTTGAGTCCTAATGTTCTTTTTAAGCCTTTTTGTAGCAAGAATTTAAAAGGTTCTTTTTCAAGCCCAAAATAAAATTAGTAAGTCTTAAGCATAAAAAGATGACAAATTTTTATTAAGAGGAAAAATGAATCCTCCAAGAGTGTTAAACAAATACTAGAGTGTTTAAGAACACTTATTTTTGTGAAATGACATCATCATGCTTCCCTTCCTTTTCATCTTTGATCGATCCAACCTACAAGGAAGTCAGTTAGATTATGAAGAAACAGAGGCCAAAAAAGCAGAAAATAGACAAAATAGCCATAATTTGAAAAAAAGCATGTGCTACAAATAAAATTTTACTTTATACTCCCCTCTAGTAGTGCAATCCATGAAGGCATCACAGTTTGATTTCACTAGCGGTGTTGTATAGTGCCACTTACCAGTCAGCGTCGCTCTGCAACTAGGCTAGTGAGCATGAAGGCATCACCCTTTTGGCCAGTGGTGCAGTTTAGGTTTCTTAAAGATTCCTGCGGGTCAAACAGGTTCAGCGGCCCAGTTTGGAATTCAAAATTCTGGGTAAGAAGATAGAGGCGTCGCAGTTTGGAGTTTCAACGGTTCCATATAGCGACGCTAGAGAACCAGCGGTGCTAAACAACGATGCTAAGCTTCCAGCGGTTGAGTTTTCCTGTAGACAAAGAAAAATAAGAAAATTTTGACAAAAAAGATGATTAGAAAATGAAATTTCCCTCCTTCTAGTGTCAAAATGTGAACCTAAATCCTAAACCTGCAATAGCACAAGAAACAAACAACAAATTAGGTCGAATGCAAGCTAGAATGTAGATTCCTCAAGAAATTCATTTAAATTGCAAGAGAAAGAGGAAATGAAATGAAGAACACAACCAAACTTAAAACATATCAAATCCTATTCTAAAGCAAAGCAAACTCTTAATATCTTGAGGAAATTGGTGCCAATTTGATGTGAAAATTGGCCCTTTCCCAACTCCAATGATGCAATGGTGATTTGGTGATGAAAATTGATCCACTTTGATGAAGAGTGATGAATGCTTCAAGCTAAAAACCTACATAACCTAGCTACAAATTCAAAAGTATGGATAAAGATTGCTAAAGATTTGAGCATAGTAAGTTTACTCAAATTGTGGATGCCAAATATAATAGAGGAGCTCTCTATTTATAGAATGACAAGCTGAGAGAATGCCCAAAATAGAGCAATGTGGGACTAAATTTCATCCAATGGAAAAGTGCCACTTGTCCAAATGTGAATGGGCCAAGGATGTGCAAGTTTTGATGAATGTGCCAATAAATGCCAATATTTGAATTTTGAAATTGTATTAATGGTAAGGTGGAGGGAGAGTCAAATGGAGTTATGGCCACTTGGCTCAATGCAAAATGAATTGTAAGAGGGAATGAATGCCTTGTTGGAAGGACAAAGTCAACTTAGTTTGAATTTCAAATTTGAAGAATATTCCTCCTTTATGTCACGTTGAAGATAAATAGAGATTTAATAAATCAAATAACTCTATTTTCATGTGCAAGTGGCAAAAGATGGAGGATGGGACATGAGAAGAGATTAAATAAATCAAGGTTAATTAATTTAATGAAGGATTAGGTGATTTGACTAATTGATTTAGATTTGTGGGTTGAAATAAATCAAAAAGAGGTGAAAATGATTAAGACCTAGTTAAATATTTTGATTTATTTAACCAAAGGGGGGTGATGTTTGATTAAATTAGATAAATGTTTGATTTATTTAATTTAATAGAGGAACTATAGAGATTTAATTAGATAAAATAAATTACTTAATTAAAACAAATATTTAGGAATTAATTAAATAAAGTGGTTTATTTAATTAACGAGAGAAAATGACTTAACAAGATAAAATTGATTTATTTTATTAAGAGATGAAATGTGATGAATTTAATCAAATAAGGGTTATTCAATTAAATGGTTAGATCGAGGGATGATTTATGATGAAATGGTGTTAGTGGTCAGGATCAGATGTCCAATGTCAATCACTACATTTTACGTGTCTACAGGTTGTATTTCAATTATTGTGTTTGTTGCCTTTGTCCTGCCATTATTTGTCCATTTGATTAAGCTTGATGTTTTACTACCCCCAATGATGTCCAGATGTTGCCCCCAAGTTAGGGTCATACAATGCCACATGATATGATATGATAATGGATGTAAAATGATGGTGGAAGTAACGACAATGACATGTGTCCAAATAGATGGGAGAGTTGATTCGAATCACAAATAGCGCCTGTTACCAGGTTTTCACTATATATTTTTATTGCACTTTTCCATTATTTTTGGATTTTTTATATTTTTGTATTTTTGTATTTTTTTAAAAAAAATTTGTATTTTTTCCTATCACCAGGATGCCTATTTGTTAGGTTTTCATCAAGGTAAACCTTTTCAGAAACTAATTCATGCACTAAATGATTCAAGTATAGAACTTTCTGAGATGGATACTGTTGATAGGTTCATGAAACTGATCCCCTTATGGCGTAGACAATTGATATGCTCCTGATCCATACACTGATATGATTACAAAGGGACCTAACCAATTAGGTTCAAAATTCCCTTTCTTTTCTCTATCCTATTGATTCCTAGGGTTTTCCTTTAGGACCAAGTCTCCAACTTGAAAGACTCTAGGTTTTACTCTATGATTGTAACTCCTTGACATTCTTTGTTGGTATGCCTTTAAATGATTGACAACTTGTTGATGGTGTTCATCCAGTAATTCCAGTTCTTGTAGCCTAGAAACTCTATAATCCTCATTTGTAATGATACCTTTTAGTGAGACATGAAGTGATGGTATCTCTACCTCAATGGGTAAGATGGCCTCTAATCTATACACTAGGGCATATGGTGTAGCTCCTGTTGGTGTTCTGATGCTGGTTCTGTAGGCCCATAGTGCAGGATTTAGCTAAACATGCCAATCACGTCCAACATCGTTTAGCATTTTTTTTAGTATTTTTAGAATTGTCTTGTTTGAGGCCTTTGCTTGGCCATTTCCCTGAGGATAGTACGGTGTTGAGAAACGATGTTGGATATGGAATTGTTCACATAATTCTTGGATGTCCTGATTTTTAAAAGGCCTACCAATTTTCTATGACAATGGATTGAGGTACCCTGTATCAATAGATGAGATACTTGAGTATGAAAGAGATCTGATTTCTAGTGATTGTTGTCAAAGGAACCGCTTCTATCCATTTTGTAAAATATTTTGTTGCTGCGATGATGAACTTGTGTCCATTGGATGAAGAAGGATTTATTTTACCTACTAGGTCTAGTCACCACTGACAAAAGGGCCATGTTGATGTGAAGGGTTGTAAATCTTGTGCTGGCGCATGAATTAGATTACCATGAATTTGAAATTTCTTACACTTTTTAACATATTGATAGGACTCCTCCATGTTCAGCTAGTAATACCCTAAATGGAGGAGTTTCTTAGCTAGGGTTCGCCCACTTGAATGGGTCCCACAAATACCTTCATGGACTTCTCATAAGGATGTTTTATATTCATGATGTTCCAGACATCGAAGAAGAGTACCATCTAGACCTCGACGGTAAAGGATGTCAGTGATCAATGTATGTCACGCAGATTGACGGATAAAGTTACGCTTTTGGTTCTTAGAGAGATTAGTAGGAAGCATATTATCTTTGAGGTAAGTATAGATCTCTCCATATTGTGAGGTTTAAGTGTTAGTTATTTGGCATATGGTTTGTGAATCAGGATTATTGTATGCAGGATTAGATACTTGTTCAACCATAAACTCATAACGACCTTGCTTTTTTGGTAATTGCAAAAGGGAAGCAATTGTTGCCATGGAATCTGCAACTTTGTTCTCTGCCCTTGGTATTTGTTCAAAATTGATATCCATGGAGTAATTTTTAAGATCATCTATCATTTTCTTATAAGGAAAGAGCTTCTCATCCTTTGTTTGATACTCTCCATTTACTTGATAGATGACAAGCTACGAGTCCCCATACACTTGTATTTATGTGATTTTCCATTCAATAGCTATTTTGATGCCGATAATCAATGCTTCATACTCAACTATATTGTTGGTACATGGAAACATTAACCTATAGGATCTTGGGATGGTGTGTGCTTGAGGTGTGACATAGAATTCCCACACTAGATCCTCTTTGTGTGTATGATCCATCAAAATAGAGCCTCCACTATTGTGTTGTAATATTCAGGATGTCAACATCTAGAAATTCAATGTTCATTGGATGATGATCCTGTAATGGAGCTTTAGCTAGTTGATCTACTATTTCCTATCCTTTGATGGCTCTCCTTTTGACATATTGGATGTCAAACTTGCTTAATATCATGACCCATTTTTCCAGTCTCCCTGTTAGAGCCGCTTTACTGAGTAGATATTTTAATGGGTCTATTTTTGCTATGAGCCTAATTGTATAAGTCAACATGTAGTGTCACAACTGCTAGGTTACAAATACCACTACCAAACAAGCCTTTTCTATGAATGTGTAGTTTATTTCATATCCATTGAGAGTCCTATTGATGTAGTATATAGCTTTTTCTTTTCCTTCAAAATCCTCTTGTGCCAATAGAGCTCCTAAAGGTATGTTAATTGTTGTGATATATAGTAACAATGGTCTTCCTGCTACGGTGGCATGATTATTGGAGATGACACCAAATAATGCTTTATCTAGTTAAAATTTGTTTCACAGTCATGATCCCACTTGAATGAAACATTCTTATGAAGTAAATGATTAAATGGGTGAATCTTGTCTGCCAACTAGGAGATAAATCTCCTGATGGATTGTAACTTGTCTTGTAGGGATCGTAATTGATTGATATTTTTAGGTGGCGGCATCTCCATTATTGCTTTAACCTTAGCTAGATCCACTTCAATACCTTTCTCTGACACTATGTAACCAAGGAGTTTTGCTGATGTTACCCCGAACACACATTTCTTTGGGTTCAATCTGACATTGAATTTTTCTAGTCTAGTGAAGATTTTATCAAGGATTTCTAGATGTCCTTTCCTAGTGTATGATTTTTCTAAGATTTCATCCACATAATCTTCCATGAAAGTATGCATCATGTCATGGAAAATTGTGGTCATCGCCGCTGATATGTTGCACCTACATTTTTCAATCCGAAGGGCATGACATTCCAACAAAATGTACCCCAAGGGCAAGTGAATGTTGTCTTTTCTTGATCTTCAGGTGCTATTTTTATTTAATTATATCTTGAGAAACCATCCATTATAGATAACATGGCATGTCTCGCTATTAGATCAACAATTATGTCAATGCTAGGTAAAGGAAAATCATCTTTTGGGCATGCCTTGTTTAAATCTTTGAAATCCATACATATTTTGATGCTATTATTAGGTTTGGATATTGGCACAATATTTGAGATCCATTATGCATAATCTATAGACTTGATAAATCCCGCATCCAACAATTTCTTCAGCTCATCTTTAACCATTAGGGCGATGTGAGGATGCATCTTTCTCAATTTTTGTTTGAATGGTTTGATTCCTTTTGGTAGTGACAAATGATGCATGAGGAGATCTGGATCCAATCCTGTCATATCAGAATAAGACCATGCAAAATTGATGTGTCGTTCCTAAAAGAATTTGGTGAATGCTGGTTTCTCCTATTCTATCATGGATTCTACCAGATGTAGGATCTTTTCCTTTTTAGTTGTTCCCAAATTTATAGACTGTGTTGGTTCTACCAATACTGATGATTTGAAATGGTAATGCTCTGGAAGAGTGTCAAATCTTCCATCCTTCAGTGCCTCAGAAAGGTTTTCACTATTGGGTATGTTCTTTATTTTTCTCTTTTCAAAATCTAATGCTGCCTTAGAGAGGTTTTCACCATTAGATTTATTTTTCCTATTGTCATTTTTGCAACTGGAAGATTTGGCACCCTCCATTTGTGAAGTGTCCTTATGAGTGTTATGGATAGAATTCGTATAAGTTTCGTCACCACAAAGATAGTTTATGATGGCCTCATTTTTTGAAAAGACTGGTACATGAATAGGTTCGGTGGGTTCCCAGTCAATAAGTTCAGGATGTCTCAAGGGTAATAAGTCATCAGGTTTAGTAAGATCAATAGCTGTAAGTGTTCCAATAGCTAGGTGGTCAAAGTTGTTGGTAGGAAGGTCAAGGTCTATGATAGTACTCACCTCCAAGTTTTTTGTCTCATTTGATGTCTAATCGTCCTTGCTTGAGTCATCGATATTTGTTGATCCCATTACAAATGGTCTATTTCCTAAACTTTGTCCCTCCTCTCGTAAGGGTGCATATGTTTGAATGACATCAATTTTTTTGTCAGTATATGATGTAGCAGATAAATGATCCCATTCATATTCATCTGAATCAGTTTCAGAACAATCTCTCATTTGTAGAATCCCTTCTACCACTTTTTGAGTTACTTCCTTTTTTTTCCCCCTATGTAGCCTAATCCAGTTTTATCTTTTGGCTATAGTGTTAGAGGTTGAATAGGTTCTATAATACCATCCTTTCTCTTGCCAATTGGTCCTTGGCCTTCATAGCCCATTTTTTCCAAGATAGCCTTCCCTTTTCCATACTGATCTATTTTGATGCTGACACTTGCTGATTTTGAGGCTTCTTCATCCTTGTATAGCCAATTTAGAATGGCTTTATTTTCTGACTCATCTTCAAGGGTACTTGCTTTAACAAATATTTCATTGAGAGCTATGATTGGTTGTGATGAATGTGGTATATTTGATGTGGGTCATCCATAGGATTTTGGTGATGGTAGCAATTGTGATAGACACAAAGATTGCTCAAGGGAATATTCTCCTAAGCCTTTGTCCTTCAACTGGACTTTGTCTGCAAATTGTTGTGAGAACTCATTTATAGGATCTTTAGTGTTTGATAAAATTGTGTCTGCAATATTTATTTCCTTTGCTTGATCCTTCTTCTCAACCCACATAGATATGAAATTAGGTTGTCTCTCACTACTGGATGAAGTGGAAGTGTTGACTTCTCTATTATAGGGTACCAAAGTGTCTTGATTTGCTTTTAGCATGTTGCAAGTTTGTGGATTATTGTTGTCAGCTGATATTGTGACCTCCTATCCATTTATTGGAAATTTCAAATATTGATGGTATGTTGAGGGTACCACTTGCATTTCATGGATCCATGGATGACCCAAGAGTATGTTATATGTTAGATCCTTGTCCAACACTTGACAAATAATGTTTTTGACAATTGACCCTACTTGAATTGGAAGTACAATCAACCCTTTGGAAGACCTTTCTTCTTCATCATATGCCTTTATTGTTATCTTTCTTCTTGCATCAATGGCGTTGTCAGAATAGCCTAGTGCATGAATTAGTTTCAAAGTACAAATATTTAATCTAGCTCTACCATCTATTAAGACACGCTTGACACAGTGTTGATGGATTAGAACTTCTATGTGCAAGGTTGCATTGTGTGGGTGATTTAATGACACATCATCTTTTTTGTAGAATGATAGACAATGAGGTGTGGTAAGATGTCCCACCATGGCTTGGAATTGATAAAAATCCAAATTATTGGGCACAGTTGTAGCTACTAGAGCTTGTTCCAGAACTTCTTTGTGTGATGGTGAAATTTTAAGAAGTTCCAAAATGGATATTTGCATAGGTATCTTTTGTAATTGGTCCACGATGTTGTATTGATGTGATGGGGGAGAAGTATTTTTAGATGAGACTCCTTTTAGTATCACTTTGGATTGCCCCCTTGTTGTTACATTTATTGGTTGATTGTCTTATGTTTCCCTGATCTTTAGGACATTGATTTGGTTGTTAGATGTGTTTGTGTTTGGTATCATGTTCAGGGATTCAATGTCATTGATGTTTGTGTCATCTGATTGATTATCAATGTTGTTTTTATCAACCTCCAAGAGGCAATGAATGATGGTGCATTAGACATATTTTATACTTTTTCCTTTAACGTTTGAAGAAGACTCCCCTTTTTCGTAGTTGGGTAATGGATTGGTAAATGAACTGTGATCGTTATTTGTTTGATGCCCTTCAACAAACACCTTATTTTCCTCAATCAAGTCTTGTATCAAATGTTTTAATTACATATAGTCATTTTTTTTATGTCCCTTATTTTTATGAAAGTTGCAATAATCGACATCGTTCCACCAGGATGGTTTTACCTTTGGCTCCCAATTTCAGGCTTCCGGTAAAGTGATAAGTCTATTTGCAATGAGCTCTCTCATTGTTGATTCTAAAGTTTTCCCTAATGGGGTAAATCTCCCTTGATTGGATTATCTTTGATATGACGGTCGAGATTCCCCATTATTGGTGTTAATTTTTTGAGTAGTGCTTTGATTTTTATTTTGGTTTTCATTTTGATTTATTTTGATAGTTGTTGCTATCAAATTGAATACTGGTTTTGTATTTTTAGTTGTAGCATCAATGCTTCCAGTATTTCTATTTTTCTGCTAAAATTTTGGCTTGTTGTTGTTTCCATAGTGATTTGTGTTGTTTGGTGTATCATTGCAGTGTTTAATCACTCCTCGTTTGACTAGGGCTTCTTCAATTTTAAGCCCATTCTCAATTACTTTTTCGAATGTTGGGGGACATTGCAATTCGAGTCTATAAGTCATCTGATCATTTAAGTTGTCTATAAATAATTCAATCTTCTCCTCTTCAGGTATAGATCAAGGATATCTAGTGAACAACTTTCTCCACCATTGTAAGAATGATAGGAATGTCTCACCATTTTTCTATTTCAGCTTATACAGATCTTTTATGGTTACATCGTGTTGTATGTTGAAGGAGAATTGGAAAATGAATTTGTTGACCAGTTCTTCAAAGGATTGAATCCCTAGTTGTAACTTGGAGAACCATTCCATGCAATGGGATCCCAAACTCCTAGGAAATAACCTCATGAGGTAAGTATCTTCTTGTGCAAACTCGAGGCTAATTGTTCTGAATTCCTTTACATGGTCAATTGGGTCTGATTTACCATTGTATTTATCGTATTTAGGAAATTCACAGTGTTTAGGGAAAGGTATTATATCCACACATGGATGAAAAGGGTAAGGAAAAATGTCCTTTAATAAGTATCTTTTTGTGGTTCGTGTTTGCATGTTTTGAATCTGTTCCTGCAAAGTTTGCATTTGTGCTGTTAAAGCCACCACTTGATATATATCTTGTGTGTTGGGTGGTTCTGTTTCATTTGTTCTTGGTGTTTCCTTCAATTGATTCATGTCAAAATTCTTTGGTAATTTTTTGCTTAACTCAACTAACATCAAGAGATATTTCTCCATGTCTAGTTCTAAGACCTTTTGCATAAATTTATGTAAACTTGGATCCTGTTGAGTGTGTTGTATATCCTCTTGAGTTATTTCATTGGTATTATTTTGTTGGAATCAATAAAAGGGGTTTTCTTTAGTCATGTTTGGATTTTCAATTTCCTTCTCTCCGAGTTTTTGTTTTTGCAACCTTGTCAAGATTTGCATACAAGTTTTGGTTGTTTCAACTAAACTTGGATCTTCTGTGTTGGGATTAATGTCAATTTGATTTTAATGAAGCCAAATAGAATGATGTATTCTATTGATGAGGCTAAGTTAAAAAAACCCTATTACTGAGTTCTTGTTTCATGATGATAATTTGACACTTTGTATTTTGCAAGATTTGGGTTTATATTTGAAAGCAATTTGACTTTTAAGAACCTACTTTGTTTCATGTTTTTAGGACACTGTCTGATCTGTGAAATGTTTTTGACTGGTAAAATTATTTGTTTCTAATGTCAATATGTCTTTATTTTTCTGTTCTGTGGAAGCGCTAATACAGAGGGCAGAAGTGCTAAAACATAATGCAAAAGCACTAAATTTTTTGGTAAAAGTGTTGTCAAATAGAGTAGAAGTGCTAAAATAGAGTGCAGATATGCTAAAGGACTGATGAATGCTCTGATACTGGTAATGTTTTAACACTGAAAAAAGTGCTATAAAGTTGATCATAAGTGCCAAAACATATAGTAGAAGCACTATTTTTTTGTGTGGAAGCACTAAAGATAGCACAGAAGCGCTAGAATAGTCTATAGAAGTGCTATGACACTTTCTGATCACTAACAAAGGTTGGTTTGTTGTTGACAGAAGTGTTATTATATTGCTCAGAAGTGCTAAAATAGATGGCAGAAGTGCTATAGTTTCTATTTAATGCCTAGCAGGGGGTGGTAATATGGGCCTTTCAGCTGCCATGTCTGCTTTCTCTTCTTCTTCATCTAAGACTATGGATGCTGTGAGAAATTGATGGGGTGTTTCATTTTTCTCAAAAATAAATGTTCTAAAACTACTGATGATGTCAGTTTGGGTACCTTCAATGTGTACGTTACTCGACTGAAATATTGGGGTGGTTAGCCCGGGTTGTTGAACATGATTTGTTGGTCACCAAACGGTCATAAGGTATGTTGTATGATGGTTTTAATACCTTATTGCAATGTCATTCATTACCTATTACCAGGCAGGAGGTAGTAACATGGGTCTTCCTACTGCTATGCTTATCTTTTCTTCTTATTCGTTTAGGATGATGGATGCTATAAGAAATTGATGGGGCATTTTGTTTTCCTAAAAAATGAATGCTCTCAAACTACTGATGATGTCGGTTTGGCCGCTTTCAATGTGTATAAGGATAGGTTGTGTGATAGGTGCTATAAGGCCTGGTTGTTGAATGGGAGCTATAGGTTTCCAAATGGTCATAATATGTAGTGGTAACTCCTTGATTTTGGATGTCAAACCTAATGTTTCTAAAGACTTTATCTACTGTAAGAACTGATCAGGTCTGGTGGAGTATTCTATGGTAGGTTGTGGGATGGAGGATTGATGAATACGTTGACTATGGTTAGTTTCCTGTGAAAGAGCTCTTCTCTGAATATGGGCTTGTGAATACAAGGGCTCTACAACATAATCATCACTATAACCCCTAGTGAAATCATGAAACCTATGGATGAATGTCCTATGATGAAGCAAAATCTTCCTATTCTGATATAAGAACCATCTTCTTTTTAAAAGGTTTCTATAACTAAGTGGTTTCTTTTGTTTCGTGATTCTCTTGGCAAGAGATTTCTTGACAAACTTTGTGGTTTTCCAATCCCTAATCATGTATTTCTCAGTTTGATTTTGTCCAAGTTGTTTGTATTTTTCAAGATGATCTTTTATCTAAATTTTAATGATTTTGAAATACACAGCAATCAAATATAGACAGTTATTTTTAAGAGCTATAAGCTAAATAGATAGTGATTCAAAAGAACCATGCATGCTCCTATTTTCACTGGTTTGATAACAATAAAGCACTTTAGACAAAATCACTCTTAATAGTCAAAAGGTCATTGCTATATTCAATAGCCCACATCTTAAAATTGCATTGAATCACACAGCTGTGTCACCCACTAGAGGGCGCCCATGTTTTTGTCTTTTCCAAGTGTGTACTTAAGGTTATATTTCTCGATCCCTTGAGAAAACAGTCCTTGGAAATTATATGGTGAGTGTCTTGGGGGAAGATTCTCCCCTCCCCTTGCACTGCGAGTATTGCAATGTCTGGTTACTGACTCGGTTGGATACTACACTAGGTTTTTAGAAAGAGTTTCCATTCAGAGCGACAAGTGATAAAATCCCTCAGGAGACCTCCCAACCTTTAGAAAAAAGGCTTTGGGGATGGTTATCTTGCACACTTCTGGTAAATGAGGATTTATCCAGATTTACTTTTGTTTTATAGTGGGTTGGAAAACCTGGCTTTGGTTGTTTCCACTTAGGTCATTCTCGTAGGGTGAGTACTTTTTCCCACAACGACAGGCCTTCTAAAGGTTGTAATAAAGCTAGAAATGCATAAATTAAAGGACGAGTCTGGTATTTTGATCACCTAGTTAAGGGGAGAGCATATGCCTATCATCACACAAACACAAAAATCAATTTGTCCAATTTTTAGAGCCCAAACTGCAATTTTCTATGTGAAGATGTTGCTTCACAGTGAAGATATTGCTTCACAAAAAGACACGGTGTTCATTTTTAATTCCAAATTGAAAAGTTTGGTGACTACCGTAGATTGATAAATTTTAAACCAAATTGAAGAAGTGACTACCCTAGGATTGAAATTTTTTAAACCAGCTGAAGAAATGAAGTTACTGGCCACTGTCACATTGGATCTAGATAACGATTTACATAAGTGCTATAACAGAGATTGAAAGCACTATAGAAATGCTCGAAAGTACTATAGAAAGTATCAGAAGAACTATAAGATTCTGCAGAAGTGCTATAGAATTCGACGAAAGTGCTAGAACACATATTGAAGGTGAACAGATGGACTGTGTTGGAAGCCTTTTGATTGAAGAGCTAAAACAATGCTTCAAAGCACTATAGTTTTCTTCAGAAGCGCTATAGTTTCTGGCATAAGCGCTATAGAATCTTCTGATCGTGCTAAAAGAATCACGCCAAATTCCTGTATGAAATCTTTTCAAATTTTTTTTGTTAAAAACATGGAGTTAGGCCACACTGTGGATGCCAAAATGTAAGTGTGAATAAGTAAAAAGTAAAATAAAAACTAAAACACTTCTTAATAAGACATTATATCAAGATTAACATGAATGAAAATAATTTAAAACATAGAAAATCTTGAAAGCGTCACATTGTCTCCTATCTCCAAAGATTTATCCAGTCATGGAAGGCTCTCAGATTTGTAAGCACTGTAACTGTTTAAAATGCCTATCTAGAGAACGGAATGGATGCTAAATGCAATGATGTGATGATTAATAATGATTTCTAAGTGGTATGAAGCTAGTGTAAACTATCCTGACATGAAAACTAATAAATGGAAGTTATAGTAAAAACTAATGATGTTGCTGTGATATGAAATCTATTGATGCTATGATGCTATTTCTAGTGCTAATGCTTATGATTTCTTAGTTGCTTGGTTGCTTGATTGTATTCCTATAGAGTAAGTTTTTATAAAACTTGGATTTTCTTGGATCATTTTCATGCTTCAGAAAGCTATATATATAGATTTTCGGCAACAATTTTGCACAGGGGCAGAACAATAGAGGCCTAGATTGAATCTTGAGATTTGAGTGGTGAGAGATTGAGGAGCTTGAGCTGATCATGGGGATTGTTCCTCCCCATGAAAACATTAGGCAAGATGATAGGAAGAATCAGAGGAAGGAGATTGAGAGGATTTCCTGCAAGTTTGTCTCTGAAGCTTTCCCGTGAATGCCAGTTGAATTAATTTAGACATAGAATATCTAATTTTATTGGTGAGTGAATAGAGGAATATTTCATTTATGCCTTTATTTGAATATTTTTGATTTATTCAAATTTAGCAAAGTAAGTAGATTTAATTAAATAAAACAAATATTTGATATTTGCTTATTTAATAAAGAAGAATATGATAATTAAATAAATATTTGAGGATATCTTTATTTAATTAAGAGGAAATATGATAAGATAATTAAATTACACAAATTATCAAAGTTGTGTATTTAATTTAAGATAAAATCAATGGATAAAGTATAGAAGAAATAATAATGATAATAATTAAATAAGACAAAGTATTTAATTTTGTTTATTTAATTAAGAGGAAAAGAATATGATAAAATAAAAGAATTAATAGTGAACTTAATATAAATAAATATTTCTATTTATTTACTAAGTAGATGAATTTAGGATTAATTAATCAAATAAATCATATTTAATTAATTATATTCTCCAGACCATTTTTAGGTGTATACAATATGCATGAACAGAAAGCAAACAACCACAACACCATAACACTAGGATTTTTACATGGAAATCTTGTTAGGGGAAAAACCATAGTGGATGGCCAATCCACAATATGATCTGAGTATACTAAAAAAGAAGATTACAATGTGGGAATGCACTTGCATTCAGGTGCACTGCCTAGAGCTCACTACTCAAAATAGAGAGGTACATTGCCTTACAAAGATTTGGATTAGATCCAAAAGAATGAACTAAGAGAGTAGCATCTATAAATGCTTGATTACAGTTTTAGTTAGGCTTAGTAGTTGATCTTTTGTCCTTCTGATTGATTCTGCACTTTTTCTCTACTCTGCTCTAACTCGCATCACAAAATATTTAATGCACAAGTGAAACTATGCATAATCACTCAATCACCCTTCTGATATTTGCAACACACATCGACACACCTTATTCACACACCAAAATGATATGATTGATCATTTATATATATCCATGACTAAGAATTTAATAGAAACAAGTTGGCTTCAATAAAATTAAAAACTATTTACAACTGACAACTCATATCATGAAAAATATTCAATGCGCATCCACAACAGTCGTCCACGACTTAGCTCAAACCCAAATCAAGATGATTGAACAAAAAAAAAATTGAGTAAAAACTCCTCGAATATCTGTGACACATTATATCAACTGAGTCGACCACCAAACATTGATGAACATAAAGATATCCAACCGGATCTCCAAACTTGCACATGACATGATACGAGGCACTAAGATTTTCATATAACAAAAGACATACATTGATAAACCTCCCATGAGATCCACAACATAAAATCTGCATGTGAATCGAAGAACACAAAACTACCAGATGCACTGTTCTTCCTTGACTGTCTTCAACCTGTCTACTGGTATGAGCAAATGATGACGTGTGGATCCAATCACTGACTAGGGTTTCCATCAATGACAACACCAAAAAATGTTTACAGTGTCTCTTGCCAACAATCTCCCCCTTTGGCATTGATGGAAACACTTAGTGAAACATGACTAAGTGTTGGATCTGTACCAACATGAATTACACTACCACTTCAAAATGAATCTTCAATCAGAAATGCAACTCCCCTTAAGATGAATATACATTTTTCACTGTACAACTCTCCCCCTTTGACATCAATGGAAAAACTAGGGAAATCAAAAAATCAAAATTTCAAACTGTACAAGCATGATCTTGTAACTTACACAAATTTAAAAAAATCTACAAAATCTCTCTTCAACACACTTAAATTTGTGTCCCAAACCCTTTTGAGACTCTCCAGAATTGTTATGTGACCACAAACTAAATAAGATAGTGTTTTTTGCAGTCTCAAGATTCATTGGGTCATTAGCTGCCATAACATCTTTGGATTCATTTAATGCACTCACCATTATTTCAATCTTTGGACCAATTAGTCCTCTGAGCCCACATGCTCTTCCTACAGTCTTGTCATTGCCATGCTTCAAGCTCCTTATTTTGTCAAGTAGAGATATTACTTGACCTTCTTGCTCACCAACATTACCAGCTAATGGATCAAAAGCATAAAAAATGGTAGCCAATTTTTTTTCAAGATCCTTCACCTTCTTCTCATTTTCTTTAGTAAATTTAGACAAAACTAAACATGACTTATAGGCCTTTCCACCTTCAGATATAGAATATTGAATATTCTTCATAGAGGTGGCTAATAGAGTTTTATCATTTGCAATCATTTCTTTCAACCTACTAAATATTTTTCCATTGAACTTCTTTTACACTTTAACCATGGTTGATTTTTCAAGAGACTCGAAATGAGTACTTACAAAATTTATGAGCTTCTTCAGTTCACTGAAAGAGGAACTAGACGGATCCTTAACATGAGTTGACATAATTTTCTCTAGAACTCCAAATGAAAGATTTAATAATTCACTGTCCTCAATGTGAGACTTCATAATCTTCTGGCTAGCCTTAGCTTGTGCAATTAATCTGACCTTCATTATATGAATTGGGGAAAAGGTGCATAGATTGATTGGGCCTTCAATCAATTCAAGATTGTTGGAAATATGTGCCTCAATCTCACAGGTTGAAACCTCTGAAAGAGCCATGTCGGTGTGAAAGCTTTATTGTCTGGCCGACTAGCAGTTGAAACCTTGTTGAAATGTTCTGGTCGCTGTGACCTTGCTTTTGTCTTGCCAATTGGTGTTGTCACTATGACTTGTGGCATTCACTATAACCTTCTACAGAGTGGAGATCTCTAGCTGACAGGCCATTCTTATCGGATATTGGGGAGACTCTTGGGTGTTCGCTATGTCTTATATTGACAAATGAAAGTCTCACCAATGAGCTTTCACTTGGTGTCTTTGGGGTAACACGGAGGCTTTTGATAAGAACTCCTGGCGACAGTTGGTATGTCTCATTGACAGTATACACATAGAGTCTTTAGTGTAACCTCTTTGTGATAGCGGTAAAGTATTGCTGACTAATGAACACTTTGGAGTAACTTTTGAACCTCGGTATGATCTCCTAGCAATAGCAGTAAAGTCTTTCTAAATGTTGGGCACTTCAGAATAACATGTGAAGGTTCAGTGTGATGTCTCGATGAAGGACGAAAAATCTTGCTGATGGAATACTCTCGTCTATGTAACTTGTGAAACCTCGGTATGATCTCTTGGAAAAAGAGCGATAGTCTCGCCGATGGAAATGCTAACATCTACGTGACCTTTTGATCATCGGTATGATGTCTCATCAAATAGTGATAAGTCTTGGCAATAGTGATACATATGATGAATATCGGTATGAGTTCTTGGCGACAAGGGGAAGTCTTAGCGATAGCTTTCTGGACTCGGTATAACATCTTGCCGAAAGTGATGAACTCTTGGCTATATCGATTGCTGTCTTTGTGGCATCGGGGAGACACGGTTAGTGTCTCACCGACATGCCAACACATTTTGAACACCTTTGACTGAGTGAAGACTACCCTATGTGGCTTGTGTTCGACCAATCAAAGAAGCCAAATGGGAACTATTGGAAGGTAGTCCATTGTGGCAGTTCTGTGAGGAAGTTCGATAGATTGGAACGACATGAATATATGTTGTGATTGCAGATGTTGTTCAGTTCGATGGATGTTCGATCGGTGGTTGAATGAACTGTAGATGAATTGTTCGAAGTGTATTAGTGTGAATTCTATTATGAGAAGACAGTAACTTGAATGTTCCCTATACAAGGTTGATCATTATGAATGCTTCTATAAACTGACATTAGAAAATAAGTCTGATCTCTGTATATAATCTCCATTACTGTAATACAAAGTGACTTCTCTTGGTGTGGTGGGTTTTTCTCCCGTAAGGGTTTTCCCATGTAAATTTGGTGTTCATGTGTGTATGTTTAATCCTATGTTTCTGTTATCTCTTTCAAGTGCATCTTAATTGGACTGTAATTGTAAAATTTAAAAGTATCTCTACATTCTTCCCTAAGGTTTTAACGTTAGGAAAGTTGCTTCCGCACCTTTGCTTTCCTTACAAGTGGTATTAGAGCCTGGCCAGTTTTGTTATCCTTGTGGGTACGTTGGGTTTTTTGAGTCAATTTTGTTCAGTGGGAGTCTTGTAGAAATTTGGTAATTCTAATTATAGATTGAGATGGCTAGCACGTCAGGAAAAATTGAAATAGAGAAATTCAATGGCAGTAATTTTGAGTTGTGGAAACTCAAAATGGAAGATCTATTAGTGGGTCGTGATCTGTGGCTTGCAGTGTCTGGAACTAAACCTACAGGCATGAAGTAAGAAGATTGGGACCTTTCAGATAGAAAGTTAAGGGGCTGATAAGGCTCTATTTGGTAGACTCCATTCTTTTGATTGTGCATGAAGAGAAGACTGCATCTTCCTTGTGGAAGAGACTGGCATCTATTTATCAGGGGAAGTCCTTGGTGAATAAACTGTTTCTGAGGAAGAAGCTATACACTTTGAGAATGCAAGAAGGAGGGTTTGTAGCTGATCATTTGAACACATTCAACATGTTGATTGCATAGTTAACATCTGTTGGTGTGAAAACTAATGAAGAGGATCGTTGTATGCTTTTATTGTGTTCTTTGCCAGACTTTTGGGATCACCTGGTGATGGCGATTGGGAGTACAACATCTAATTTCAAGATGGAAGATGTTGTTGTTTCTTTGCTATCAGAAGAGATGAGAAGGAAATCTTCTGAGATGGTGAAGGAGGCTCTTGTTGTTAGAGGAAGGTCGAAAGAGAAAGACAAGAAGGACAAGAAATCAAAATCTAAATTAGAAGGGAGATCAAAGTATCCTGGCAAGAAGTCCAAGGTGAAGTGTTGGAATTGTGGGAAACCTGGTCATGTCTGAAAGGATTGTAAAGAGGAGAAAAAGAAGAAGTACTCTTCCGATAATGAATCTTCTCAAAGTGATGCAGACGCCTTCATTGCAGCCTTGGCTACTCAGGCATCAGATGATGTCTGGTTGATTGATTCTGGAGCATCTTTCCACATGACATATCATAGAGACTGGTTCACGAAGTATGGAGAATACGATGGTGGAAAGGTGTATTTGGAAAGTGATTCAACTTTGGAAATAGTTGGCTGTGGAAGAGTCAGAATCCAATTCCCTGATGGCAGAGTGAAGGGGATCAAAGATGTTATGCATATACTAGGTCTGGCTCAAAATCTATTGTCTGTCAGTAAGTTGAATGATATTGGAGTGCAAGTCACGTTCTCTGGAAATGGCTGCAAGATGGCTAGAGGCTCAATGGTGCTAGCAAGGGGTGCTCGTATTGGTACCTTGTACAAGATGGATGCACATTTTGTTCAATGCAACAGTGTCTCTGTAAAGTCACAAAAAGCTACTCATGGAGGAAAAGAGGGAAATGTTCCTAATTGCGTAAACTCTATGGAAGTTAAACTTCCAGCAGAATAAACTATGCTCTGGCATCATAGGCTAGGCCACATTGGTGAGAAAGGTTTAAAAACCTTGAAGAATAAAAACCTGGTTGAGGGGCTTGAAGATTGTAACCTTGAATTTGAATTATGTGAACATTGTATATATGGAAAACAACACCATGTTTCTTTTTATTCCAGTCCTCACAAATTGTCTGGTTTGCTAGATTATATTCATTCTGATGTATTTGGTCTAGTGAATATTCTTTCTTTGTCTAATTCAAGGTACTATGTATCGTTTATTGATGATTATTCAAGAAGAGCATTTGTCTATTTTTTGAAAAGTAAATTAGAAGTGTTTCAGTCAGTTTAAGGAATTTAAGAACCTTGTAGAAAATCAGACTGGAAGAAAAATAAAATGTTTAAGGACTGATAATGGTGATGAATTTTGTTTTGATGATTTTGAGAGGTACTGCAAAGGCCATGGGATTAAGAGACATAAGCCTACACCTTATACTCCATAGAAAACTGGAGTTGCAGAAAGGTTCAATAGGATAGTGATGGAGAGAGCACGAAGTATGCTAAGTAGTGTTGGCTTGGAGGAGAAGTTCTGGGCCGAGGTTGTTGCTACTGCTTGTTACTTGATAAATCATTCTCCAAATTATGCTCTTGTTGAGTAAACACCTTTGGAAGCATGGTCTGGTAAGAAGTCCTCTTTGAGACACATTCATGTTTTTGGCTATGAAGCATATGCATATGTGCCGAATGAGAAAAGATCTAAGTTGGAGAACAAGGTTGTCAAATGTATTTTTATTGGCTATAGTGTTGGCATAAAAGGATACAAGCTTTGGAATCCTGATACAGAGAAGGTTCTATACAATAGAAGTGTAATCTTTTGTGAGATGAAGCCTTCTACCTTGGATCTACAGTTAGAGACAAAGTCTGAAAACACTAAAGATGTAGCTATAATTCCTCCAACACCAGATAAAGAGGAATTGAAAATTCAAAATGTACCTAAAACTGAGGAGAGCTCAAGCAGTTCTGAAAGTTTGGAAAAAGAAGAACAACCTCAGCCTCAACAAGTGAGGAGGTCAACTCGTGAAAGAAAACAACCTGATAGGTATGGGTTCTCTTTGATAGATTCTACTTGTTCCTATGCTTTTATTTCTAGCATTGATGAGCCTAGGACTATAAAAGAGGCATTTAGAATGTCTGATTCATACTCTTGGTTGGAAGCCATGAAAGAAGAAATGGCATCATTAGAAAAGAATGACACTTGGAGTTTGGTGCCCTTGCCTGAAGACAGAAAAGCTGTGGGCTGCAAATGTGTATTTAAGAAGAAGATAGGTCTGGATGGCAGTGTGGAAAAGTACAAGGTGAGGTTGGTTGCGAAGGGTTATTCCCAGGTAGAGGGAATTGATTATGGGGAAATTTTTTCTCTGTAGCAAAGCTGACATCTATCAGATTTCTTTTGTCACTTGCAGCAGCGTATGACTTAGAGATCGAACAAATGGATGTGAAGACAACATTTCTTCATGGTGATCTTGAAGAAGAAATCTATATGTCCCAGCCTGAGCACTTTGTGGAGAAAGGTAAAGAAAAACTAGTTTGCAAGTTAAAGAAATCTTTGTATGGGTTAAAACAGTATCCTAGAATGTGGTACCAGAAGTTTGATACTTTTGTATTGTCTTTGGGATTTGTAAGATCAAAATTTTATCATTGTGTGTATTATAAAGTTGAAAGTGATCGAGTGCTTATTATTGCTCTCTATGTTGATGATATGTTGTTCATAGGCAATAGTAAGTTGATGATTTTTTATCTTAAGTCTCAGTTGGCTGCTAAGTTCAAAATGAAAGATCTTGGTGCAACAAGGTATATTCTGGGGATGGAAATAACCAGGGATAGGACTAGTAGAAAACTTTGGCTTAGTTAGAGTAAGTATATCAAGACTGTTCTAGAGAGATTTTGCATGAATGATTGCTAGTAGCTAGTTGTTCCAGTTTTGCAGGGAACGAAGCTATCTATTGAAGACTGTCCAAAATCTCCTACTGAGATGGAGGACATGACCAGTGTGCCTTATGATAGTGTTGTTGGTAGTATTATGTATACAATGGTCTGTACAAGGCCAAACATTGCCTAAGCAGTGGGAGTACTTAGCTGGTTTATGGCTAATCCTAGAAGATGCAATGAAAAGATTATTTAAATATTTGAAGGGCACTTCAAAATATGCTTTGTGTTACCATGGGAACTTGGTTGAATCACAAAGAACTCTTAGCATTCTTGGCTATGTGGATTATGATTGGGCAGGGGACATTGACAGTAGGAGGTCCCCCAGTGGATACATTTTCATGATGAATGGTGGTGCAATGAGTTGGATGAATAAGCGGCAGGCTGTAGTCGCTTTGTCCACTACAGAAGTTGAATACATGGAAGCTACACATGCTTGTAAAGAAGCAATTTGGTTAAAACGTTTGTGTTCTAACACTGGTTTTGATGTAGGGAAAATAACTATTTTCTGTGATATTCAGAGTGCAATTTTTTTGGCAAAGAATTCTACTTTCCATGCTAGGATGAAACATACAGATGTACAGTAACATTTTTTATGGGTTATGGTGGAGGATGGAAAGGTCATTTTGGAAAAAGTTGATACTCTGGAGAATGTTGTAGATGCATTGATGAAGCCAGTGAGCATGGACAAGTTCAGGTGGTGTGCCAATTCAATGGGCCTTAGTGCCCATGTTTTTCAGTAGTTTTATTGTGCTCTGGAGGTGCCTGTGTGATCTTCGTCAAGTGGGAGATTGTTGGAAATATGTGCCTCAATCTCATAGACTGAAATCTCTAAAAGAGCCATGTCGGTGTGACATATTTATTGTCTGGCCGACTAGTAGTTGAAACCTTGTTGAAATGTTCTGGTCGTTGTGACCTTGCTTCTGTCTTGCCGATTGGTGTTGTCGCTATGACTTGTGGCGTTCGCTATAACCTTCTGCCAAGTGGAGATCTCTGGCCGATAGGCCATTCTTATCGGATATCGAGGAGACTCTTGGGAATTCGATATGTCTTATACCGACAAAGGAAAGTCTCACCGATAAGCTTTCACTTGGTGTCTTTGGGGTAACACGGAGGATTTTGATAAGAACTCCTGGCGACAGTTGGTATGTCTCACCAACAGTATACACATGGAGTCTTTGGTGTAACCTCTTGGCGATAGCAGTAAAGTCTTGCCGACTGATGAACACTTCAGAGTAACTTTTGAACCTTGGTATGATCTCCTAGAGATAGTAGTAAAGTCTTGCTGACTGTTGGGAACTTCAAAATAACATGTGAAGGTTTAGTGTGATGTCTTGGTGAAAGACGGAAACTCTTGCCGATAGAATACTCATGTCTATGTAACTTGTGAAACCTCGGTATGATCTCTTGGTGAAAGAGTGATAGTCTCGTCGATGGAAATGTTAACGTCTACGTGACCTTTTGAACATCGGTAGCGATAAGTCTTGGTGATAGCGATACATGTGATGAATATCGGTATGAGGTCTTGGCGACAAGGGGAAGTCTTAGCGATAGCTTTCTGGAATCGGTATAACATCTTGCCGAAAGTGATGAACTCTTGGCGATATTGATTGCTAGCTTTGTGGCATCAGGGAGACACGGTTAGTGTCTCACCGACATGCCAACACATTGTGAACACCTTTGACCGATTGAAGACTACCCTACGTGGCTTGTGTTCGACCAATCAGAGAAGTTGAATGGGAACTGTTGGAAGGTAGTCCGTTGTGGCAGTTTTGTGAGGAAGTTTGACAGACAGGAACGACATGAATATATGTTGTGATTGCAGATGTTGTTTGGTTCGATGGATGTTCGATCGGTGGTTGAATGAACTGTAGATGAATTGTTCGAAGTGTATTAGTGTGAATTCTATTATGAGAAGACTGTAACTTGAATGTTCCCAGTACAAGGTTGATCATTATGAATGCTGCTGTAAACTAACATCAGAAAGATAAGTCTGATCTGTGTATGTAATCTCCATTATTGTAATAAAAAGTGACCTCTCTTGGTGTGGTGGGTTTTTCTCCTGTAAGGATTTTCCCACATAAATCTAGTGTTCATGTGTGCATGTTTAATCCTCTGTTTCTATTATCTCTTTCAAGTGCATCCTAATTAGACTGTAATTGTAAAATTTAAAAGTATCTTTGCATTCTTCCCTGAGGTTTTGACGTTAGGAAATTTGCTTCCACACCTTTGCTTTCCTTACAAAGATCAAATTCTTCCTGATGTTCCACCAGAGATTTCTTCATTGCCTTGACAGTGTCTCTTGCTTCCATTGGGATTTCCTTAACTTCAACTTTTTCTTCTTCAACTTCTTGTTCTTCAATATCTTTTTCTTGATTTCCTATAGGAGCTTCAACTTCTTCATTTGGCATCTCCTTTTCTTCAGCTAATACAACCTTAGGAACTTCAGTCTCCATAGGCACTTCTATATTATCCACATCAAGAGGAATCTAATTATCTTTAGTATCTACATTCACCTCCTCATTACCAAACCAAATACGACATCTTTTGCATTCACTTCTTCAACATTGATCTTGTTCTTTGATAAAAAAGCTTCCAGGATTTTCTTGGTTTCATTAACAACAACACCAGTTTCACCGATCATAAGTTTTTTCACCCTTATTTTTCTTTTGAATTCCTTCTTGGCTTTGTTCAGGAGTGAATTCATCTCCTCAATAGAAATTTTCGGACATAATTCTACAATAATTTTCTTCTTATGTTTTAGCACTTACTCTTCTCATCTTGAAAACCTCATATAGACTCTTAGGTAAACTAGACATAATTTCAACAAGAACTTTATTGAAAATATTCAGTTGTTTTATTGTTTCCTCCTTAAGAATCCTTTGTCCTAATTTCAAAAGTTTCATACCATTCACAGAGGGGCTTGAGGTTTCCATCCTTGACAACATAATTCTCAACTTCTTCAACTGTCATACCTTCCTTGTTCTTTGCCTTTTCTTCTTCACCAGAAGATTTTCCCTTGGTTTCCTTTGTAGCCTAAGTACCAGTAGCCTTTATTTATTTCACACCTTCATCTGACTCAATCTCCTCATCTTCTAAGATGGCTTCATAGGTTCTTGTGCTCTTGTTCTTCTTCCTCTTACCGGAAGCCTTACCTTGGTTTTGCATAGGAATTTCCTTGGCTGCGAGAGTGGATAGGGATGGGGAACTCCTTGTTGATCTAGTACAGATAGAGGATCTTGCTAGACTAGCATATTCGGTTCTTGCTGACTCTTTTCCTACTTTAGCTTCATCTCTCTTCCTTCTGGCTTCTTTCAATGCTTCTGCAGATATACCCAAACTTTCTGTAATGACTTCCACTTCTTTTCTTACTCTTCTAAAAAGCTTAGGCTTCTTCAATTATTCATACACCTACATATCTTTTCACCATAGGTTATAAGCCTTTCTTCTGTCGGATCCAAAGGTGAGCTCAACAAATGTTCTGCATACATCTTCAAGATGTTCTCCTGGACTTCATATCCCATAGGTATAATCCATATCATTCTGGGGTCAGTGGCTTCCATATGGCATTGTTCAATATCTACCATGAAACATATTGTATCTTTGTATTTCTCTACAATTGAAGTAGAAATTCTTTCTCTTGCATGCATCATACACTGAAATTTTTTGACATACCCCCAAAGGACAGTTATTTTGGTATAATGATCACCAATTCCATACAATGTATCTCTTATTTGAATAGCTACAAGCTGATTGCTTTGCCAATGAACTTTCCCAACACCCAGAACCTCACTCATGAAATAAAAGAACAAGCACAATAACAAATTACCATATTTAAAAGAGTTTTTTTGCCTTTCTTAATCTTACCTAGATTCTCCATCAGCTGACTTTCGAGCATCTCACACAAGTCATAATTTGCATTTTCTTTTACCATCTAATAGGCTACATAAATGGCCGTAACAGATACTGAATTATCTTGGATGGAGTGGTAGACCTTGCAGCCAATGACCATCGATGCAAATTTCACATCCACTTCAACAATGTCTTCGATTGTCATTTCCATTCTATCAAATTTTGCACCTGTTGTATTAGTAACCTTCTGATTCTTTACAGATTTCAAGATTGGCAATCCACCGGAGGAATTTAGACCTGTGACAACACTTATAGCCTCTTTTGTAATCTTAAAAGGTATATTCAACCACATGAACTCGACATGAACTTGGATCAAAATATATCACACCCATTCGCTTTCCTCAAATATGGGAAATTTCACAAACTGTGTGAACTTCTTCTCTTCTAGGGTTGTGTATTCTATCTTAACAGTGAAGTCCTCAACAATTATATGGTTGGAATACAAATTCAACATTTTTTAGCTCCCTAACTCTTCAATATTGGCATGTATGTAAGCCCTAATGTCTTTAGTATGCAAGACACCATACGGTATAGACAAAAAAACACCTAGCGGCTCAGTCTCAACAGACTTAAAGGGATGCCACTTGAAATTTGAACGGGGTCTATCCTTGACTTCAACTAGCAATGGAGTGGATATTTTTGCAAATTCACAAATTCATAGGTTTTTCCAATAAATACCTTTTCATTGGATTGGAGTTTGATCGCTGAATCTTCTTCACACTTGAATCTCGCCACAATTCATCAAAGTTTTCCCCAGAGCTCTTATTTTCTCCAAAATGCAAAGTGACAAATGAAGGATAAAAATGACCTTTTATCATTCGCACACCTAACCCTTTTTGTCGCAATAAATGTTTTTACCCTAACTCATCCAGTTACCCTGTTTCTATGCACTATGACAGATAGTTCTTTTGTGGATCTCCAATACTGTATAATACTTTCTCCAATTGGTTGAACACCATTTGAAAAACATCTATGCACTTACTGGACTTATCCACATTTCGATGTCAGTTACCAGAAGGGGGTTAAGAGATTTTCTTGACAACTCCCCCTAGGCCAAAGGCCTAAAACTAATTCCCAGAGGAATTACTAGAAGTAGATTCTGGTGCTGGCACATTTCCTTCAATAGAGGGATTCTTATTCACCCATTTCTTCTGCATTTTCCTTTTGATCACATCTATAGTGACTTTACCTTTTCCCTTAATATCCTACTGCATGTTTTGTTTTACCGGACCTCATCTGCTTCAATAGAATCTAGCAGTGTGGCAAAATTTGTTGCAGTTGTAACACACAACATTTCTCTGTCCAAACCTACTGTTCCACTGATTTTTCCTTGATTTGCATTGGTTAGCAATATGCCCAAGTCTATTGCATGCATAGAATCTAACATCTCTATGAAATTTGTTCATCACATTTCTACATTGATTTGACTTATGACCAAACTTATTACAATTAAAGCACTGACCTAAGAATGATGGTCCACTTGGATTCATCCTGCTTCTACACTAAGAAGCCATATGACAAAATTTATTGCAAGTAAAATAGTAACCATTGAATCTTTGAGCATTTGGTTGTCTTTCCAAATTCCTTGCAGCTCCCTTCATCTGATTTCCTTGCTTGAATCTTCCTTGTCTGGATTTCCTTTGTCTAGATCTAGAATTTTCCCCTTCTTCATATCCAAGACCTCATTTGTCACCATCAATCCTCTGACCTTTAATCAGTTCATCAAGCTTGGATGAGCTTGCTTTGAATTTCTACTTGTACTCATTTGCAGTAGTAAGTTCATTTTTGAGATCATCAAGCTATTTTTCAAGCACTTCCTCATTGTTTTTAGATTGTTCCAATTCATTGTCCAATCAGTTGTATTCTTTATATTTTTCTTTCATGGATTGGCAAGCTTTTCTTCATTCTTCCTTCTATCTTCAATCTCCTTGGTCATTCTTATCATGATAGATTCCATCTCACACTTTAGGGCAACATTTTCTCTGGAGAACTTTTCACATTCTTCTATTTTCTTCTTCAAGGCATGACTCATTTGTTCATCTTCCATGCTTCTATTCTTCTGCTTAAGTTGGTCACACAATTCCTTTCTTTTCTCCCTTGATTCATTGATTTTTTCTTTCAATGATTGAATGAATTTCTCTGCATTCTCAAGACTTTCTTGCAATTCCTAGTTCTCATATTTTGACTGGTCAAGATTATCTAGGGCCAACAAAATTTGTTGTTGAAGATTGCTTGTATCCATTGAAAACACTTTCCAAGATCTCCCCAAGCTGTTAGACTTCTTTCAAGGAACTAGCTCTGATACCAATTGTTGGAAACAAGCAACACTGAGAGGGGGGGTGAATCAATGTTCTACAAAAAATAAATTTATTATTCTGATCTTTAACCTACTTGAAACATTCAACCAAGAGAAATATGCATGAACAGAAAGCAAACAACCACAACACCATAACACCAGGATTTTTAAATGGAAACCCTATTAGGGGAAAAACCATAGTGGATGGCCAATCCACAATATGATCTAAGTATACTAAAAAAGAAGATTACAATGTGGGAATGCACTTGCATTCAGACGCACTGCCTAGAGCTCACTGCTCAAAATAGAGAGGCACATTTCCTTACAAAGATTTGGATTAGATCCAAAAGAATGAACTGAGAGAGTAGCATCTATAAATTCTTGATTAAAGTTTCGATTAGGCTCAGTAGTCAATCTTCTATCCTTTTGATTGATTATGCATTTCTGCTTTGCTCTGCTCTAACTCGCATCAAAAAATATTTAATGCACAACTGAAATTGTGCATAATCGCTCAATCACCCTTCTGATATTCACAACACACACTGACACACCTTATTCACACACCAAAATTATATGATTGATCATTTATATATATCCGTGACTAAGAATTTAATCGCAACAAGTCAGCTTCAATAAAACTTAAAAATATTTACAACTAACGGCTCAAATCATGAATAATATTCAATGTGAATCCACAATGGTCTGTCACAACTTAGCTCAGACCCAAATCAAGATGATTGAACATTTTTTTTTGAGTAAACACTCCTTGAATATTTTCGACACATTATATCAACTAGGTTGGCCACCAAACGCTGATGAATAGAAAGATATCCAACTGGATCTCCAGACGTGCACACGACTTGATATGAGGCATTGAGATTTTCAGATAACAAAAGACATACATTGATAAACCTCCCATGAGATCCATAACTCAAAATAACAACAAAAAATCAGCATGTGAATCGAAGAACACTAAACTGTCAGATGCACTATTCTTCCTTGACTATCTTCAATCTGTCTATTGGTATGAGAAAATGATGATGTGCGAATCCAATCACCGACTAGGGTTGCCATCAATGACAACACCAAATTTTTTTTGTAGTATTTCTTGCCAACAAAATTCTGGGTAAGGGTCAGGTGATTGCTGGTGGGTTGCAGTAAGACGTGGTTTGGAATGATTTTCCTTAGGTCCTAGAGGAGGGGAAAGATACGTATCCACCTTGGGATTTGGAGGTACCATGATATTGTTTGGAGGAGTATAGGTAGGGAGAGGTCCCTTGTTTTGAATCCTGAGGAAATGTCGCCCTTTTTTTTGGAAATCCAGGGCATCATAAACATTGGTCTCAACCTCATTCTCCTCTTGGAAGGGAAATTGATGTTCTTCATAAGTCTCAAAAACCATGGTGGTATCTGTGGGTCTAGTGTTTCTACCATTAGGGTTCTAAAATGTGTGAGCATCTACTTGGGCCATTTTTATAACCTTCTCCAACTCAACACAATTTACTTCAGCATGATCAGACGTTTCATGAAATCTACAATAATTGGTCATGCAATTGAGATTTGTAACATTTGTAGTATGATTACAGTCTTCATTTGACTATCCATTAGAAGGTACCCCTCCATTGCTAGGTTTGGTAGCCCATTGTCTATTATTTGGCCTCTGGTTATATCCCTGGTTCTGGTTTGGATAACTTTGATTTTGGGGCCCTCTCTGATTATGGTTATTATTCTAATTAAAGAAACTACCCTAGTTTTGGTGTCCTCCTTGATTCTAGTTTTCATTGGGATTTAGTGGAGGATTGAGCTTCAACTGAGAAATTTCATTCATGACTTGAAATAGGGTTTTCTTTAATCTCTCCATCTCAAAAGATAGTCAGGTTGCTTGGACATTATCAAAACCTAACCTCATTTGATTAGTGATTTGGGGATTAGGCGGGTTTGCATGGGGATTTGGCACTGCACATCCGTTAAGGGGTTGATTCTGGAAGAAATTTGTTCTTGTAGTATTGACAGCCACCCGTTCTTGCCCCTGTGACCAAGTCAGTGCCAGGGGAGGATAGGTTTTTGGGGCAGGGGCATATGTTGAGGGAAACATCTTGGGAACAACATTCATTAATAGAGGTGGATTCATCATCCTAGGGTATCCTAGTGGAGGTAGCATGGATCCTAAGCCTCCAGGTGTTGGGGTAAATTATTGTTGTAAACGGATAGCAAGGTTGTAGACTTTGGACAAGGTGTCAGTATCTCCTACAACATAAGTCCTCTAGATAAACATAGCAGTGACAAGATCTATTTCCTTAAGATAGGCTTTTATGGAAAAAAATTTGAGAACTAAGTAGGGGTCTTGTAGTCTCTTATACATTCTTTGGAATCGAGTGTTGAAAAGAGGCAAAGGTTCATGGGGTTCTTTCCGAATAGTGGAAAACTGGTGGTAGAGGATTGCAGGATCAGTGTATACTTGATATTGGTTAATAAAGGAATCTTCTAGATTGAACCAAATTTAAATGGACCTAGGGGGAAAGCTTAGATACCAGTTATAAGCAGTATCCCCCAAGGAATAAGGGAAAAGACAACAAATGCATCTTTGAATGCCTGGATGTGCTCTTCTACGCTTTGAGATTCCCCATGGAAATATTTGGGACAAAACATTTAGGGTTTTTAGGCATATCATGAATACCTCCAGGAATGGTTCCTAGGGGTGAGGGATGTCTAGCAAAGAATGCTTCCATAGGTACTAGTGATGGTAGGGTTTGTTGCACAGCTCTCGGAGTAACAAGGAATCTTGGGGGTGTTTTGGGAGTGGGTAATACTTTGGTTTTTTAACAACAGAACAAAGAATAAATTTTCCCAAATAAATATAAATGGATGAGTTAGAGTTCAGGAAAGAAACAGTAAACAATACTACTTAGCATTCAAACATATAATTAAATGATGAGCTTTAGTTGAAACAAAACTAGTGAATAACTTAATCCATTGCAACACATGCAATCAAATATATTAAAGGTGCTGAGATTAAACCTTAATCTTCTCATGGAGCACAACATTACATACTCATTCACTTATCATGAAATAATAGATCAACAAATAAAAATCAATACCATTCACCAAGTATAACCAATGATAGCTTTAAATATAGCTCCTTCCAATTGATTGTATTCAATTAAGCAGCATTTATCTTAGAAAAAACACTAAGATATAGAAAAACCATCACCTCCAATAACACCAACTTGACTAAAATAGTTCAAAGAGTCTAAAGGAAAACTACATATAATAGAAAACTAGTATCTCAAGAGTTCTGCGAATCATAACTTCAATTTTCTGATCATTACAATGTTGGAAGAAGTCCCATTTATAAAAATCGCTAACCCAATGCCTACGAAGCATCAAAATAAAATCCAAAAATTAGGAACCACTAGATCCTTCGAAGGTAGGTTCTTAAAATTGATCTCCAATTAACTGACAAGGGATAACTCCAAAATTTTCATGTAAAGGAAGATCATCGGATTGCTGGTAGCTTCAGTTGAACTTGTGCTAGGTTCCTACAAAGCAGGGTGATCCCATATTACTTTTAAAAAGGAATATTTTGTTGCCACTTTCACTCTCCTGCCTTCTTCTCTTGCAAGTACTCTTCGTAATTTCCAAAGGCTTGCTTGAGCATGTCCTCGTTAGTTCCATCAACCGAGGGGTCTTCAAATTCAATTCTATCCAATTCTCTAGAAGTGGACCCACACATATCCTCCAACTTAGTAAGCTCCTTCTAAAAAATTCTCACCACATCCTTGTTGGAAAATGTACCTCAAGCTTATTGACATGAAACTCCTGAAAGGGAAAAGTCGGTGAGACCCTCTAGAAGTCTTACCGACCTACATCTGTGTTCTAAACTTTTGAAGTTCTCAGATCACCGAGACTTTGGTTTTGTCTTGCCGATGGGAGTCATCAGCAATATATGTCGATCATTGTGAAGATTCCCATCTCTTTCCATCTAGGCAGACCTCTTGTCGACTGGTTGGTTCCTAGTGATCATCAGGGAGACTCTTGGCGATGAGTGACATCGAGGAGAGGCATGAACATTTAGAATAACTCATTCTGATAGAGTAGGTCTCGCCGATAGTTTAGCTTTTGGTATGAACTCTTGGTGATAACTTTTCTCTCACTGACTATTCTGTGATCATTATGACCTCTTGGCAATAGCGTTCCTCTCTCACCGACGGAATTGTTTGTGAACTGCTGATGGATCTCCACGCGATGAACTTTGGTGTAACCTCTTTTCGATGGTGTTTCTCTTGCTGATAGACTGGTTGGAGTAATATGAACTGTTGGGTATGCCTTCGGTGTGATATCCTGCCGATGAATGTTGGTCTTGCCAACATACAGGTGTTTTTGGTGAGAACTCTTGCTGATGGTTTTCCTCTAGCCGATAGGTATGAACATCAGTATGACATAAAGTTCTATAAGACTCTTAGCAATAGAGAAAATCTTGCTGATAGTTCTGCACAAGCTAGATTTGTGTTTGGTATGATGTCTCCCTGATAGCGGTGGTCTTGCCGATGGTGCTGTGATCAGGAATTGTGGCATCAGGGAAACATGACCTAGTGTCTCACCGACATGCGATACTGTTTGAATGCCTTGACTAAATGTCTATCCTACGTGGTCTGTTCTGAGCCAATCAGAGAAGTGGAATGTGAACTACTAGTAGTTGGATTGTTGCAACCGTTCCTATGTGGAAGGTGAACAAATTGTGAGGAGAACGATTATGCTTGGGCAATGATGGATGATGATGAATAGAGAGTGTGTAACAACGATGTGTTTCTCATTTTGAATACAAATTGTTCTAAGTGAATTCATTGGATGTTTCTGAGAGAATTTCTATACAAGGTTGATCAAGAAGTTATGTTGCTATAAAAATTGACATCAAAAAGTGAAGTTGTTCTCTGTATGTAATTTTCTTACTATAATACAAAGAGGCTTTTCTTGGTGTGGTGGGTTTTTCTCCCATAAGGGTTTTCCCACATAAATCTGGTGTCCAATTATGTATGTTCATTTCTATGTTTCTGTTATTTCTTTGATGAGTATCTTAATTGAACTGTAATTGCAAAATTTAAAGTCACCTCTTCATTCTTCCCTGAGGTTTTGACGTTAGGAGAGTTTGTTCCGCACCTAAGCTTTCCTTACAAGTGTTATCATAGCTTGGCAAGTTGTGTTATCCTTGTGGGTACGTTGGGTTTTTTGTGTCAATTCTGTTCAGTGGGAGCCTTGTAGAAGTTTGGTAATTCGAATTATAGATTAAGATGGAAAGCACGTCAGGAAAGATTGAAATTGAGAAATTCAATGGCAGCAATTTTGAGTTGTGGAAACTTAAAATGGAAGATATGTTGGTTGACCATGATCTTTGGCTTGCTGTGTCTAGAACGAAGCCTACAGGCATGAAGCAAGAGGATTGGGACCTTGCAGATCAAAAATCAAAGGGGCTGATACAGCTCTGTTTAGCAGACTCTATTCTTCTAAATGTTCATGAAGAAAAGACAAGATCCTCTTTATGGAAGGGACTGAGAGCTATTTATCAGGGCAAGTCCTTGGTGAATAAGTTGTTCTTGAGGAAGAAGCTGTATTGTTTGAAAATGTAGGAAGGAGAGTATGTTGCTGATCATTTGAATGCTTTCAACATGTTGATTGCTCAGTTAGCATTTGTGGGTGTGAAGATTGATGAAGAAGATTGTTGTATGCTGCTACTATGTTCTTTGCCAGATTCTTGGGATCACTTGGTGATGGCTATTGGGAGTACGACATCCAATTTTAAGATGGAAGACGTTATTGCTTCTTTGTTATCAGGAGAGAGGAGAAGAAAATATTCTGAGATGGCGAAGGAGGCTCTTGCTATTAGAGATAGATTGAAAGAAAAATTCAAGAAGGAAAAGAATTCCAAATCGAAATCAGACGGAAAATCAAAGTCTCCTAGCAAGAAGTCCAAGGTGAAATACTGGAATTGTGGGCAACTTGGTCATGTCCGAAAGGATTGCAAAGAGGAGAAAAAGAAGAAGAAGAAGTATTCTTCTAACAATGATTCTTCTCAGAGTGATGCAAACGCTTTCATTGCAGCCTTGGCTACACAGGCATCGGATGATGTCTGGCTGATTGATTCTGGATGATCTTTCCACATGACATCTCATAGAGACTGGCTCACTAAGTAGGAAAAATATGATGGTGGAAGGGTGTATTTGGAAAGCGATTCATCTTTGGAGATAGTTGACTGTGGAAGAGTTAGAATTCAATTCCCTGATGGAAGAGTGAAGGGAATCAATGATGTAATGCATATACCAGGTCTGGCTCAAAATTTACTTTCTGTTAGTAAGCTGAATGATATTTGAGTGCAATTTACATTCTCTGGAAATGGCTACAAGATGACTAGAGGCTCAATGGTGCTAGCAAGGGGTGCTCGTATTGGTACCTTGTATAAGCTGGATGCACATGTTGTGCAATGCAATAGTGTCTCTATAAAGTCACAAAAAGCTACTCATGGAGAAAAAGAGGAAAATGTTCCTGATAGTGCAAACTCTATGGAAGTTAAACTTAGTAGAAAAGACTATGCTCTGGCATCATAGGCTTGGTCACATTGGAGAAAAAGGATTAAAAACCTTGAAAAATAAAAACCTGGTTGAGGGGCTTGATGATTGTAATCTTTAATTCAAATTTTGTGAATATTGTATATATGGTAAACAACACTGTGTTTCATTTTACTCCAGTCCTCATAAATCTTCTGATTTACTTGATTACATTCATTATGATGTTTTTGGTCTAGTAAATGTTCCTTCTTTGTCTAAATCAAGATATTATGTATCGTTCATTGATGATTATTCAAGAAGGGAATTTGTATATTTTTTGAAAAGTAAAGTAGAAGTGTTCAGTCATTTTAAGGAATTTAAAAACCTTGTGGAAAATCAGACTGGAAGAAAAATAAAATGTTTAAGGACTGACAATGGTGGTGATTTTTGTTTTGATGAGTTCGAAAGGTATTGTAAAGATCATGGGATTAAAAGACATAAAACTACACCCTACACTCTGCAACAAAATGGAGTTGCTGAAAGGTTCAACAGGACAGTGATGGAAAGAGCATGGAGTATGCTAAGCAGTGTTGGCTTGGAGGAGAAGTTATGGGCTGAGGCAATTGCAACAACATGTTACTTAATAAACCGTTCTCCTAATTCCTCTCTTGTTGAGAAAACACCTTTGGAAGCATGGTCTTGAAAGAAGCCCTCTCTGAGACACATTTGTGTCTTTGGCTATAAGGCATATGCATATGTGCCAAATGAAAAAAGATTTAAATTGGAAAACAAGGTTGTTAAATGCATTTTTATTGGTTATAGTGCTGGCATAGAAGGATACAAGCTTTGGAATCCTGATACGGAGAAGGTTCTATATAGCAGAAGTGTTATTTTTTGTGAGTCGAAGCCTTCTACTTTGGATCTATAGTCAGAGACAAAATCAGAAGATAAAAAGGATGTAGTTGAAATTCCTTCGACACCAGATAAAGAGAAATTCAAAATTCAAAATGTACCTGAAACTGAGGAGAGCTCAAGTAGTTCTGAGAGTTTTGAAGAAGAAGATCAACCTCAGCCTCAGCCTATGAGGAGGTCAACACGTGAAAGAAAGCAACCTGATAGGTATGGGTTCTCTTTGTTAGATTCTACTTGTGCCTATGCTTTAATTTCTAGCATTGGTGAGCCTAGGACTGTGAAAGAGGCATTTAGAATGTTTGATTCAAACTGCTGGTTGGAAGCCATGAATAAAGAAATGGAATCATTAGAAAAGAATGATACTTGGAGTTTGGTGCCCTTGCCTGAAGGAAGAAAAGTTGTTGGCTACAAAAGGGTATTTAAAGAGAAAATAGGTCTAGATGGCAGTGTGGAAAAGTATAAGGCAAGGTTGGTTGCGAAGGGATATTCCCAGGTAGAGGGAATCGATTATGGAGAAATTTTTTCCTCCTGTAGCTAAGCTGACATCTGTAAGATTTCTCTTGTCACTTGCAGTAGCATATGACTTAGAGATTGAACAGATGGATGTGAAGACAACATTTCTTCATGGTGATCTTGAAGAAGAAATTTATATGTCCCAGCCTAAGCACTTTGTGGAAAAAGGTAAAGAAAAAACTGGTTTGCAAGTTGAAAAAATATTTGTATAGATTAAAACAATCTCCTAGAATGTGGTACCACAAGTTTGACACGTTTGTTTTTTCATTGGGGTTTGTAAGATTGAAATATGATCATTTTGTGTACTACAAAGCTAAAAATGATCGAGTTCTTATTATTGCTCTCTATGCTGATGATATGTTGTTCAGAGGCAATAGTAAGTTAATGATTTTTGATCTAAAATATTAGTTGTCTACAAAGTTCGAAATGAAAGATCTTGGTGCAGCCAAGTATATTTTGGGAATGGAAAAAACCAGGCACAAGAAGAGTAGAAAACTTTGGCTCAGTCAGAGAAAGTATATTAATATTGTTTTGGAGAGATTTTGTATGACTGATTGCAAGTAGCTAGTTGTTCCAGTTTTGCAGGGAACGAAGCTATCTGTTGAAGACTATCCAAAATATCCTACTGAGATAGAGGACATGACCAGAGTGCCTTATGCTAGTGTAGTTGGCAGTTTAATGTATGCAATGGTCTATACAAGGCGAGACATTTCCCAAGTGGTGGGAGTACTTAGTCATTTTATGGAAAATCCTGGAAGGACACATTGGGATACTGTGAAAAGGGTGTTTAGATATCTGAAGGGCACTTTAGAATATGCTTTGTGTTACCATGGAAATTTGGTTGAATCTCAGAGGACTCTCAGTATTCGAGGATATAAGGATTATGATTGGGAAGGGGACATTGATAATAGAAGATCCACTAGTGGATATATTTTCATTATGAATGGTGGTGCAGTTAGTTGGATGAGTAAGCGGTAGGCTGTAGTCGCTTTGTCCACTACAGAGGTAGAATACATGGCAGCAACACATGCCTGTAAAGAAGCAATCTGGTTAAAAAATTTGTGCTCTAACATTGGGTTTGATGTAGGAATAATTACAATTTACTGTGACAGTTAGAGTGCTATTTGTTTGGCAAAAAATCCTACTTTCCATGCCAGGACGAAACATATTGATGTGTAGTATCATTTTGTACAAGATATGGTGGGGGATGGAAAGGTCTCTTTAGAAAAAGTGGATACTTTGGAAAATGTTGCAGATGCATTGATGAAACCAGTGAGCACATATAAGTTTAGGTGGTGTGCCAATTTGATGGGCCTCAGTGCCCATGAATTTCAGTAGTTTTGGTGTGCTCTAGAGGTGTCAGTAAGATCTTCATCAAGTGGGAGATTGTTGGAAAATGTGCCTCAAGCTTACTAACATGAAACTCCTAAAAGGGAAAAGTTAGTGAGACCCTCTAGAAGTCTTACCGACCAACAACTATGTTCTAAAATTTTGAAGTTCTCAGATCATCGAGACTTTGGTTTTGTCTTGCTGACATGAGTCATCAACAAGACATGTTGATTGCCATGAAGATTGCTATATCTTTCTATCCAGGCAGACCTCTTGTCGACTGGTTGGTTCTTGGTGATCATCAGGGAGACTCTTGGCGACGAGTGGTATCGGGGAGAGGCATGAACATTTAGAATAACTCATTCTGATAGAGTAGGTCTCGCCAATAGTTTAGCTTTCAGTATGAACTCTTGGTGATAGCTTTTCTCTTGTCGACTGTTCTGTGATCATTATGACCTCTTGGCGATAGCGTTCCCCTCTCGCCAATGAATTGTTTGTGAACTGTTGATGAATCTCCACGCGATGAACTTCGGTGTAACCTCTTGCCGATGGTGTTGCTCTTGCCAATAGACTAGTTGCAGTAATATGAACTGTTAGGTATGTCTTCGATGTGATCTCCTGCTGATGACTATTGGTCTCATTGACAGACAGGTGTTTTCGGTGAGAACTCTCGCCAATGGTTTTCCTCTCACCAACAAGTATGAACATTGGTATGACATAAAGTTCTATAAGACTCTTAGCGATAGTGAAACTCTTGTCGATAGTTTTGTATAAGTTGTATTTGTGTTTGCTATGATGTCTCGTCGATAGCGGTGGTCTTTCTGATGGTGTTGTGATCAGGCATTGGGGAGACACAACCTAGTGTCTCACCGACATGCGATACAATTTGAATGCCTTGACTGAATGTCTATCCTACATGGTCTGTTTTGAGCCAATTAGAGAAGCAGAATGTGAACCGCTAGCAGTTGGATTGTTGTGACCGTTCCTATGTGGAAGGTGAATAGATTGTGAGGAGAACGATTATGCTCGGGCAATGGCGGATGATGATGAACAGAGAGTGTGTAACAACGATGTGTTGCTCATTTTGAATATGAATTGTTCTAAGTGAATTCATTGGATGTTTTTGAGAGAATTTTTGTACAAGGTTGATCAAGAAGTTATGCTGTTGTAAAAATTGACATCAGAAAGTGAAGTTGTTCTCTGTATGTAATTTTCTTATTGTAATATGAAGAGGCTTTTCTTGGTGTTTTGGGTTTTTCTCTCGTAAGGGTTTTCCCACGTAAATATGGTGTCCAATTGTGTATGTTCATTTCTTTATTTTTGTTATTTCTTTGATGAGTATCTTAATTGAACTATAATTGCAAAATTTAAAGTCACCTCTGCATTCTTCCCTGAGGTTTTGACGTTAGAGAGTTTTTTCTACACCTAAGCTTTCCTTACAATCCTTAAAATCTGTCAACTTGTCAATCAACAAACCATCATCATCATCATCCCCTTTTTGTATGAATTCCCTCAATCTATTATCCCATTTTTATTTCAACTCTTCAAGGGGAAGACCATATTTAATAGGGATATCTCCATTTATAATCATGTCTATAGTAGCCTCAAATTCTACTAGTTGGTCTGCCAAGTCTTTCCCAACTTGTTGCATATGTCCCCTGTGTTCACAAATGAATGAGGATTTGAAAGTGACGATGTTCATTATCTTGATAAAATTCAAATTATCATCATCCAAAATTGCCTGCTTAATGAGTACTTGTTGAGGCAAGTTGCTTATATCTTTTAGTTTCTTCATATAATTCCTATACTCCTATTCCTGTTTCCATGTTTCTTCAACATACTTAGTTATAGCATTGATCAATTCCAAAGCATCAGTATGTATCTTATGTCCTTTAGCAAGAAACTCTTCAACCTCCTTGTTTAGCTAATCAATCCAATTTTCCATCATACCCACTTTTCTTCTCATTTTGGTGAGATCATCAACCTCTTTCTGACTTAACAATAAAGGTGCTTCAAGAGTAGATGACCGCTCTAAAATGGGAGAAGCTAATTCCTTCAAAAATATACGCATCTTGAGCCTTAAGCTCATCCTTAACCTGTTTATATTTTATCATCCTTGACTTGGTAGTAGATGTGGCAATATCAAGCAAGTTGATTTGTTGATTCCTAGTCCGCTTTCCCAAATTTGCATTGCTCACCTGGTAGTCACTCAATTGCATTTCTCATTCATCCTTATCAACTAGGGGAGTAGCATATTCTACAATGAGATCTCAATCATCTGTTAGTTTCATGGCATGAATTGTCCCAGACTTTTTCTTTGGCTTTTCCTTTTTAATTTCCTTCATCATATCTTCCCAATTTAGAGGTTGGGGTTGCAACTATGGCCTCTTCTCAAGATTTAACTTGAGCCAAGTGGGAGCTGCAAGGGGAGTAATCATTTGATGTGAAGGAGGAGGTGTCAGGGAAGGAGATGGCACCATTGTCACCGTGGGCTATGTGGCAGCCTCTTGCTATTGTTCCTTATCTTCCTTTTCCTTGGCTAACCTATCAACTTCAACCCTTCTTTTCAATTCTTCTTGTTCTTCCCTCTTTTTTTCTTCTTCCTCTAACCTCCTTTGTTCCAACAAATTCTCTTTCCTTTTCCAACTCCTTAATTTTCTACATTAGCCTAGATTGTTCTTCATTGATGCAGGCTTATTCTTCTTCATTAATCCTCTATTGCAGAAGATCCTACTATTCCTTCTTCCTTCTAGCTATCTCCTCATCCTTGAATTTTGCTTCAAACTCTTCTCTTTCTCTCTGATGTTGAGCCTTTTCTTCTCCTAGTTCCTTAACCTTTTGCAACAAGGCTAATTTTTCCTTTTCAACCTTTGCCTTTTCCTTAGATTCCTTTTGCAACAGATCATTCTTCTATTTCTATAACCTTTCCAATTATTCAGCCTTTGCTCTTGTTTCAAGCTCCTACTACCTTTGTTGTAAAATAAAATTTCCATCCTCTTCACTAGCCTTGGACTCTCTCAATTGGGTAGCCACTTCTTGATCTTCTCTCATTTTGACTTGCTCAATACTTTGAGATGAAGCCCGCTTGACAGTTTCCAAGAGCTCCTCTTGCTCTCCTGGAATTAAAACATGTTCCTCTCCAATGTACTTAACATCCTCAGTTGTAACTACTTGGGCTCGCCCCCCATCAGACTTGGTGGCCTTAGAGTCGGATCGAACATCATGAATTTCCACTTTGTGCTCCATTTACTTCAATGTTGCAGCCTCCTTATGGAGATCCCCTGTAGACATATCTTTAGTGGGTCCATTTGTGAGGGTTATTTGAGATGCAGTGCCTACTCCAACTTCACTTGTTGTATCTTGTGGATCTTGAGGGAGCTGTATTTCTTGAATAGGTATTTCAAGTTCAACATCTTTTTCCATGCTTGGGGGATATTTCTCAAGTTTTTCCTCAGGAGTTATCCTCGTTCTGGTTCTATATTTTTTAACTTCCCCTACTTTTCTTTTCTTTGTGGTTTGGGCCATAGGTTCAATCAGCTTTAAGGTGACCTATTGGAGACTCCTATCCACCACTATCCTAGAAATCTTGCTAATATCAATATTTTCTTTTTCATCTCAGTTAATGGGATCCAAATTCTTAGTGCCCTCCTTGTTGGTTTCATAACCAGGGTCCAATAAAACATCATCATCAATCAATGCATCTGGTATATTCTCCTTAACTCCATATTCAATCATTTGAGGGATGGTAAGCCTCTCATAACCCTTTTTCCTTACCTCATATTAATCTTGTAGTTTAGCCCAAATTTTTTCCAATAGGTTATGGTTTTTAGGAAATAAGGGAGCATACAGGTTATTCATCTTACCCCAAGGATCAAAATACTTCTAGGATTTTTACAATCCCAAGCTCATGCCATTTATCTTTGTGCACACCGCCTTTGTAGCTATAATGCGGGAGCAAGTGTAATATCCCAACTTCATTGGGAAGTTGTGACTACCCGACTTGTGCTTATCACCAAATTTGTCATTTATTTCTACTGCTTGGTATACAAATTCCATCAAAACCATTTTGTCACTACAACACCTTGGAAGTTTGTGGGGGTGTGCATCAAACCCAACCAATCTAAAATATGTCAACTTGGGGTATTGGATATACCAATTCTCCTATTCAACAATAAAATCCATGACCTGTCTACTTAGCCTATACCTTGCATCTCCTGTAAGTTGATTGATGATAACATAGAGGAAAGCATCATTGACTGTCTAGTAGTGTGGCTCAGATGCCTTCAAGGTCAACTGATCATAATGCTCTCATGCCTTCATCTTCCCTAGGGATTCTCCCAATGTACCCACTATATGCAAGCCTGGATACCTACCCAATCTTATAGTTGAGTATACCACATATGATGCCATGTAGAAGGTCCTAGTTTGGTGTACTTGGAGCATATGATTAAGTAGGTTGTCAGATAGCACCTTCCCCCAATCTATGAACTACTTACCATCTAATATTGCATTGATGAAGGGGAACATCCATTTCTCAAAAGCTTGAGAGTCCTTTTTCCCAAATACTCTGGATAACATCATGATCATATTAGAAATCTCCTTATAAAAATATTTCCTTTTTTAATGGTTGAGAACTTTGGTCAAAAACTTATTTTCTATCTTTAGCCATTTTTTATTCATATAAGCCATTTTTTGTTCATATAAGCTCTATTCACATCCTTGTTTCTATTAAACATCATCAATTCCTCTGTCTCGATCATCATTTTGGGATCGGCATGACCTAAAGTGTTGAACATAAACCTCATAATTTGAGGAGAAAAATCAATAATGTCATTCCCTTGGGAATCAATGCATTTTCTTTGTATAGGGTTGTAGGTTCCTACTACTGTCAATATGAGTTTTGGGCTCTGAACTAAGATAGGAAGAAGGGTAACATGTGCTAGGTCGGATTGAGCTATCCTTTGGGACCTTGGAGATGCATCTTCTGAGAAGACATCCTGTGTTAGTTCACTCAAGTCAAATTTCCCCAACATGGTAACAATAACCTCCACCAGATCAGATTCAATATTTGTTGGCACCGAGGTGTCTTGGTACTTATACTTCATTATATAAGGGAGTTGTTCAGGTTTCACCTTCTTACCTTTTCCCCCTTTTGAACTGTTAGCCGTCTGCCCTTCCTTTGGTGGAATCTCTTCCCTTGCTTTAGACATGATTTAATCTACAAAATAATCTTTGAAAAGCTCACATAAAACAATTGAAATGTTTAAATTTCATATTCATTCATACTTCCCCTTCAAAAATACTTAGCCAAGTTTTAGAGTTTTCCAGGATCAGGATCGGGGCCAAGATAGGAAATGAAAACTCAAAATAGCATAGGCGGGGTCGAGATCGGAGTTGAGACATAATCGGGGTCAGAAAACATTTTGAAATGGACACTCTGGCAAACGTTTTATGAGATAGATTCATCCCGTGATCTGATCCCACAAAAGGTGAGTGCTTAGGATCAGGATCTGGAAGATATTTGAAACAATGAATCAGTAACTTTGCTCAAGGTAGTGTCAAAGTTGAGTCCAACTCAATATAAGGTAATCAAGATCATAACCTTTCTAGGCATAGGTCACGCAACCACCATAACAGAGTCAAAACCCTAGTTTTTAAAATTTAATCATTTTCAAAACCTAAGGTATGAAACTTGAGGTCAAACTCCATGAATATCACAAAAATGGTTGGGGAGGGTTTATAAAACAAAATTTTACCAACTTGTGAAAGTTTAAACCCTCAAAAAAGAGAAACCCTAGTTCACCACTAGGGCATAGTGGCACCATGCCACAAAGCCATGAAAAGCAAGGTGACAAGAAAAATGAAAGACAAGAAAAACAAGCAAGCCCAAGACAAAACCAAAGACTAGAGCAAAAACTTAAAATGATAACACACAACAAGGAAGAAAAATAGAAAGAGAAAACATGTGAACGCGCGAGGAACAAAAAAGAAAAATAAAAACGAGGAACAAACAACTAAGGAAAAGAAATAAGAAGACCCCCTACCTTAGAGATGCTTCAAAAGACACTTGTATCCACTTGAATCCACATGTCTGTGATTGAATCCTATGCCCCTTAAGTTTTCCCTCATTCTGCTTCACTAAATTAACTAGTTAATTGCATTATGAGTGAAATAAAGCTTGATCTGGGATTAAAATACCTTTGCACGTGTGAGGGAATCTATGATAAATGCGGTAGGTCTGGTGTGGGATTAGGGATAGATATAGAACACATCATCCAAGCAACTTGCAGGGCATGGTCATGATCGAAGTTGAAACAAAAGTTGGAACTTTATGAAAGTTCCATGTTCCATTCCTATTCCAATCATGATCCCACACAAAGGACACAAACACAAGACAAAGAAAACAAAGACACTGGGATCAAAACAAAAACTGGCCCCAACAACAACAAGTAGAAGAAGGCAAACAAAAGAAAAAAGGAAGCAGAATCAGAATCAGAACCAAAACCAAACTTGGAAATTTTGTAAAAAATTTTGAGTTCCAGTTTCGTCTTGAGCATGATTCTGACAAAACAAGAAGGAAAAAGAAAAAAATGAATGGAGAAAAGGGGAATGGAATTAGGGAAGAAACCGGATCCCAGAAGAAAAACAAAGGAAAATAAAAACACTAGGCAAGCCAACAGGGTTTGGATCGAGATGGAAATTAACTCTGGAGCATTCAAAATGTTCCACATTCAGGTTCTGCCCCACTTCCGATCCTGAAAAAAGGAAGGAAAATACAAGGGAAAGGAAAGCAAAAGGAACGCAAGGAAGAAAAAAACTCCATGATCCCAAGACAAAGAGAAGGGAAAAGAAGAAAAAACCCACAAGAGCAAAGAAAGAAGTGGGGACCCGATTTCAAGTGAAGGGAAAAAATGGGGGTGGTTATGCAAGGTGTAACAACTAGCTTTATTATAATTTGGTTGTGTTGGCCTATTATAATGCTAGTTATCACATTCAACAAGGCTTCACTCTGCTCATTCCATAGAGCACTCTCAACATTTAAAAGATCTTAAAAAAAATTAATAGCTTCCTTATTTATAGCAGCTTGGTCTGTGAGTATAACACCATCTCACCCTTTGAGCTCAAAATTATGTTTCTACTTCATCTTACTTTAACTAAACTATAAAAAAAATTCGTATTACGATCACCTTTCAATCAAAACTCCTGAGATTTTTGCCTCCAAAATATTTCTTCTCACAATAACACCTTAGCATATTGTTCATTCAAAATCCGTTCTTGATCAAAATCCACCCCACTCATTCCTTTAGCTAAAATATGTTCATGCAGTTGCTCTTGCTCATCCTCTGATCTCCACTTTTCATCAAAGATGTTCTTGAAATGTTGTTGATTCCATTCACAGAGCTTAACCTTTACAAATTGTAACTTTTTGAAGAAAATGAAAGTTGTAGACACTCGAAATATCCTAATTGATATCATGCACTCGATTCAGATTAACTAACTTCTATTCTTCCTTGATCATTTCTTTACTAACCAATTAATTGAATAATCTTTATTTAATTAATTCATCAAAATTCTTCCTTTAATTGAATAAACGAACTTGATTTAATTAAATCCTAAAGTTCTCTATTTGATTAAATAAATCAACTTTATTTAATTAAATCCTAATGTTCTTCATTTAATTGAATAAATCAAATTTATTTAATTAAATTACTAATCTTCCAATATCCTCTCATTTGATTTAAATAAATTCAAGCATCTAAATCAAATGTCACCAATCAAAATAATTTCATCTAAGTTAATTAATCCTAGATTAATTAGTTTCTAACACTAATCCTCCATTCCTCTAGCTTTTGCAAGTTGCACATGTAAATCAATTTATTTGATTTACTAATTCCCCTTATTTTCATTCTAATATGGCATATTCTTGGAATATTCCACTTATTTGAATTCTCCCTCCCAAAGGATTTTTGTCCTCCAACTTGGCATTAAAAGCTCTTACATGTCCTCTCCTTGATCCAACTTGGCATTAATTCCTCTTACATCTCTCCTTACACAAGCCAACTCTTGAAATTCAAATTTCACCTACATGCATTTAAAATGCACATTGTTCAAAATGTGCTCTACTCTCCTTCATTAGCATGTTGACAAGTGGCACAATGCCATTGGTCCCTTCTTTAATCCCACATTCATCCTATTCTTCACTCTTCAATCCTTCTTCACTATAAATAGAGGCCTTCTCTATTGATTTGGGATCCACAAGTTGACACAAGTTTATGCAAGTTTATTATCCATAATTTCATCCATATTTTCATCCAAGTCAACATAGAATTTATCATTCATAGCTAGGTTATTGGAATTTTGCATCAAGAATCACACATCTATCATCAAGCTTATCAAGGGATTGGGAAAGGGCTTCTTTCCACATCAAAGAAGCACCAATTCCCCCATGGGATGCTGGTTTGAGCATTTAGAATAGAATTTCATTAGTAGTTTATTTGATTACTTTACTTTGATTCCATGTTCTTGCATTTGAATGAATTTAATGGGGAATGCTTGTTTACACTTGTTTAAGGACTAATGTTTGCTTGTTTGTCCATGTTTGAGCAGGTTTAGGAAAAGCATTCTACATTTGGCGCTAGAAGGAGGGCCAAAATCTCAAAATTAACACAATTTTTTTGGGTCAATTCTACTATTGTTTTTCCATTTTTTATTCTTTCAGGACACAATAATGCTGAGGAGGACAAACATCGATGCTATCAGTCTAGCATCCCTACATCTGCAACCAAAGGGCAACGCTGTAGTGATTTTCCTAGGACCAGATCAGTCAAATTCCAAAGGGCGATGCTAGAGAAAATATCGATGTAAACACGGTCTCTGTTTTTCCACAGAGTGATGTTGATGCTCCAAATAGTGATGCCTTTGTGGATTACGACAATGGGTTGGGGTAAAAGGTCAATTTTCAAATTTATTTTAACATGTGCCTTTTTTTTACTTCCTTAGACCATTGACCTATTTCATGGCTCTATTTTTGTAGGTTGATCAACTTTTTCATGTTAGGTAATCAAGAAGGAAAAGAGGAAACAAAGGGAAGGCCTCTTATGACACTATTTCACGATTATAACAAGTGTTTTTTAACACTTTAGGGATACTTATAACCCAATCTTTGGAAATCTTGCTATCTTTCAACTTAGGACTCAAATACATTTCGTTTGGGCTTTAGAAAGAACACACAAAGGGTTAAAAAGAACATTAGAAACTCACTAGATTTGATTTTGGGTCTTAAAAATTGAACAAAAAACTTCAAACACTCAAATTTGGTGCTATAAAAAGAACACATTTATTGCTTTTGAGGTCTAAAATGAACATGTGCTTATCTTGTTTTGTAATCCTTTTTACAAGTTAATACCATTGAAATGCATATATAGTTCTCTCACGCTTCACGGCGATCTTGAGAATCAAAAGCATTTTAGTGATATTAGGTTGTCTAAAAGATTGCCTCCACATTTCAAATTTGGGCCCATAAAATTAAACAAAGCTTGCTAGTGTGAGAAAAGACATTGCATGTGTTCTCTCTTTATTCACACAAACAAGGATTGATCGAACTATGAATGTACTTACTTGCTATTTTTCACCTTTAGAGGGCCTACCTTGGTGGGAAAAAGTTCTAACCCCAAGGGAATGACCCAAGCAATAACAAGCATAAGCTAGGATCTTCCGAACCACTATACAAATTTGTGGTTGCAAGGAAAGTTTGCAATCAACTAAGTGATGCATGATAGCTCTCCCCCAGTATATTTATGATGCATAAAGCCCTTGTTCTAAGGGTTGGGAGACCTCTTGAGGGAGTTTATCATTGTGTCCTTTGAACCAGATGCCCTTATTATCAACCATTGTGTAGTAGCTAAAAATCTCAATATTTGTTGGCGTTAGGAGGTTAGACCTCCTGAGCCGTCCCACATATTTATGATTCTTTGTAGAGATGAAAAGTTTGTCATCGGAGATTCATGAGAACTGAAGCTTGGCTGACCCGTAGAAGTGAGTGCTATGGAGGGGAGCTAGTGTGGTCAAGATTCTAATCATTCGCTCTGAATAAGCACAGCTGGATTTATCCAAGTGGGAATTCAACAAATGTTTTCTTTTCCATCCCGGGGTTGTGCAATTTTTGAGTCAGCTAAATGCATTGCTTGGATCCAAAATCTTGAAAACAAACATTCAACAAGGTCATCAAATTTCATACCTTTAGAAGAAGAAAATACCTTTGAAAAGTCCAAGTATTACTGCTTGTCCCTAGGCATTCTATCCTTAGAGGCTTCTATGTATTTGGATTTATATCTCAATTTTCTCTCTCTAAAGTCAACATCAAGGAACTATTGCCTTGATTCTCTTGATTCCCACATAATGGACCTTGTGGGATGAAAAGAAATTGAGACATAGACATTTAATTGAAAAGTTAAGCAAGAAAGTGTTTGTGGTAAAGAGTACTCATTAAGCAAAGATAAAAGACAATTGAACCCCACACATTTGTTTTCTCAAATGATTTCCTGCAAGATCAAAGTTCCAAAACCAAAGTACATCAATCGTCACAAATTTCTTAGTCCAAGAAATCTCAAGAAACGTCAGTCTATGCTTTACGAAGTTAAGGAAAGATTGGTCTATAACTTTTACAAATGTGCATCAAAAGACAATCCCAATTTGTATTTGTTCTATTATTGCCAAAATCCAAGTCTTTTCCAATGTTTTGAGTATCTCACTTTGTAGGGTTGAAAGATCCTTGGAATTATAGCATGTTCTTCAATACCTAGGTCTTGTAAACAAAAGCCTCTCTAAGGTCACTTAGGATCAAAATCAACACTTTCATCCATCCTCAAAACATCTATAAATAAAAAACCATCTCACAAACAACTCTTAGAAATCTTGGATAAATCCTCCATGATAGACTTTTGGAAAATCCTTCAAATCAAAATCAAAATCATCTTGTTTGACTAGGTGTGTGTAGATAAATCCTTCTTCATACACTTAGTTAAATTATCACCTTGTGGACAAGTTTATTCCAAGACAACATCTAACCTCTTGGAGTTTATGAGTTCATTATCAAATCCAAATCAAATCTAAATCAAATCTAAGTCAAATCAAATCAAATCCAAGTCAAATCAAATCGAATCAAATCCAAATCAAATCCAAAGTCCAAAAGTCTAGCATCTCCTTCAAGGTTTCTTAAAAGTTCAATCATTCACATCATCCATCTTTCATTATCTCATCACCATCCTTTGATCCTTAACATCTTAGATTTTCTATTTTTGTACCTAAAGTTTAGACCAATCTAAGGAGTTAGAGGTTCACCTCCCACATTCCTAAAAATTGATCCTTATTTTATGGTCCAAACTAGATCTCGACACAAGAAGAACATGTAAACAAACAAAGAAACATCCACTTCAAGTGACTTGAGTCAAACTGCACTTAAAATCAACCCCGTTGGATCTAGCAATCCCCCACTCCACCTTCCTCAACTACCACAAGATCTTCAAGAGGAAGGTTTCCAAGTGGAGGATATCACCAACAATGTCCTAGGAATGACTCAAGATGAAATCATGGAAATGGTTCAAAACCCCAAAAATCACAAAATTTTCAACACAATGTTGAGGCTTAATCCTCTTCATAATACGTGCTAGAATTAGAAAAGGAAGGGGCTAAACTCCCTTTTGATTATGATGTGAGCACTATTGTGGAAAAAACTCTTGAGAATATGCCACTTGTACTATTCACACCACCTTTTCAAAACATCATTCAACCCATCCCACAACCAACATCATCTCACGCTCCAAGTCAACCCATGGTTACCAAGGGGAGTTCATTGCTTCATGCTCTTCAAACACATCCCCTTATAAATAACCAAGACTTGGATGCAAACACCATCTTGGGTCAACCAAATACCATTCCTCAAAACCCAAAACATCCATACGTTCCACTCGTCTTTCATGACACCAACAATCCATCTACTTTCTCCGCATCACCGACATATTCCCATAACATGAAAGTCTCTCTCCCTATGACTTCACAAGGAGAAGGGGGACTATTTGGACAAGGGGGAATATTTGATCCCTCATCATAACTTTCTCAAGGAAACACACCACCAATATTCCCACCATTTCCCCCTCTACCATTAACATCCACACCAATCCTTGTTTTAGGGAAACCCCCTTTACAATTCCTTAATCAACCAAATCAAAGCAATCCTCTAGTCATGAATCAAATCAGCGTACCAAATCCTTCGATCATGCCATTGATATCGTAACACCAAGTGGAGAAAATCCAAACAATACAATCAATCGTTGCACCATCTATAAATGTGGTCTCCCAAGGACCTAGCATATCAACTACACCACCTACCACACAAACCCTATTGTCACCCAAATGACACCTCAAAAAACTCTCATTACAACATCTCACACCATTCCAAATCCTCCACCTTTGTCACCGAAACCAAACATGGCAAAGCAATATAGTATCACACTGTAAGCTACCCAACAAGCCTATTAGAAAGCATTCCAACAATTTCAAGCTCAACAAGCCACACAAGTTACACAACAAGTTGCTCAACAAGCATAGGCACAATAAGACATACAAAAATCACAACAAGCTGTCTAAGTGCAAGCTCAAGATTTATTACAACAACAAGTTGCACAAGCACAACAAGCCGCATAGGTTGCATAAACTACACAGGCTACCCAAGCTACATAAGCCACCCAACAAGCTCAAGCTCAAGAAAAATATCAATATCAAGCCCAACAAGCTCAAGCGCAAGCACAATACCAAGCACAATAACAAATAGTTCAACAACAATCTTATCAACAAGCTTTGCAACAATACCAAGCACAACAAGAAACATCTTAGCAACTATCCCAACAACAAGCATTGTTGGCACAATAGCAGCAAGACCAACAACAAACGTTGTTAAAACAACAACAATTGTAGGAATACCAACAAGCTTTGGTGGCACAACAAAATCTACAATAACCTCCCATACAAAACACCCTACCTATCACTGAAACAATCAAATCGCTTGAAAACATGTTCATCCCACCACCCGATCTGCAAAATGATGTGTCTACACAAATCAAATTTCTCTCACAACAAGTGTTAGACCTACAATCTGAAAAAATGATAAAAAGCTAAGAGAATTTGTGTCCTTATCCGTTCGATAGAAGCATTGTGATGGTTCCATTCCCAAAAGGGTTCGAGATACCTAAATTTGACAAATATCATGGGACTGGTAACCCTGAAGATCACATTAGGGAATTTCATGTGCACTATATGGAAGTTGCATACAATGAAACGCATCTAATGTGACTATTCCCTCGAAGTTTGGTTGGACCAAAAATGGAATGGTTCTCTTGCCTTCCTCTTGGAATAATTTTTTTTTAAGAAATTGTGGATGCATTCATAGAAAACTACGCATTCAACATAGGAATGGATGTGAGTCTAGAAGAACTATTTTCTCTCAAACAAGCTAAGGGGGAAACATTAGCATGCTTCTTACAATGATGGCGATCCAAGTCCAATAGGAGCAAGTGGACTATGCCCGAAGAACAAAAAATATGTACTATCATCACCAATCTTGAAGGAACCTTGTCCTTCCATCTGAAAATGCAATGCATCACCACATATAACCAGTTGATCCCCAAGGAGCTCAACATCGAAAGATCCCTTATTGCACAAGTGGGGACACCTACTTATTAAGACAACTGCCCATCAACCAGTTATAACAAAAAGACCTCACACATGGGAAAAGAACAAGAATGTTACTAGTGATGGTGTAGTTGATGCCAAAAATTTTATCAGTGCCCCAAGTCAAAACACATAATCAGATCAACAATTTTAATCCAATCACTGAAACAACACACAAGCCAATGTAGTATCACAACAACCCAACAATCAAGTAGTCAATAATCTGAATAATCAAGGGGGACCACCCCCACAGAACAAGTATCCCCCCAAACAAAAATACACACCTCTTGGGGAATCAATCAAATCTATCATGATAAGACTGGTACAAGAGAATCTCAGTAAAATCCCCATTTATGAGAATTATCAAGAGCCCTAAGTGAAATCACCATGGTATAATGAAAATCACCTTTGCGACTTTCATAAAATCAAGGGGCATTCGAGTGGTATGACCTTGGCTAAGAAACTGTTGAGGACTGGGTACTATTGTCCTACAATGGAGAAGGAGGCTCACGACTATGTTTGAAGGTGTTTGTAGTGTCAATAGCATGGGGATCTCATCCATGCACTAGCCCAGGAGCTCCACCCAATCATTACACCTTGGCCCTTTTCATAATGGGGGCTCGATCTCATTGGTAAAATCACTCCCACCTTGTCTAGTGGCATAAGTTCATTATCACTACCACAAAGTACTTCAAGAAGTGGGTAGAGGTCATTCCCATGACCTATATTATAGGGAAGTAGATTTCCAAGTTCATCTTGAACTACCTAATTTTCCGCTAAGGTGTCCCTTAATCCATTATCTGAGATAATGGGACACCTTTCAAAAACTAGCATGTTTGAGACTTGTGCCAAAAATTCAATATCCAACATTGCTTTTCTACTCCATATTACCCCAGGGAAACGTCCAAGTTGAGGCTACCAATAAAACTATCTTGAAAATCCTAAAGAAAATAGTCAATGAAGTTGGTTGTGACTGGCACCTATAGCTGAACCCTGCCTTATGGGCCTACCAAATGAGTATCTGCACACCTACAACTGCAACCCTATTCTCCCTGGTCTAAAGATTAGAAGCCATCCTTCCCATTGAGATCAAGCTCCCATCCTTGAGAATATCATTGTAGAATCACATCACTGATCAAGAATATCAGGTGTCACGATTGAACGAGCTGGAACTACTAGATGAGAGGCGCATGGATGCCTTAAACCATTTGCAAGTCTACCAAAAGAGTCTCAAGAGGAGCTACAACAAGAAGATCAAGAATCAGACCTTTCAAGTTGGAGAGCTTGTATTGAAGGAGAATCAAAAAAATGTACCAAATTCAGATAGCAAGGGAAAGTTTGAACCCAATTGGTTGGGACCCTTCATCATCACAACAAGCTGCAAATCAAGAGCATATAAGCTATCTACACCCAAAGGTGAGCCTCTTTAGGAGCCTATCAATAGCTCCCATCTCAAAAAAAAATATGCCTAAAATTTCCAAGGTGTAAATTCAAAAATACAAAAAAATAAAAAAAAATAATAATCCAAAAAAAAATAGAAAAAGGATTGAAAATAGTAAAGAAAAAAATCATCCTCTAGTGAAAACCACTTCAGTGGCACTTTGGCAAGTACCTTGGTGAAAACCTGGAAAACAAGCACCTTGTGTAAATAAGCACTTTCCATCCTGTTAGCTCTCAAAAACGTAGGCGGAATGCCTCAAGAGACTGCCAATCTCGTGATACGTTTTAGGGTAATAGACAAGGTCAAAAAAAATTAACCTTCTACTCTTCAAGTGCTCCTAAACCTAGGCGGGTGTACCTTTTTGAATGAAGCAAACTTGACTTATGATTATGTCTATTACAATGACTTGTCCAAAATGGCAAAGGGAGGTGAACAAATGAAATCAAACTTGATAACAATAGTAATCTTCTTATCTAAATCCTAAAATGTTCAATTAATAGATGTAAAGAAACTGAATGAATCCAAATGATGAAGTACAAAGACCAGTGCCTTATTGGGTATGCGGAGTCAAATGAAATCGAGATGAGCAACACTTCTTTAGAGAAAACTCAAATTATTTGGCATATATTCTTGTTTACAACTTGTATAAACATGCAAGACTGTGATTACTAAGCTCTACTTTAACAATCCAAATGAATCTCTTTGATTGCTATGATCAACTAAAAGGATTTTATCTTTACTTGAAAGAACCAATCAATTAACCACATAGATACAACAAATGTGCACTGATGAATTGAATATAAAATTGTTACATCAATTTAAACAAACATAAAGAATCCATCTTGGAGATAGCTTAGCAGTACTTCCATTAAATTCAATAAATAATTGACACCAGAAATGTGCAGCAACATCAATTGACTTTCATAAATACCTCCATTTTGAAAAAATGCATCATAGTCTCTGATTTGAGAATATTTATTCTACTGTATCCATCATCTACCTACTGTATCAACAATCTAATAGCTCCTCCTCCATTTACAATCACAAGATGCATATTTATACACCAGCATCAGAAAAGCATATCACATTGAGATCCTAGGTCGGCCTACTGCTGAATTCAGGCTCATCTCATGTTGGCCTACAATGAGATTTAAGCATTCACATGTCAGCCATAGTGTTTGAATTTTTGTTAATGATCGTCACTGCAACAGTCGCCAAGACATCCCTATAAGTATGTCGAAGGAAACTATATCACTGTCAGTCACCCCCTAGTTCTCTGAGTTTCACCGTGACCCATCAGAGTCAGTGAGATATCTCATAGATCGCCTAATGTTTCCTCAAGATGTGTTCCTTCATCCATCCTGAGTCACTGAGACAAGAGCACACTGTCGCCGAGATATGTCTTTCATTCGCCTTCACTAAGACAATTCATAGTCGAGGAGACGCTATATAGATCACCCATGTTTCACCGAGAGTCTTCATTTTTTGTGTATCACTGTGACCTTCAACCGTCAAGGAGACCTCTCATAGAGCACGCTATGTCATACCGAAAGTCTTCATACATCCAGTGTTTCGCTGAGAAAAATCAATTCCTATGCCGACATAGTCCATATGTATTCCATCGGTGAGACCCACTTGAATTCGCTAGGACTTACTCCGAAGTCACATTAGTCTCACCGAGATGCATTTTGATAGAAACTCCTTGTGTAATATCTGCGAGACCGAAGGTCACTCGCCAAGACCTCTCTTCGATAACTCTAACTCTTACTGATATGTATGTTTCCGCCATCGATCGGTGTAACAATTCAAACTTGCCAAGACTCAATGCTGATGAAGGGTCTTTCACACCGATAAACCTCCTCATGTATTAGTCGGTGAGACCCGACCCATTCGGGGAGACCTCACGCCAGTGAAAAATACTCTTGCCGATAGACCTTTCCTCTGTCGCCAAAACCACGTGAATGTCTTGCCGATAAATACCCATAGGTGAATGTCAATCACCATGACAACAAAAACGTCTTGCCAATAGTCAACATAGACATTTATCATAAAAATGGATCAGGGAGACCCCGATATTGTTATGCCGATACGAACTGCAATGTAAAATATTTAGTCATAGATGATTTTATGGGGCTAAATGGGAAAAATATGCTCGTGATAGGACTCGTTTGGAAAATGCATGGGTATGAACAACATGAAAATTATTAGAATTTTACAGTTCCAATAGTGGCTCTGTCTGGGGATGAATGATAGTAAGATCATTGCAAGGATCTAGATCTTTGGGTGAGCAGACCAGACACAAAATGAGCAAAATGGGAATGGACAAGTAGCAGTGACCATAATGGAAATGGAAATGAATGGAAAATGAATGAAAAAATGGAAGTGAACCAAAACCCTAAACTATTGTGCATGGAAAAGAATTTTAAAGAGGATTAGCAAAAGTTGTCCATGCACTGGCAACCCTTAATCCTCTATATTTCAACTTCATCAGTTTTGAACTGTTACGGTCTAAAACTCAAACCATATTTTCCCCTGTCAAATGCCTTGTTTTTCCTTGAGTTCATCAGATTCCTCCTGAAGACATTCATGCAACCTTCCTTGTCATTGTTATCGAAAGTTCTTAGAGAATCATCATGCTCGGTTTGGCCCTGAATCCCAACACCATTCAGTAATTCGAATTCTCTCTCATTGTTATGAATTGTGAAACATTCTCCCAGTTGTACTAAAAATTCACCATCAAAATGCTTCTCTCGAGAAACAAAATGTTCTGTCATATTAATGTTATCTGAAATAAACAAATTTGAAAGCTTTTGCACTTCTTCCAAATCTTCATTAGGAGACAATATTTGATTATAACTCACATCTCCAGGATCAAGCATATACGAACCAATCAAAGCTAGAATTCTATCATCCTTGGTATGCAAACAAATGTCCTCTCCACATGAGTTAGAAGTTTCAAAATCAAATACCTCTTCTTGAACTAACACATGTATTTGGTCAACACCAAAGATTTCTCCATCATCTCGAGAAATGCACTAGGAGTCATAAGAATCAATACACAAAGAACTTTCACTGTCAAAACAAATGCAAACTAGACACAAAACTTCAGGATCACCTTCATGTATATATCTTTGATATTCATGAGTTAGCAAATCTGAAATTTGCTCACTGCTGAGTAAATAAGTCTCATCATTTTCATCACTACAATTATATTCTTCACTTTTTTCATCATCAAAAATAGGTCCAAGATCATTAGAGAATGAAAAATCAGAAACACTACTAGCACAACCATTTATTCCATCATTCAACATACCACTTTGTTTGTCTGAAAATATCTCCTCCTCACCATGAAGCGGATTTGAAAGCACTTCTTCCTCATCAAATGTGTCTTCATAGAACTCAACCGCGGCTAGAAGTGTTACTTGTTTACTATCAAATGGATCCACTTTTTCCATTGCTTCTTCCTCTTGGTCATCACAAAAACTATAAGAATCACCTTGCTGTAGATCAAAATCCACAAATACATCTTCACAATCTGAATATTAACTGCTTTCTATGTCATAATTTGTTATGCATGAAAGAAATTCAATATCCCCATCATCCTCATGCAGGCTATCATATGAGCCATATTGACTTGCACATGTCTCATCTTCTATTGGCTGTGGTGTATGACTAATCTTTTGACACTTATCTGTGATATCACCATTGTCTTCATACTTTTTCCCTTGCATGGTATCAATAAATTTAATTATTGGATAAAAGGTACATTGTTTTGATGACTCTGGCCAAGAAAATGATTCAGGCTCCCATGCTCCACCAGAGTACATCTTCCACACACCGTTGTAGTTTTGTGCAGCAAGCTTCTCATTTGGATCAGTACTCACTAACTCTGGTTGGGTTGATTCTATCTTGAAATTGCCAAGATCCACATCACAGAAACAATTGATTTGATCTTGAGGTACATAGTCAACAAGCTGGTTCATTCTTGGCTCCCTATACAACCTGACTTCCTAACCATTCATTGGAATAGTTGCATAAGACAAATCAAATTGGACACTTCCCCCAACTGCAGTTGTCCACTGTCTTGACAAAAGTATCCCAAATTGAGGAGGGGTATCAATTACTTTTATATCTATATTATAAGCCACCTGTGGATAAGTAGCCAGTTTGACTTCAACATTTCTCATAATACCTACCACAGGAACAGGTCTGTTATCCATTGTATAGCATTTTCCCTCATTGGTATCAACCCACATGCCAAGCTACTTCATAACTCCTACTGGCATGATATTTATAGCAGCACCAGAGTCTATCATGCAATTCCTCAGTAGTTTGTTATTTATAAGCAATGTAGTGAAAAAAGGATCAACTTATGGGGGAGTTGTTAATACATCACTCAAACAAACTTCTGGGATATTTACTTTCTCCTGCCTATTGACTACTTTATTTTTAGAATTTATTATCTATTGAATAGTATTGTCTCTGTATTCCTTAATTTTCATCATCTCAAGTAAAGGAACAAACATTTTTACCTGAGATAACGCCTGAGTGAAGTCAAAAGAAGAGCCTTCCACCTTAAAAATTTTCTTTTGTTCCGACATCTCTCCTTTATTTTCTTCCTTCTCTCTTTTACTAGGCTGGTCAGGCTTTTGCATCTCTTTGTGTAATTCCTCAACTTCCTGCTTTTGGACTGGCTTCTGTTCACTTTTATCAGGCTATCTATTTTCTAGCTTCTTCACAGTTCCTTGTGTTTCCTTCTGATCCTTCATAAAGATTCCCCTAGGGACACCCTCCTTCTCATTTACTATTCTATTTCTCAACCAGTATTTACTCTTTGCTTCTTCAACTACAACAATAGTTAGTCTCTCTATCTCCTCCTTAGTGAGTCTCCTCATACTGCAATGAGTAGGTATTTCATCAGAATGTGGTTCTATATAATCTTCTTCAGAGTCAGAAAAGACTTGTTGTTCAGCCATATGCACATTGTATCTCAGATTTGAAACATCATACTCATAACCTTCATCCTTTGAAGATGAGTACCCTTCCTTAACATGGTGAAAAGTATTTGGAGTCAAATACACTGTGTGATCCTCTCCACTGTTTCCTATCAACATTCCCTCCTCTTGCATTCTTTGAGCTACAACACAATAGTCCGGGGAATGTGGCTTATCACAAGCTTCACAAAAATAATTGTTACTTGCCATATAGGTTCCCTTCTTGTTCAATGGATCAGAAGTGTCTTTGCTTCTAGGCCTAATTGTTATAGGTTTTCCTTCCTTCCAGTCTGTATTATATGGCATGTCATACAACCTCGACCTCTCATTTTTGTAAGTATTCTCCTGTTTGTACTGATAATTGTTGCTTTACTGAGGAGCCCTAGGGTTGTCTCTTTTACTGACTATCCCAACAGCCTTTTTGTTGTTCTCAATTGTCAATGCTATCTTCTGAGCTTCAGCCAAATCACTTGGGAATCTATTTCTCATTTCATACCCTGTTTTAGGATCAAATGCATTCAAATAAACACTCAATGCTACAGAATTTGGCAGCCTTGATTTAGGAGGTATTTTAGTTTGCAACTTGTTGAATCTTCGATTGAAATCATAAATTGAGTCATTCTGATTTTTCTAAATTCACATCAATTCATGAAGAGCAGCATCTGGTGCACTTAGATTCCCATATTGCTCAATAAATCGGTCCTAAAATCCTTGGAGAGAATCAATAGAGAATGCTGGTAAGTTGTTGAACCAATCCCTAGCCTCTACAATAAGTGATATCATAAACAACCTCATGTGTAAATCTTCATATGGCACATCTATGTCTTGGATGAAAGTGTTGAAACTCTTTAAATACTCTTCAGTAGTAATTGCATTACTTCCCATAAACTTAGGCACCATACCTCTCCAACTGCCATCCATAGGGTAAGGGTATAATTGAAAACCTGCTAAATCAAACTGCCTGATCATTGTTGTATACTGGTGAGGGGGAGGGTTAGGTGGATATTGATATTGGTGCATGGGATTATTGAATTGTGTATGGTGGTGTGGTACATAATGCTGATTATGAGGTGGCTGCATATGCTGACTAGGAATGTGAGGTGGAGGATTTCGTTGTTTGTACTGATTCCCTATCTGATTGTGAGGAGTATTTGATTGATTAGAGGGCCCTGCACCATTATCACCCTGCTTATGAGGCGGTACATACTTTGGGCAACCATCCATCTGATCAGTAACTTGATTTTTTTGCAATTTGGCCTCTAATTCCTCTATCCTCCTCTCCTATAATTCCATCTGTGTTCTTGCTTCTTCAGGAATTGAAAGCTCATAGTTTCCTTTAGGACTTTCATGATCAATGAAATCATTTTGGTTACCTTCCATTCTTTGTTCACTTTCCTATCGATATCTGAGTCCTCTTGCCTCAAGTTTGGCATCAAACTCAGGCTGATTTTGAGGATTATAAAATGGATTTCTTTGCTCTTCAGGGGTGCAAAGTTCTGCACTTGAGTTATCTCTCCATGTGTCATACCTGTCATAAGTTTCACAATGTTGTCTCACTACTTTGTCTTTATTTTTCATGGACATATCTTGAACTATCTTTTTACCCTTGTCAATCCTATCATATTTATGTGTCCATTTACTATTACCGGCAGGAGCTCCAGTATGACCTCCCCTGTATTGAGATTTTCTTCCATTCATATTTGAACAACTGCAAAAATTCTATCAGAGTCGCCACTCTCTTTTGTCAAAAGTGAGAAAATACTTGATGTTTCTTATTCCTAGCGGAGTCTGTATAAAGTTCCTGACTCTATGATTAAGGACTTGATTTTGAATGTATTCCCCAGCAGATTCTCCAATTTGTTAGATCTCAAAATCACAGGTAGAATGCCTCAAGAGACTGCCAATCTCGTGATACATTTCAGGGTAACAGACAAGGTCAAAAGAATTTAACCTTCTACTCTTCAGGTGCTACTAAACCTAGGTGGGTGTACCTTTCTGAATGAAGAAGACTTGACTTATGATTATCTCTATTACAATGACTTGTCCACAATGGCAAAGGGAGGTGAACAAATGAAATCAAACTTGATAACAATAGTATTCTTCTGATCTAAATCCTAAAATTTTCAATTAATAGATGTAAAGAAACTGAATGAATCCAAATGATGAAGTGCAGAGACCAGTGCCTTATTGGGTATGCAGAGTCAAATGAAATTGAGATGAGCAACACTTCTCTAGAGAGAACTCAAATTATTTGGCATATATTCTTGTTTACAACTTGTATAAACATGCAAGACTATGATTACTAAGCTCTACTTTAACAATCCAAATGAATCTCTTTGATTGCTATGATCAACTAAAAGGATTTAATCTTTACTTGAAAGAACCAATCAATTAACCACACAGATACAAAAAATGTGCACTGATGAATTGAATATAAACTTGTTACATCAATTTAAACAACCATAAAGAATCTATCTTGGAGACAGCTTAGCAATACTTCCATTAAATTCAATAGATAATTGACACCAGAAATGTGTAGCAACATCAATTGACTTTCATAAATACCTCCATTTTGAAAACATGCATCATAGTCTCTGATTTGAGAATATTTATTCTACTGTATCCATCATCTACCTATTGTATCAAAAATCTAATAGCTCCTCCTCCATTTACAATCACAAGATGCATATTTATACACCAGCATCAGAAAAACATATCACATTGAGATCCCACATCGGCCTACTGCTGAATTCGGGCTCATCTCATGTCGGCCTACAATGAAATTTAAGCATTCACATGTTGGCCACAGTGTTTGAATTTTTTTTAATCGTCACTGAAACAGTTGCCAAAACATCCCTATAAGTATGCAAAAGGAAACTATATCATTGTCAGTCGCCCCCTAGTTCTCTGAGTTTCGCTGTGACCCATCAGAGTCAGTGAGATATCTCACAGATCACCTTATGTTTCCTTGAGATGTGTTCCTTCATCCATCCTGAGTCGCTGAGACAAGAGCATACTCTCGCCGAGATATGTCTTTCATTCGCCTTCACCAAGACAATTCATAGTCGGGGAGATGCTATATAGATCACCCATGTTTCACTGAGAGTCTTCATTTTTTGTGTATCATTGTGACCTTCAACCCTCGGTGAGACCTCTCGTAGAGCACACTATGTCATACCGAAAGTCTTCATACATCCAATGTGTCGCTGAGACAAAGCAATTCCTATGCCGACATAGTCCATATGTATTCCATCGATGAGACCCACCTGAATTCACTAGGACTTACTCTGAAGTCACATTAGTCTCACCGAGATTCCTTTTGATAGAAACTCCTTGTGTAATATTGGTGAGACCGAAGGTCACTTCCCAAGACTTCTCTTCGATAACTCTAACTCTTACCGATATGTATGTTTCCGCCATCGGTCGGTGTAACAATTCAAACTCGCCAAGACTCAGTGCCGATGAAGGGTCTTTCACACCAATAAACCTCCTCATGTATTAGTCGGTGAGACCCAACCCATTCGGGGAGACCTCACCCCAGTGAAAAATACTCTTGCCGATAGACCTTTCCTCTGTCACCAAAACCACGCGAATGTCTTGCCGATAGATACCCATAGGTGAATGCCGATTTCCGTGACAACAAAAACATCTTGCCGATAGGCAACACAGACGTTTATCAAAAAAATGGATCGGGGAGGCCCTGATATTGTCATGCCGATAAGAACTGCAATGTGAAATATTCAGTCATAGATGATTTTATGGAGCTAAATGGGCAAAATATGGGGAAAATATGCTCGTGATAGGACTTGTTTGGAAAATGCATGGGTATGAACAACATGAAAATCATCAGAATTTTACAATTCCAACACATCCGCCATGATCTCTACGACTTTCTCTGCATCACTCATCCATCACAGTCCTATATCTCCATTCATCACCTATCTGCATCCGCATCATAGCTTGATCCTGTGTTTGTATCAATATCCCTCCTAGTACTACTCAGCCCATTCTAAGGTCATTTTTTCTTGCCTATATTAGAGTATTCTATCACACCACACTGGGGGCATCTTCTTATACCGACATTGGATTGGATTCATGTATATTCTTGAGATCTTCCTTAAAATCAAAAAACCCAAAAACATTCATAAAATAAAAAACCCAAAAACATTCATAAAAATTAGAAAACCCAAAAACATCCAAAACGTATCAAAATCCCAAAATTGGTCAAAAAGTTAGAAAAAGTAAAAAAAGAGTCATCCTGTCGAACTACAAGTCTTTGAGCTCTAAACATTAGTGAGGCCATCATCAATGTTCCCTCGAGACACATTAGGTCAGTCCTTTAGGAGTCTATCATAATAAACATGTATGTGTCAATTGAACTACGGGTCTCTGAGCTTTGAACATAGGCAAGGCCCTCATCGATGTGCCCCGAAGACACATTAGGTCATTCCTTTCAGAGTCTGTTATAATAAATTGACAATCCATTTGTTCATATCTCATCAATAAATGAGTCTGTGTTAGTCAAACTATGGGTTTCTGAGCTCTAAATGTAGGCAAGGCCATCATCGATGTTCCCTCAAGACACATTAGGTCAGTCTCTTAGGAGTCCATCATAATAAACTGGCAATCCATTTGTTCATATCTCATCAATAAATGAGTCTATTTCAGTTGAACTACGTGGTCTCTACATGTATAACGTAGGCAAGGCTAATCTTTGATTAGCCCCTGAGGTCCCTAGGATGAGTCTTTAGGTTATATTTTTGGTCAAAATCTCAGAAAACACCAAAACATTGGAAAATTTGAAAATCAAAACATTTGTAAAATATTTTGAAAAATACCAAAAACAACCTCAAAACATTCAAAAAAACCAAAAAAACCATCCATCCCATTTTGCATTCACCTGCAATAAACATCCACTCATAATAAATCGTCACCCCCAACCTTTGGTAAAACAATTGGAAACAAGTCTAGCAAGTTACAAGTGAAAAACTCAAACGTCAAGGTCTCAAGTCTAGGTCAGGAGGTAAACAAGTTGGTCAATTCTTGGTATTAATAGCCCATCATCCAGTTTGTCCCAAATCATCTAATAACATCATGTCCTAGGATGCATCCTTCCTACAATGGACATCAACATTAGGCATCACCATAGTTTACTCTTGGTGAGAGGTATGACGAACATTGGTTTGTTTGTTTACTTGATCTTTGTCTTGTTGACTTATCTTATTGCACTCATTCTAATGACCTCTCGATGATGTCTAAACAAAATGATTTAGAGAGAAAGGAATGGGGCAATGATCATTATCTTTTGTCTGCTATGCTTGTTGGATACTCTTGTAATATAACTTTGGTCATGTGTATTTTTTTTGGTTTATAGGGAGGATGTTTCAGGTGTCTTGTTGACCACATAGGAATGCTTTCCTTTCTATGTTTTGGTCTGAGATGTTTGAAATATCTGAATTGCATTCTAAATAAGGTTTCACATGCTAGGTGTGAACAAGGATACTCCTATTTGATTTTCAAGTCAAAGTCCATCACACTAAGTACAACACCATCCTAGTTCTTTATACCTTGATGCATCGTGCCTATGTGTGTTATCAAACATAATGTAAATAAACTCTTTTAAAATCCCAATCTTTGATAAGTGAAACATCATCAATCTCTCATCATTATTTCTAATAAAATCTTGACAGATCATAGACTTGTTGGATCCTCTTTTCATCATCTCATTTCTTCTTTCTTCTCTTCACACTAACACGGTACCAGGATAATGAAATAAACATCACTAATGCATCCATCCTGCATCCACAAATCGTCAACATACTGCATATCATCCATATCATACATAATAGGAAATGCCGATCATTTCACATGCATTGCATTTCCATCATTGCACCATAATATAGATTGGTTATTCTAAGCATCTCATTAAACCATGCATTTGCATCCATTGCATAATCATATAGGCATCATCATAACATCCATACATGCATCATCATATTACAAAGAAAAGATATTGAAAAAGAAAGAGAGCATAGCATAATATTCCATACATCTCATAATCATAACGTATCACATCATCCATTTTTCATTATCATTTGGGGCATAATATAGATCTGTTAGTCTAAGCATCTTAGAATAATTTGCATCCATACATCTATCACCATAAAGTGCATAGAAATAATACACAAAATAAATAAATCCATAACATCCATGAACATCTGCATAACCATACATCATAGCACATTATATAGAATCACATTGCATATACATAAAACATCAAATGGACCCATCCATAAGGCATAAATAAAGTAAACACATTGCATCATAAATCAATCATATCTGTATCATATATATCAAAAAAATCATCACTATCATGGTACAAATCTGACTCAAGTGTATGTATATCAATCAAGATACAATGCCCATAGGGCTATAAAAAATGGAGCCTGTTAGACTATCTTAAGGGAATCATGCACTAATAAAAAAACTATATGCTACTAGCCCTTATGGCTGCTCCCCTCGCCTGCCTACCTCTCTATCCGGTCATTTGTCTATCGGACCCCTGTCTACTGAGAGTAATCTAGCACCTGAACAACAGTAGGTACAACCTGCCGATAATGAAGTCTATAGTACTTTTCCTCCCTAATTGCCTCATGGTACATCTGTCCTGGCATAGTCCTATCCTAGGATGTGGCAGCCACGCTCTCTAGTTTTTGTTTGCAGCTGACCACTTGGGCTAACTGAAGCTCTATGGCCTGCCTCTGTTGGAGCTCATGGCCTCTCTCAACAGTAAGGGACTAGACTTGCTGCCTATTTTGATCTCTCTCTATTGTAATAGCCTGTAGTTGCACCTGTAATCCTTGTGTCTATGCCTGCAGCTGCTATATCTGGCCATCCCGTGGATCTAGCTACTATGGTTGCTATGGATGCTATGGCTACTAATCTGGCTGTTGTGGAGGTTTCCCATCTCTAGGTGGTGCTCCAGGATCCTGTCCACCCTACACGTGCTCTCCTAGCACTCCTCCCCTGAGGTCTCCCCCATAGAAGTGCCACTCTTGGATCTGTCAGTTGACACGAAGGTCTGAACCACTCATAGGCATGAGTCATGCCTGGATCCACTGGTCCCTGAGCATAGGCCAATGGCCTAGCAACCAATTGTCAAAATCTATCAACAACATCAAACACCAGAAATGTTTGTCCCCATGAAGTCTCTCAAGATAATCTAGCAAAGATGGTAGTGTACAGATCATCCAACTAATCTTGAACCTCCCTAAACTGTTAGACCACCTTGTCTGGAAGGTAGTGCTCTATAATCGTATGCTCCCTCCCCTACATCACTCGGGTTTATTGAGCATAAAAAAGATATTGTACGTCATTGTACCATGTTTGCATTTGTAACCATGGGCACCATCAGAACACTATCATCTCATCAAGGACACAACACCAGTGAGGTAGACCAAGTTGTCTTGTATGTCTCAAAGTGATCACACCCTTGTATCTCCAAATCATAGGATCATCGGGCTTTGTATCAACCAAAGTAATAATTGGTTGGAGCATGACAATATGCTCTCAGGCCTAGATATGTAGCAGTGTCACTCTAGTACCAATTACTCGGCTATTGCAATATGTAAAATCATGTAAATCATGGTACAGTGAGGCCAACATCACTGGTCCCCAGGAAAATAGGGTCCTTTGGTAAAGCATCCTCTCCTAGGCCAAGCCCCATCTTGGACTAAAGTATCTGTCGCATTGATCTGGAGCTACTAACCCACATATAATGGCAACAATAGTCAGCCTGAAATTCGGCACTTGACCTTTCTAATACTCCAAGTCAATCTGGCCCTCAATAAGTGCAAGCTCCTTGACCTCCATGTCCTCAAAACATGCATCACTATCAGCATCTATATCATAGATCACATGATCACTATGTATCGTCAACCGTAGGATCTTCCATACATCCTCTAAGGTCACGGTCACCTCACCATTTAGAAGGTGAAAAGATGAGGTCTCACTATGCCACCTCTCAGCCAATGTAGTCATCATCGCTAGCTGGGTCTGGACAACAAACACATAGGTAACATACCAAAGATCGATCTCCCCTAGATGCTCCTATCGTAACTCTGATAAATTTCCCAATCTACACAGGACTAAGGGTTGATGCTCACACGAATGCGTAGGGCGGATCACCTCCTATACCCATGAAGCCATGATGTTAAAATTCCTAAAAATATCTAACCCCGTTTGAAGTTTTTGACCTAGAACAATGAATGCATTGCAATTTGCAAAGGTGTTGCCATTTGTAAAACTCCAAACAATGACCTTGGACTCTTTGAAAATGCTAAATCGATCTCAGCATCGCCATTCACACATGCGTCGCCCTTTGATTGGAAAACCCTAATTCTAAATCGAGCATAGTGTCATGATTTACATTGGCCTTGCTATTTGAAATTTGAATCCCTAAAGTCAAATCAAAAATTGTGTCACCATTTACACTAGTAATGTTATTTGAGCTTTAGCATCGCCGATTTTGCACTTGGTGCATTGCTATATAGTGATGCTAGAGACTTTGACTCTTTAAAGCATAATAAATGCACTAAAAAATCAAATTTCAAAGTCCGGTTTAGGTCACATACTGGTGGTCTTGCACCTGGAGGTCTCTGGTATACATGGACTCACTCATAAATGTGTCGGGGAAGCACATGTTGCGCCATTTTGCATAAGGGTTAGAGCTCAAATGACTGAAACTTTCAAAGTGTGAATGCAAAAATGAATGGAAATTGACCCCTCCAAACCTATTTAAGCATGAAAATTAGGGTTTTTTGGCTCGATTTAGTCATCAAACTAGGGTTTTGCACCCTCGACACCATTTTTTTGTAACTGAGACACTATTTTTTCCCAACTGAAGCTCATTTCACATCTTTTTTTTGCATTTTGGCATATTTTCAGCATCCTAGAGCCTTTTTGGACCTGTCGAGCAACTGGTCATTTTTTTTTGAGAAATCACCCAAAAATCCAAATTTTCATCTGATCTCTCGAGGGGGTAGTATACCAGCATAATTCTTCTCACTGGGGCAGCAGTGGGGCATCCATAAAATTAGAAAAAATTTGAATTTTGATCTCCACAAGATTATTCTTTGAACCAACGCAACAAGTACATTGCTTCAAAGAGGGGAAAAATGTAGACACTCAAAATATCATGATTGATATCATGCACTCGATTCTGATTAACTAACTTCGATTCTTCCTTGATCATTTCTTTACTTACCAATTAATTGAATAATCTTTATTTAATTAATTCATTAAAATTCTTCCTTTAATTGAATAAATCAACTTTATTTAATTAAATCCGAAAGTTCTCTCTTTGATTAAATAAATCAAATTTATTTAATTAAATCCTAATGTTCTTCATGTAATTGAATAAATCAAATTTATTTAATTAAATTACTAATCTTCCAATATCCTCTCATTTGATTTAAATAAATTCAAGCATCTAAATCAAATGTCACCAATCAAACTAATTTCATCTAAGTTAATTCATCCTAGATTAATTAGCTTCTAACACTAATCCTCCATTCCTCTAGCTTTTGCAAGTTGCACATGTAAATCAATTTATTTGATTTACTAATTTCCCCTATTTTTCATTCAAATATGGCATATTCTTGGAATATTCAACTTATTTGAATTCTCCCTCCCAAAGGACTTTTGTCCTCCAAATTGACATTAAAAACTCTTACATGTCCTCTCCTTGACCCAACTTGGCATTAATTCCTCTTACATCTCTCCTTACACAAGCCACCTCTTGAAATTCAAATATCACCTACATGCATTTAACATGCATATTGTTCAAAATGTGCTCCACTCTTGTTCATTAGCATGTTGACAAGTGGCACAATGCCATTGATCCCTTCTTTAATCCTACATTCATCCTATTCTTCACTCTTCAATCCTTCTTCATTATAAATAGAGGCCTTCTCTATTGATTTGGGATCCACAAGTTGACACAAGTTTATGTAAGTTTATTATCCGCAATTTCATCCATATTTTCATCCAAGTTAGCATAGAATTTATCATCCATAGCTAGGTTATTGGAATTTTGCATCAAGAATCACACATCTATCATCAAGCTTATCAAGGGATTGGGAAAGGGCTTCTTTCCACATCAAAGAAGCACCAATTCCCCCATGGGATGTTGGTTTGAGCATTTAGAATAGAATTTCATTAGCTAGTTTATTTGATTACTTTACTTTGATTCCATGTTCTTGTGTTTGAATGAATTTAATGGGGAATGCTTGTTTACACTTGTTTAAGGACTAATGTTTGCTTGTTTGTCCATGTTTGAGTAGGTTTAGGCAAAGCATTCTACAAAAGCTTTATTATCTTGAACAATAGGAGCTTGATTCCACCATGCCTCCACCAATGATTTTAACCCTTCATCACACAACCACATATTCTGAAACTTAAAGGGGCTTCTAGGAGGCACTTCATCTTTTAGGATAGACAAAGTCAGTGGGTAGTGGTCCGATCCTGAGAAAGGTAAGATTGTCGATTGAAGTACCACCAAATGAACCTCCCATTTTCTAGCTACAAAGAAATGGTCAAGTTTTTCAGCTATGTTCGTAAAACCCCTTCTTTGATTAGTCCATGAAAATTTCTTCTTCTTTGTGAAAATTTCCTAAAATCTATTCTGAATTATGAAGTTCTAAAAGTCCACCTGGACAACACTTTGACAAATGCTTCCATGCCATTTCTCTAAAGAATCTAAAGTTGCATTGAAATCCCCACCAACAATCAAGAATACATTTCCTAAATATTGAATAACCTCTGAGATTTGCAGCCACACTGTTCTTTTTTGGCCTATTCCACTCGGTCCATACACATTGATGATAAAAATCGTAAGCTTGAATGCATGGTGGTTGACTTTAACTAGTTGCCAATGTTTTTTTGGAGCCAAATCCTCTAAACTGAGCTTCCATGGGTCCCATAAAATACCTAACCCCCATGAAACACCTGAAGCTTCCAAAAAACCTCCCTACCATCTATCCCATTTCCTCATGAGATTGACTAAACTTTCTCTATCTAATTTGGTTTCCTGGAGAAAAATTAAATATGGCCACGCCTGATCAAGGCCTTGTTTGGTCAAATGCTTCTTGTCAAGGGCATTGTAGCCCTTGACATTCCAAGATAGTGCCTTCATTGCTGCTCAGGAAGGGCCAACCCCTTCTTAGATGTAAGTTTGCATTGACCTTTAGTGCTCCTAGCCAATTCAAGTTTGAGTCTATTTGGTTTCTACCCTCATTTCTTTTTTCCCCTATCTTGACTTTTTCTTCCATTGCTTTACTCTACCTGATTGTCCTATCCTCCAAGATACCTTCATCACTATCCCCATCTAAGCTTGATTCTTCATCAAAACCAACATTTCCAGCTTCATCCTTTTCCATTGGAGTTGGAGTCTCTAGGATATACTCATTATATGTAACATAGCCCAACAGTTCATTGTTTGTTACAGAGTACCTTATCATAATACTATTATGGAGAGTAGCAAGAATTTCACCTCCATTAGATTGCATTGGATTTTCCCCTATCATAAGACCTTCTACAGATGCTACTGAATCCCAAATTTGACTTTTGTTAACCTAAATAAAGCCACCACCTTATGTAGCCTGTAACACCTTTGAAAAGATGAGTTGACCATTACTTGTATCATTGCCTATATTATTTTCCAAGACAATGTTATCCAATCCCACAGGTTTCTCTAAGGGGGAAGGGGAGATTGATTTTTTAACAAGTGCTTTCTGATTTAGATCACCTTCCATAAAGACTAAGCTTTCCTTATCACTCCCAACCACACACTTGGTTCCTTCAAAGTTGGAGAAGAAACAAGCTTCTTTTCTATCTCTTTCTCCAACAACTTCTTAGGTGATTGAACCATAGCACTGGGTGTTATTGCTTTATGTGACTCAAAATTTTGAAGGTTCAAATGATTATTGTCCCAGGGAAGATTAATTGTTTCCTTACCCTTGCCACTCTAAGGGAAAACCACACCAATTTGGTCCATTTTACAACAACTCACATAGGTATTTACATCAAGGTCTAACTCAACCTTCTGATGCCATATACCCTCATTCGTTCAGATTTCCAATTCCTTTGGAAGGGGTAGAAAAGGCTTCTAGTTAATGCACATTCTTATAAAAAACTGTTATCAACCTTAGACACCACCTGCTCGACTTTGATAAAGGAACCCATGCGACCACCAATCCATTTTAGTTTCTATATCCCAATATTCCATCGGTAGATTGGGCAAGTGAATCCACACAGGGAGTTCATCAATCGTTGCAGTCAACAGGTTAAAGTTTAATTCTCATTCCTTTATGCAAACACCCATTCCATCCAACATAAATGATCCATTATTCAGAACTCAATGTTTTGACTGTTCGCTATCACACACAACTAGAAAAATCCATTTTTCAAGGGATAATTTTTTATCCTAGATGCCCAATGCACCTCACTCCATTCCATGATGTGATCCACTGATGGACAGCCCCCAACACATTTTACAAAAAAATATCTCTCCCAGAATAATCAAACAACATCTACCCAATCTTGTCCCCCTATTTCAAAAGAAAGCACTATGCCTGCTTTAATGGAAACGTATACCTGGTTTTGTCATCCCTCTGTCATTTTCTCCATGGGCTTCCATACTTTATTTTCCAGAAACTCAACATTTCTCTTAGTATTACTTGAGATTAGTTTCCCATATCCCATTCCAGGCAAATGGGGGCGAGCATTAGGGTTTCTTGGTTGCGGTGGGGGACCCCTCCTGTTCTGACAGAGATCCTCCCATTCCCATCCATCAAAATCACCATGAAATCCTTCTTGAAAACCTCTTCCCTCCCTATGCGGTGTGTGAAATGGCCTGTTCGACTGCCATGGATCATACCTGTGACGCCCACCTCTCCTCGACATGGTCCAACAACAATCATATATTATTTACTAAATGGAAAATATAATAATATAATATTATATAGTATTATATAATATTATATTATTATATAATATTGTATTAATATATATTTAATATTATAATATTTAAATATATTATTATTATTATATATTATAATATATTTTATTTTGATATAATATTATTATTATATTATATTATATTATAATATGAGTCCCATTAGGCTAATTTTGGGACACATTTTTCAAGAAAGGCTTAGATTAATGTGAAATCTAGATTGGGGTCCCAAAACCTAGGTGGGACCCATACACCCAAGGTGTCATATGAGTCCTAGGTCACTAAATATGGGCTATTAAATATAAAATCACATTAATTATGATTGGATTTTGGTTTATGTAAGGATTATCCTTAGAAAGATACATTAATTAAGGCTTGTGGATGTAAAATAAGGCCAATTAAAGCATAAAGAAGCCCAATTTTAGCAGGGAGGGCCCAAACAAGTGTGAAAATATAAAGGGATACATTTTCCTATACTACAGATAGAATATATGTTTCATGTGGTATAATATATGTGAAATATGTTATATGTTGTAATATAATATATATTACCATATAAATTTATGCTCATACCATATTTTTGTTGGGTCCTTGAACCCGATGAGTTAAAAAAAGCAACATAAACTAAACAAATATCTATTTCTTGTGCCATAAAATCACAAAAAGTAAAGAATGAGAGTCATTTTCACTGTGCATTTTCCTTGTCTGTGTTTTAGCATTTGAGCAACTCGAATATTTGCTTTTCATTTGATTTTTTTGCTCAAATCACCCAAAATTCACAAAGTATTTATATTTTTTTTTTTCAATTTTATATTAGTTTTGCATTATTTTTTAAGAATTTTAGTCAAAAATAGGTTTTTGAATAGTTTTCTTTTTGCATTAAAATGATTATTAATTTTTAAAATTTTCATCATCAAACAGGCTTAAGAATGGTTGATCCCAACCTCGATCAAGAAGAAAACCTTGTAAATTCTCCTCCGCCATCAATTTCTCCATTCCAGAATATGCTCACAATCCATGAATCTATCCATAGGAATTTAAATCAATTGAGAAACATATGTCAAATTTATGAGACACTCCCTGAGCTATCAGCTTTGAAAAACACTTTAGAACCAATCATTTCGAATGTTGAAACTCTGAAAAATGAGCATAATAGGTTTGCATAGTGATTAGAGTCCTAAAGGCAACATTATGCCAATGGTTTATCATATAATGAAGTGAGGGCACTTGATATTGACAAAGCCCAATTATCCAAGCTATTCATCAATCCCAAATTAGGACAACCCATAGACGTGTGGAAGCTTAGATTTTGAATTAAATGATGCACACATAGAGATAACATGGTATCAGATCCATTCCATTGAAATTTCATCCTAGGATCAAGAAAGTTGGGCTACATAGATTTATTGCAAGCTTGAAGGTTTCTATTGCAGGCTACTTGACTCCACCTAGCGACCAAGCTGATTTTTGGAGTAGATTGAGTCAAATTTGAGCTCTCCATTGTCTTTAGAAGGCCTCAAAACCCTAGGATCGCCTGTTCATTCATCAAATTCAAATACATCAACCTAGGAGCCATCAGAGGTATTTTAGGGTTTGCAAAATCAATAGTGCGATCCATACAATTTGCAATAAAAAAAATTCACCCCTATCAGTTGTCCTCTATGGAAAATTGTTTTTAGTCGTAGGCCTTTTTTTCATTTAAAAACAATGGGCTTATTTCATATGACTTTTGGCAAAAAAATATTCGAGCTTCAATAGTTTTGAAAAAAATTTAGGAGTGACCTGTCATTAAAATCCTAATTGACATTCATATAGGGTTTGATTTTTTTTGTGGGTATTAAATTTCCTCCATCGGCATAAAAATAATTATCAGTCAGCTCATTTGGAGATTTTTTTGTATTTTATAGAATATTTAAAAAAATTAGCACAACCACTTCCGGTCCGCCAAATTCTTTGGCCACTGATGGGTTCTTTCTACCATGCACGTGATTTTTGAAGCGTCCACCGCCGATTCTCTTGAAGTCTAAGGGCTCCACTAACATCCAAGCGGTTCCACCAAACTTCAAAGGCAACTCCGCCACCACCCTATCTGGGGGCACTTTTTTTTCCAACTTTAGCCTAGTGGTCACATCAAGGACTAGGGGTGTTGAATTATTTTTGCCTAGGTGCTAAAAATTTTGCACCTGTTTAGCTTGTAGGCCCTCATAGGGTAGTTTTTTTTTTAAATCGCCATATCTTCTCACCACGGTGTCGAAATTCGATAAATGAGATATCATCAGAAAGAGGATTAGTCTACTTTCTAGTGGTGCACCCTATTTTACATAATTTTGTTGTAAGGAAAAGTTCAAGTAAACTGAATGAAAATAAACCACATTTTAATAGAGAGTATCAGTGGTTATCTCTATCACTTCATTATGGGGGGGCAATCTAGTCTCCATCTATTCCTTTAATGGAAGGATCATTGTATTGCATTCCTTGGATCTTGCTCAGAATCAATTTCTGCATAGTCCTGGTTTGTCACCTTCTTTATTGATTTGGTATGTACATTAGTTGATTGTGGAATCTTCATCTTCCTTGGGCATGGAGACACATGAGAAGTTTTTAGAAACATCATCATTATCCATCATCATCATTGCATCTTTCATTTCCTCCCTAAGTTGCACTTATGAGGGTTTTTGGTGTAATTAATTATTTAATTACAGTTGAAATAATGGATGTTGAATCATTCAATGAAGTTGTGCACACTTCAAAGGATCTTTTCCAAGAAGAAATTCACCCACAAAGAAAGTGTTGCAACTAAGGGAATGCAAATGGAGATTGTTTGATTGATTCTATAATATGTTACAAATGCACATATGCCTTGAATATATAGGAATGAGAGATATACAAGATACAATATGATGTTTCCATGTGTCTTAATCTAACATGTGACAAGATGTAAACCATAACTAGCTACCTAGGGAATGATGAAGTGATAGAGATAAGTTATAGATGATATTCTAGAAGGAATTTTATCTCCTACTAACATGGAAAGGGTAATGACCCCATTATTAATGATTTTCTAATGATGCAACCTAGGACTTAATTACATCAACACCCCCCATAAGTGCAACTTAAGGAGGAAATTAAAGATGCAATGATGATGATGATGGGTGATGGGTCTCGACTATATGATGGCCATTTTAGGTACCCATTTACAAATGAGAATGAAAATGAAACTAATATCCCACAAATGGAGTAAAGGGGAAAACCCAGTGGGAAGAAAACCTCTCTCTAAAAGAGAGATGAAATGCAAAGAAGTGAGAAAGGATGGGAAGGATGGACTCCATAATACCCCCCAAGTACATCATCTGTCACATGGATACAATACAATCAATAGACCCCCCATAGGAGGGAAATAGGGAGATTATTTAGACCTCCCAAAACATATGATCTCCTACAAAAATGGTAAAGTTCTTGTAGAAAACACATGATCCAATGTCGACAAACAACTTGTCTCTCTTTCAAAAGAAACAAAACCAAGTGCAAGTGCAAGGATGCTTCTTGTTTTGGATAGGAATTGAAGGAAGGTAGGATGAATGTGGATGATGATGATGTCTCTAAAAATTTCTCATGTGTCTCCATGCCCAAGGAAGATGAAGATGCCACAATCAACTGAGGTACATACCCAATCAATGAAGAAGGTGACAAACCAGGACTATGCAAAAGCTAATGCTGAGAAGGATCCAAAGAATGCAATACATGATCCTTCCATTGAAGGAATAGATGGAGATTGGATTTCCACCCCATAATCAAGTGTCCTCAAAACCACTGAAAAACGTCTGAAGCAACAAAGGTGTCCAAACCACATGTCTCCTACTAGGAAGAAGCAAATCCAATGGTGAATGTTGAGGAAACTCCAACTCCATAGAGGGAAGAAGTCTCATATATGAAATCTCTAAAGAGAAACAAGTGCCTCCAAGATAGTCTCTAGATCCCTAATCAAGGTCGCGACAAACGAATGTGGAGACTTAAGAAAAATTTCCAAAGTAGGATCTAAATAGAAGAGAGATATCCTCTCAAGAATGTCCTCCAAACCTATAGAAGTAGCCAAGTCAGGAATCCTTGAAAAAAAAAGCCATCTTGTGATGTCAAGTCTGGAAAAATGAATGTGTCATGATGAATAATGGAAGCCTCAATCAATGAATCTGGACAAGGAATCACTGAATGTGAAGGTATATCAACTGTCTCTAATTGAGAAAAAGAACTTGTAGAACCCTTGACATCCTCATCTGAAGATTCAAGACATTCAAAATATGAAAGCTCTTGAATAGCAATATCATCATGAGGTACCTGATCTAAAGAATGACATTCTGAATCATGATCATCAAGGAATGGTGGAGTGTCAGAATCTCCATATAGCTCCCAAATCTTAGTCTAAAGGATATGAGGATAATCACAATGATTAATAGAATTCAAAACATCACAATCAACTTGCATTCCAATGATCTCTAAGATAGTATATCTACTGCAACTCCAAGAAAATTCATGAATACCTTCACTTGGATGGGAAACTATACCATACAAATGTGGCAATAATTCAAGTGATTGGAGATGGTGTACGATCCCATCTCGCCATTTTTTATAGTTTCCCTTGTGCAACATAGTCAGAGAAGAAGAATATGAAAACCCCATAATGTACTATGAAATTTCTCCAAGAATATAAAGACAAAGACCTTCAACAACAAATAGAAACTTCTAAAGATGTTATGCAACTGAAGAGATGCCACCCAATGCAATTTTTTTTTCCAATCTTCAAGATATCCAAGTAGTTGAAAAAATGCACCAAATTGAAAAAATCAATGCAAGAGTACTTGGAGTTGAAACTGATCAAAGTGACTAGAATGATGAAAAAAGCTTTGAAGTATCTTCTAAATGTTGTTGGAATCACTGAATTTCGACAAGTTGATGAGAAGATATTGGCTTTTAAGTCCAAAATGAAGGGTTGAATTTAGTTCACTTGAACTTTTCATGATAGAATAATTCTACAAAATAGGGTGCACTACTAGAAATTAGGTTGAATCCTCTTTCTGATGACATCTCGTTTGTCGAATTTTGACACCGTGGTGAGAATATACAGTAATTTGAAAAATATTTCCCTACGAGGGCCTGTAGGCTAAATAGGTGCAAAATTTTTAGCACTCGGGCAAGAAAAAAAATGCCCCTGGGCGTTGATGTGACCGTTGGGCTAAAGTTGGAAAAAAAGGCACCCCCGGATAGGGTGGTGGTGGAGCTGTGATTGTGGGTGGAGTAGCCTTTGAAGTTTGGTGGCACCGCTTGGATGTTAGTGGAGCCCTTGGACTTCAAGAGAAATGGTGGCAGGGGCTTCAAAAATCATGAGCATGGTAGAAAGAACCCATCGGTGGCCAGAGAACTTGGTGGGATGACAATGGTCATGATCAGGCTGACGATGGAGTACTTATACCAGTAGTGACATGACTAGTGATAACGGCGATAGGATGGGCTACCAACGGATGTGATGGCTAGAACAAATGGGCCGACAATAGTACATGGCCCCTTCTACAAATTGTACCTCCCTTTGTTGGATTAAATGTAGTCGACCACAACAATTTTTTTCTAGGCTTCGAATTTGAACTGATCCAAAAGCAATTTGGAATATTGCCTTAAACGATAATTCAAAATTAAATGCCATTTTTTTTAAATATTCTACAAAATACAAAAAATCTCCAAATGAAAAATCTCCAAATGATCCAACTAATAATTATTTTTGTGCCGATGAGGAAATTTAATAGCCACAAAAAAAATCAAACCCTATATGAATTTTGACTGGGATTTTAATGATAGGGCGCTCCTAAATTTTTTTCAAAACTATTGAAGCCTGAATTTTTTTTGCCAAAGCAATAGAGAATAGCTCAATTTTTTTTTCCAAAAATAATATGAAATAAGCCTGATTTTTTTTGAAATGAAAAGAAGGCCTGCGACTAAAGGAATTTTTCCACAAAGTATAATTAATAGGGGTGATTTTTTTACTGCAAATTATACGAATCATACTTTTGATTTTGCAAACCCTAAAATACCTCTGATGGCTCTCGAGTTGATGTATCCAAATTTGATGAATGAATAGGTGATCCTAGGATTTCGAGGCCTTCTAAAGATAGTGACGAGCTCGGATCTAACTCAATCTGCTCCAAAAATTAGCTTGGTCCTTGGGTGGAGTCAAGTAGCCTACAATAAATTACTATAGCCTAACTTTCTTGGTCTTGGGATGAAATTTCAATGGAATAAATCTGATACCATGTTGAAATAATGGATGTTGAATCATCCAATGAAGTTGCACACACTTCAAAGGATCTTTTCCAAGAAGAAATTCACCCACAAAGAAAGTGTGTAACTAAGGGCTTGCAAATGGAGATTATTTGATTGATTCTAGAATATGTTACAAATGTACATATGCCTTGAATAAATAGGCATGAGAGATATACAAGATGCAATATGATGTTGCCATGTGTCTTGATCTAACAATATTTAAACCCTAACTAACTACCTAGGGAATGATGAAGTGATAGAGATAAGTTCTAGATGATATTCTAGAAGGAATCTTATATCCCACAAACATGGAAAGGGTAATGACCCCATTATTAATGATTTTCTAAGTATGCAACCTGGGACTTAATTAATTAAATAAAAGACCTAAGTTAAACTTATGCTAGTGTAATTAAATAATTAATTACACCAACAATGTACATTTTCCTTATCTGCGTTTTAGAATTTGAACTCAGATATCCGTTTGTCATTGGATTTTTTTGCTTAGATCACCAAAAATTCACAAAGTATTTATAAATTTTAATGTTTTTTTCAATTTTATATTAGTTTTGCATTAGTTTTAAGAATTTTAGTCAAAAATAGCATTTTGAATAGTTTTCTTTTTGCATTAAAATGATTGTTAATTTTTAAATTTTTCATCATCAAACAGGCTTAAGAATGGTTGATCCCAACCTCGATCAAGATGAAAACCTTGTAAATCCTCCTCCGCTATCAATTTCTCCATTACAAAATATTCCCACAATCCATGAATCTATCCATAGGAATTTAAATCAATTGAGATACATATTTCAAATTTATGAGACACTCCCTCCTGCACTTGATATTGACAAAGCCAAATTATCCAAGCTATTCATCAATCCCAAAATAGGACAACCCATAGATGTGTGGAAGCCTAAATTTGCAATTAATGATGCACACATAGAGGTATATTAGATAATTTTTGGAAACGTTGGTGGATAGTTTTTGATAAACCACCCAACAACAATTTTGACATCCCTCAATATTTTATACAAAAATTATATGTAGAGTTTGTCCTAGGGAGGCATGTCAATTATTTTGATATGTGAGATTTATAGGGTGTGGGTAGAGGGATGTCACATGATAGACCAAGAGCACATCGAGTCACCCCACTTCTTCCTAGTCCACCTATTGCTTCTGTGACTCCAACACCTTACTCTGAGATTGTTTTCGATGTAGGGAGTTAGAGCATTTTGTCCATACATGCATTAAGTGATCATTTGATCATGCAAAGCTCACATGTTGTGCAGCCACATGATCGTGCATCCCATCATGATGGTGATGTACCTACTGCATCAGTTGTGACTAGTACAACCTTCTCTTTGACACATATTTATGTGCCCCATTATTACATCATGTGCCACAATATATGTTTGGGTCCTCTTCGACAGTCCAGTGAGGCTCCAATAGACACATCTGACTATGAGTTCCATGATATGTCAGATGTAGTAGTTGGGAGAGCACAAAGTGGACCATTTACAGGAGAGACATCAGGTGGAAGAGATGATGTGGAAGCACTAGTAAGACTTAAAGTAATTTTATAGTGCATTTTATCTAAATTATTTCATATTTTATAAGAGATATTAGTACTAATATATGCTTATGTGTCGAAATCTTTAATAGTTGCTGACAAAGGACCAAATTTCACAAGTGCAGGAGGCTATGCAATTGGCCATTCCATTTGGCCTAGAGACTTAGTATATGGTATCATTTAAATTGTTATTTAGATGTTAAATTTTGAAATCTATTATGTTTAAATACATGTACATAGATTGATAGTCTAATGTAATCTTGTCTTTTTATGCAACAACCTGGTACTTTTACAGCCATGTTGATTGAGCTTGACCCATTGGAAGAAGCTACACAACATGTATATGTTTTTTTTATATTCTCAAAATTATTATTATATGTGCATGTGCATTTAAATTGTTTTACATTCTTGTCATTTTTATATAGGAAACTATCTTAGCTGCTTCATCCATCATGAGCCCGTCTAGTGTACAAGTATCACAACAATATGTGTTTATTTTATATTATAGATATTTACGTTTATATAGGAGTAGATATATGTTTAGTAAATATGATTATTTTTCAAGAATTATATGTTAATTCGTATCATTTTTATTTTACCTGCCATAGTTCTCTGCCTGATTCAACAATGTAATGAATGTGGGACCATTTCATTATACGAAGACTCCTGATCATCCTAAGGGACAATCATATGCAAAACATCTTGTAGATAAGAGATCAAGACTTGAGGTAAACAAGAATTGCATTTTTGATATAATGTAGTTCAATACAATGATTTTGATGTTAAATTGCTCATTTCTAAGTTATAGTATATAAGTTTCTATTTACTAGTCTATCTTGTCAACCATTCACATAATTAATCTAATTTTTGGTTTGAACTATTATTGTACATGAAAATTTAGAGCCACTAAGTTCTTCGAGGAGGCTTAATTTTGACGATCCAACATAGGATTAAGATTTGATAGAGAATGATACATTTAGGGTTTGATAGATCTTGAAATGGCATATATGCCACAATTTGTAAAACTTGTTTTGAGTACACATATATGCCAAATTTATATATGCACAAACACAATTATTCTACATTTTGATATATAAGAATTGATATTCAATCTAATTTGTTCCTCATTTGCATGTCTTTCCACTTTGAATCTTCAAAATGGAATTATAATTATTTTAGAATGGTTTAAAGCTATGGTCAATAACATATTATAGATTAACAAAATTGCATTTAATAGAACTTATGAATTAAAATTAGTAATCCACCTATATTAGAGTTCATTCATATTAATGTTCACATAAATTATATTCCATGAGATGACATTTCTTTGAGGTGTTTTCTCAAACAATTCACTGCCTTTTCTATTGTACCATATTTTTCATTCATGTCTACCAAAGCATTTTATCAAATAGTTTATTGCATTTTTGCTATGGCTAAAAGCCTAAAATAGGTGCTTTCGAACAAGCTAGTAGACATTAACAACATAATATGAATGACTTGAGTTAAGACTACCAATGTGACTACAGGAAAAGTTTCATAGGGGTACCAACAAAGAGGAAGAGTAATATAGTTTTCAAATATTTGATTACCTCCATATATTGTAAGTTGAACACTCAATTTGAGAATACACATGTTTTTAAGCTCTCTTGAATGAATTTACATTTGACATTATTTTGTTTTTTGAACTCTTGTAATGAAGTGGGAAATTGATTTTTTTTCAAAATAAGCTAAAATGAATGAAAAATGGTATGAGAAGCACTGTATAATATTTGTTGAGAATGACTATTTGAAAAAATTCCTCAAAGAATTTTGGTCTCATAGACAAGGCAATAAATATGAAAAGAGTGGCTTATGAAAGTCTTATGGCATTGATTCTTTTGATTGATTAAAAACTCCAAACAAATCCCATACAACTTAATGAAATATATGTCATTACAATGTTCATTCAAAAATAATATAATCATCTTAATAAAAATCAATGTCACTCAGTGGTGCTAAACACTCTATACAAACCATATGAGTGATGCAACCATAAAAATAACCATTACAACTCAATTCAACATTCATGCCATTAAAACCTTCAAGCTTAATAACATGTCACTAGATCTTTCGTGTAAAAGGTATAAAATAATCATGAATAAGAATCACTATCTTTCAACCATGATACATAAACAAGAACATTATGTACACCATAGTGGTTTGATGCAACCTTCAAAAAAATTCCTTACAACTCAACAAGATGCATGTTCATTAGATTGTTCATGTGAAATCTATACAATAATCATGATCAACAAATAAGACATCACTCAACCACGATGCATGAAAAAAAAACTATATATGCACACCATATGAGTGTGATACAACCATTAAACAAATCAAATAAAACTCCATGACATGCATGTTATTTGACCTTCCACATGCAATTTGTATTATCGTAATGCACAACAATGTATATTTCTAACCATAATGCATGAATATGCAAACTAGGCATACCATATGGGCTTGATGTACACTATTCATAATGCACACTTCACACAAAAGCAATAATACTCATATGGTATTGTCATATATGTCAATCAACCTTTACCCACACCAAACTTGCTAAATGAGTCTGATGCAATCTTCAAATAAGAATATATAAGTGTAATAAAAATGTAATGCAACCTTTGAACAAAACCCAATATTCCATAAAATGATATATATCATCAATTTCTTCATGCAAATGTCATATAATCACATAGAAGCATCAATGTCACTCAATCATAATGCATGAACAAGCAACTTTCACAAAACTTCCATATATAATAATTTGTAACCATCAACTCAAATCCATACAAGTTAGTGGCATATATGTTAGTAGAAATTTCACTCAAAAAGTCATAATCAACGTGCATGAATAAACATAGGGTGATCCCACAATAGTGGTTTACACCTTTTAGCCAAACTTGACATTGAACTAATTTTTTTTAACTAAATCTTCACTTTCAGGCACCTATAGCTGCTAAACCATGAGGAATTTGAAGATGATGCAAACTAGTGATTAGTGACATTTTGTCTTTAGATTCTAAATATATATTCTTAAAACATTTTGGAATCAGATTTCATTTCTTTTTCCATATCTTTCGAAAACTAGTTTTTAATAGTAAGCACCATTTTTAAAGAGTGATGTTCACAATAAACAACATAGCTTTTTCTATGAAGGATAAAATTCTATTTTTTTCGAATTTAAATTTGTAACTACAATATCTAGCATGTTCATTTGGTTTCATAGTGTTTTATTGGTTTTTTTTTCTTTATTAAGTTTTGAAGTCAAACCAATTATATTTTAGACATAGGCAGACTGTATACAACATATTTTTTTTGTATGTATCGAAATTCACTTCTTCTTTTTTCATTGGATCAAGGACATCAATGCCTAGCATGGACATATTTTTCAGATTTTTTTGATAATCTACTATTTTTCCACATGTACAAAATAGAGAGATTGATTTTCGGTGAAAAACCTATATTTAATTAAACTAAAAAAATACATAATAAAACCAAAATATATTAAAATTATATTTGATGGATAACTCATTTCGAGGACTATAATCATCTAGTTGGGTTTGTGAAGTTGATGCCATTTTCATCTTCAACCCGAGCTTTGAAAACCAAATTTTTGCAAAAAATTGCTAAAGGAGGGGGAGAAGGGAAAAAAAGAGGGTTCGGGAAAACCCCCTTCTAGCAAACACCCTTGGACCCGTTCAAGTGAAGGGGGATTGCTAAAGGGGTTTCCTCAAACCCCCATTTTTTCCATTTTCCTTTGATTTCATTTAAAAAAACCCGGTCTTCAAGAAAACCCTTTTTTGGGTTTTCTTGAACATTCCCCTTTGAGTGAACCCCTAAAAACTCAAAAAAAAATTTGGAGCGTTTTTGCAAATTTTCTTCATGAAGGGAATTTTAAACCACTATTATGGGGTAACCCTCTATGCACACCATAACGAACACTAGTCATGATGTATGCTTAACACAAAGTCTAAAATCAGTAGGATGCCATATATGCCATTCAACCTAACACAATTTTCGTACTCCATTTGAACAAGCAAATACAAGAGTCAATTTCATTCAATTATGATGCATAAACAAATGAATTAGACATGGCATAAAAGTTTGATGTATGATGGAAATATAATCTACACCATTTAACCCTAATCAGCCATTAGCCTATCCTTATTGTCTTATCATTTTCATCATTGACCATCCTTATCTTCCTATCCAATCTATATCCTATCATATAATATCCAATCTTTATCATCTTTTATCCTATCTCATCACCCAATCATAATCCATATCATATCTTATATCAAAATCAATCTTGTCAAGAGTCTATGCAATAAAAAAGGAATCTTCTCTAAAAGCACTTGAAAAGAAGTAGACCAAAGTGAATGAGATAGATAATGTATTGAATGAATATATTCTTCCTAATCTCAAGAAGTTTCAAGGAAGGTTCTTGTGCAGTATGTGGAATGGGAAAATGGCAATGGAGAAGTGAAAAAACTCATGAGGTTTTGTATTTTGTAAGAATTTGTGTAATAAAAGAAAGTGAGAGATGATGCTATAGGTGGATTTGAACAAATTAATTCAAATATTCTTGAACTTAAGACTTTCATGGAGTAAATACAACTAGAAATAGATGATAAGGAAGAAGAAATATCAAATGTATGTGTAAGAAAAGAGAATCGGTGCGATGGACACAAAGTATTCAAGACATTGAAAACTTTATCAAACAAAAGGATGTTGTTATCCTAAGCATTGACGACAGAGCAACTGATCTAAATCTCAAAGTAAAATATATGAAAAAGAAGTTGGAAGATTATGAAAGGGAATAATAGGGGGTGTTAACATGTAATAGCAGTAGAGATGAGGAAAAATGTGTGCATGGTCAAGTTGTAGATGCAAAAGAAATAGTTGGAAGTGTTGAAATTGAAGCAAAACAACTGAAGACTAAAATTAACCACTTAGAAAAGGAATTAAAAGATAAGAAGAAGATTTTATCATCAATGAAAAGGAGGATATTCTACTCGAAAAACACTTGAAAAGGAAGCAAACCAAAATGGATGAGATAGATAATGTATTTGATGAAGAGATTCTTTCTGCTCTCAAGAAGTTGAGGAAGGTGTGTGTGTAGATTTTTCTTTTTTCATCATGCAACCAAACCAACAGTTCCAACGCTTCTAAATGGATACATTTAGGCTAGGAATGGTCTTGTTTTGTACACAAACATGTCGAAATAGTCTGAGCTACATTGTACCAATGATATCCCTTAAGAGTCCAAAGTGGAAAAAGGCAACAATCTTTGAGGAGTTGTTACTCAAAAATCGTGTTACTTAGAAATATTTTTTCTGAGGCTAGGGGATCATGTAGGGCCCTTCTACAATAACCACTCTCAGTTTTTGATATCTCTGAGGCATTTTCCTATGGTCTCAATTTTTCAATTGATGGAAAAAGGTTCAAATGCATGCAATGTAAAGTTGCAAAAGGGTGTAACTTTTGTTCCTCTCCTCGTGACAAAACTGACAATTCCAACACATTCAGATGAATACATTTAGAATAGGTATGGTTCTGTTTCACACCCAAACATGTCATAATAGTTTGAGTTACATTATATTGATGATATCTGTTGATGATGTTTTCTGCACAACAACAACTCAGACAAAAAATAACATTCTATCTCTCTTGAAAGGTGAATTTTCAACAAGTGCTAAAATCACCCCAAGGTCTCTCGGATTTCAGGTCATGACAATGCACAAACAACTCAGATAATATGTGAAATGTTGGTAATCACAATCGGACCTTACTACAAGCAAACTGTATCTTTCCAATTTATTAAATTTTGCAATATGATGATCTTAAATCCTAAATCTAACCAGGTAATAAAGAAACAACAAAAGATGAGGGTGTAAGAGATATAATGAAATCTAAACTATTTCTAAGATGAACAATGCAAATGAAAAATACCAAAAATAGACCAATCTCAAATAACCAATTCCTACTTAACCCACAATGCAATGTCACAAGAAAGGTGCAATCTTCTAAGGCATACAGATTTTCAAATCATAGACATTCATCCACAATCAAACTAAGCACAAATAGATGTATGGTCCAGGTTGAATTCACCAGCCTACTACAATCAGATAGTTACTGGGAGTATAGACCAAAGATCGCTACAAACATTCCAAGCATGAAATCATGAACATTATTCACCAAACTAATCTAATTCTAAATCTAACATCAATCCAATATCTTCAAGCAATTTCAAAAGATGGAACAACAGGAACCATGTAAGATAAACTAACACAAAAGAATTCACCAGAGAAACCATAATGCTTTCAATTGTATTAGGTCACCAAAATGTAGCAACAATTCCATTGTTCTGTGTTACAGCACTTGCTTGAAAGAACTAACTACTACTTCCACTACAGAATGCTCTAGCTTCTTTTCTTAATCTAGCTTGTCTAATTTTCTATTATCTATCTAACTCTTACAAATGAGGCAGGAACGCCAATTTAAAGAAAACCCCCAAAACATGTCAGCCCAGCTAGACATTTACAAAAATAAAATAGCCAAAACAAGTCGGCCTTAGGAAATTCAAAATAAGACACACATTAAATGCCGATACATCATCAAGGTTGGCCAAAACACATTCCTCAATGCAACTCGGATCAATACATGCCCCATAATAATAGGGAAGCACAAATCACGAAGTGGCATGGTATTGACTACTGCCTCCCTTATCCTTATGCTGATCCAACGATTCATGAACTTTCAAAAGCACCTTATCCAACTCAGCAACAGGTGGCAAGGGTAGGATTTTTAGTTGACATTCAATTGAGTCAATCTCTTCCCTTGACTGCTTAACTGTTTTATCCCAATCACATTTGTATGCCAGGTACTTATCCATCACAGCCAGATAAGTAGCCACATCATCTAATTGGTGCCCTGTCACAAAATCCTCAATATCAGGGACATAGACATCATGCCACCATTCCCTTTGTCAGAACTGATAGATCCCTCTAAGCCATCCTTCCTTTGAACTCCTCATATTTCCAAGCTCCTACATTTGTATCAGAGACCTCTGACCAAACTGAAACCAACTTACTATCTGGCAACTGGTTCTTCATATCTAGCTTTATCCTTTCCACATCTGTAACTGAAGATCCTTCTGTATCTCCTTTGGACTTTCCTACTGCTGCCTTACTCGATTCAGCCTGCATTCATAAAAGAGCCTCATGAAAATTCAATTATCATCCATATTTCAATCAAAATGTTAGCCTCAAAACCATATGAAACCATTAAGATAAATCATTAAACATCAAACTTTAAAATCCGAGAAAATGGGGTAATGTAGGAAAATCCAGTCGGGGTAGAATTTCAAAGAAATCCAACCCAGACGGACTCCTGCAGCCAAGACATCATTTCATCAAATAAATCATCAATACGGACAAAAGAGATGCATAATTATCATAAGATTCATCCATATTTCAACAAGAAATCATCATCCACCATTTGATTCATTAATTCAATCTCAAAAATCAAAATCAAGTGAAACCAGGCAGAAAACTAGAAAAAATCTGGGTGGGCCAAATTTCCACGGGCAGTTTGAAAGTCCAAGAATTCTTCACACTCTGAGGAAATGGCAAAACTCGAGAAAATCCGGGTGCGCGGAAATTCCGCGAATACCTCAGAAACCTGACAACCATTCTACGCGTAGACAATTCATGGAGTGATCATACAAAACCCCCTATCTGAATCTAATGCACATGAACTTCAACCCCAATAAGCCAAATTTTGATCGTACTTGAATTTAAACTCCCAAGATTCTCAAATGGTTGATCCCCGCAATGAAATAATGATGCCCTAAATTCAACAACTAGACTTTCGCCATGAAAGCTAGGGAAAGCTCAAAATTCTCATACAAAATCCCTCAAAATGATTAAACTAGGGAACACAAGGGTCTCAAACGTTACAAACAAGGTCAAGCTAGACACAGGACGCGAGGATCACAATAACTCCACCAAACTTAACAACCTTGGGCGGACATATCGAAACCCTACCTTCACAAATTATACCAGATTATGCACAAACAAGGAAAGACCCAGAAGGAACGTCCATGCACACAGGTACACCCAAAATTCGATCAACAAATGAAGGGATGTGTAATACAGGAATTGAAAACCCGTGGAAAGGTGAATCAAACCCTAACTTGATAAATATGTTATCATGAAAAAAGGAGCAAGGGTCGACCCGAATAATCATCAACGAACAACTTGAAAGATTCAACCACAAAGCACAAAACAAGGGGAGAAGTCAACGACGACTTACCATGAATCAAATCTAATCGAACCTTGAGCCCAAGGAAATCACTGCGAACTAGGGTGCCTTGTGGCGATAAATCAACACGAACGCCCAAGGAATCCACACATGAGCAAACCAAATCCAACAACCAAAGCTCAAGAAATGAACAAACTCAAGCGCAAGAGAAAATAGAAAATGAACAATGAAATCAGGAAGAGCGCCAAAAGACCTTAAATTCGCCCATACTCGTGCCAGAGAAGATGTACTCCAAGCATTAATGGCTGACAAGACGTATCGAGAAAATTCAGAAACTCGAGGTCGAAACAAAATTTTGGGAAAATATGAGTCAATCGGGCTATCCTAGTGGGCATGAATTCCATGGATGACGCACCCCCCTGGGATTCTGATGGAATCCGAGAAAATCCGCGTGATCCGGAAAATCCCGGATTTGACCAGAAACCTAGACCTCATTAAAAACACAAGTTCCATTGATTCAACCTTTAGGGTAAGACCAAGATAAGTAAGACCAACATCCTAAGACCTCGAAAGGACAAATCCAATAAAACCAAAGGTCAAAGAGACATCAAAAATCAGAAATTAGAGGGTCCCTACTCCAAGTGGGGCATGTGTGCAAAACTGCACAACAATATCCCTTAAGAGTCCAAAATGCAAAAATGCAACAATCTTTGATGATCTATTACTTGAAAACTGTGTCACTTAGAAAAAATCTATCCGAGGCTAGGGGATCATGTAGGGACCCTCTATAATATCCTCTCTCATTTTTTGATCTCGAAGGAATTTTCTCATGGTGTCAAGTTTTCAATTGATGGAAAAAGGATTAGATGCATGCAGTGTAAAGTTGCAAAGGGGTGTAACTTTCATTTTGCTCCTCATGTGACCAAACCAACAATTCCAACACATTTAGATCAGTACGTTTAGGCTAGGCATGGTCCTATTTCACACCCAAACATGTTGAAATAGTTCAAGCTACATTGTACCGACGATATCCCTTAAGAGTCCAAAGTGAAAAAGGCAACAATCTTTGACAAGCTAATACTTAGAAACAATTTCTCTAAGGTTGGTATCACATAGGGCCCCTCTACAATAACCTCTCTTAGTTTTTGATATCTCTGAGGTGTTTTCCCGTGGTGTTGAGTTTTCAATTGATGGAAAAAGGGTCAAATGCATGCAATGTAAAGTTGCAAAGGGGTGTAAATTTTGTTCTGCTCCTCGTGTGACCAAACCAATAGTTTTAACATGTTTGGATGGGTATGTTTAGGCTATGCATGGTCCTATTTCACACCCAAACTCACCAAGATAGTCTGAGCTACATTGTACTAACGATATCTCTTAAGAGTCCAAAGTGCAAAAAGGAAACAATGTTTGGCGAGCTATTACTCGCAAACCACGTCACTTAGAAACAATTTGTCTAAGGATATGGTATCACCAAGGGCCCCTCTATAATAACCTCTCTTATTTTTTTTTATATCTCTGAGTAATTTTCCTGTGGTGTCGATTTTTCAATTGATGAAAAATGGGTCAGATGCATGTAGTGTAAAGTTGCAAAGGGTTGTAACTTTTGTTCTTCTCTTCATGCAACCAAACTGATAATTCCAACATGTCTAGATTGGTGGGTTTATGATAAGCATGGTCTTGTTTCACACCCAAACAAATTGAAATAGTCTGAGCTACACTGTACTGACGATATCACTTAAGAGTCCAAAGTGAAAAAAGGAAACAATCTTTGATGAGCTATTAGTTGGAAACCATGTCACTTAGAAACAATCCATCTAAGCCTACAAGATCACCTAGCCCCCCTCTACAACAACCTCTCTCTATTTTTTACATATCTAAGGTTTTTTCTTATGGTATCAAGTTTTTATTTGATGGAAAAAGGATCAGATGCATGCAGTGTAAAGTTGCAAAGTGGTGTAACTTTTGTTCTATTCATCATGTGACTAAACCAATAGTTCCAACACGTTCAAATGGGTAGGTTTACACTAAGAATGAGTGAATAACTGAATAAGTGAAGCATTTACTCAAATACATGTAATTCATGAAGTATACACATAAATACAAAGTATACGTATGGAAACACCTAATTCGTATAGTATATACATTGGAATACACATAAGTCACAAAGTATACACATAAGTTGTAAAGTATACACTTGAATACATGTAAGTAATAAGTCACAAGTCATGATCAACACCCGTGCCTACAATATTCAAGATACAATTTACATAATATGCATGAGATCATCATTCAAGAATTGCTATCAAATATAGGATTTACAAAATGTCACATAGGCATACATCACATGACCCTAATACATAGTCATTTCCCACTAAGGGAAGGAAATAGATCATGTGTTGCCTTTGAATTTGATTGGATGGAGTTTTTGTTGATTATTTTATCTTTTGAATGTGTCCAATAGTCCTCTCTTCATTCATATGGAGATGCAATTGATATAATAAGAAGTATATATGTTAATATACAAAAATTGAAAATCGTAGAATGGCTTATAACAAAATAATCACAAATAAATAATCATCAAGCTCTTCCACAATAGTAGCATATTGATGATCTAGAGTGACACACACCTATAGCAAACATCAAGATAACAATTAAACTACATACAAGTATCATGAAAATTTTCAATAATAGACCATAGAAGAGAAAACATAATGTAAAATTTATTAATCTGTAGCATACCTCTGCCAAAGGATCAAAACTGGCTATTGTTGTAGCAACTTCATGGTCTATCATGCCACACACATCACAATATACTTAGAATAGCAAATCTATATGATCAATAGTTTTTTATCACTTTTATTAGTTTATTTGTTTAACTAAATATACCTAGAATAACAAATCTATATTATTATAAACAACCTAAATGATAATGAAATGGTAATGCAAACTAGAAAAGATGCTTAGAAAAATAAATCTATATTATTCTAAACAACCTAAATGATGAACCTTAGCAAATCAAACAATTTAATTATTATGAACATTAATCAAAATAAGATGAACAATATCATACCTGTCCCATACAACAAATGATCCACTACTCAAGTGTGCTTGAAGGGTCATCTCTTACCTTCAGAGTACCGAGTAATGATTCATTATCAACACTAATAATTGTCTATAGTTCCTCTATTTTTGGTTTAGCATGATGTCTCAATAACTTAACATTTGTTGCTATAACAAGATGTGAATACATGAGAATGGTTTTGTGTTTCTCATAGTCTTCAAATGTAGGTATGCCATTCTTTCTAGTCATATATGTTTGCGACCAGGTTCTAACTGTAGAAGAGGGGGATTCACTACTCATGAGTTCTCTTCATTCATAGAGCCTCACAGGGAGAACTGCACTAAACTACCTCAGGAACAACAACAATGAGAGTTTTAGAATTCAAAAGGGTAGGCCATAGAGATTTTTTGGACAAACTGACAAGCTCTCAGCCAAAGGATGACAATGTAGAATATGGACGACAACATGATGCGTCGGCATCCCAAAGGCGTGTTGGAATCTCGTATGGACCAAAGAATGAGTTTATCATAGAAAATGCCTAAATGACTGCTAGCTATCTGATTGCTAAGAACTTACATAATGTGATAAAGTAGTAGAATATAATAGAACCAAAATAGAGTGAAGAGGAAATAACAAAGATAAGGAGGAGAAAAGAAATACTTACAACCATGCAAGTGATGAAGCCTTTATCACATGAATGTCTTCAATACCTGCATCTGTAAGATCTAGAGAAAGTGTTGGGGCTGTATAGGGGTTTGCCTCAGTCAAACCCCTAATTTGGTGTTCCCACCTCCACGGACAGCCAGGAAGATAGAGATAAAGAGTGAAATGAATGAAGAATGTGGTGAAAGAAAAACCCACTCAGGAGTAGAACCCACACCACCAAGTAGGAGTGATAAAAGCAATCCCCGCTCGAGGAGGAGAACCTGTATCACAAAAGAGGTGATAAAAGCAATCCCCGCTCAAGGAGGAGAACCTGTATCACAAAGTAAAAATGCAATAATAAGGGGATATGGAATCCCAAGATGCCCACAAGCATAAAATGAGGGAGATGAATCTGCAAGAGCCAAAGGAGCTGCAAAGAGGGCTTGAAAGTGCTACAAAAAATAAGGGAGTTGTGCAAGAAAAAGTAGGATGGAAGAATGGAGCTAGAAGAATTTAGGAAAGTTAGAAAATGCAAATGGAATGAAAAGACTGCTTTTAAGGAGAGAGAAGAAGCTTCTCCGGCCGTTACAAGGCATCTTGAGCCATTACCACCAACTAAAGGAGAGGACAAGTGGAAAACATGCTAGGAGATAGTTGTTTATGCATTGAAACATTGTAGGACACTAGCACAACGTGCTAATGTCCAGACACGTCACACTACAAAATGATGAAAACAATGGAAGCACAAAGTTTGATGCAAGCTAACATGCGAGGGTGGTTGCTAAAAAGGGGTGCTGGAGTATCTTGAGAGGGGGAAAATATTGATGCAGGGGCTAAAATGATCCTACTCAAGATGTTAATGGAATGGACGCTAAAGCGGATGCAAGAATGTATGTGATATTGTGAGGGGTGCAATTTTACGATTATACACCAACAACAACAATTGAACCTATAGGATACATGAACCCATCATCATCTATCATCAATTGTGTTAGCTTCTTCTTTCCTTGTACACATCATGCCAACCTATAGTTTGATCCCTCTTCATTCCCATGTATTGCTAAAACTACATAGGCATGTCCTAGACGTACAAGATCTAAGAGATGGTTGTAGTCAAGTGAACTTTCCATTTCATATTCTAAAGAGGATTGTGCTACAAATAAAGGGGTTAGGTGTACTAAGGGATCCATGTATCTACCCACTCATTTGACTCGCAATGATCCTAATCACACTAAATACAATTCTGAAAAAAATAAGCCAACTCCCGTGTCCATATGGTCCACGCACCTACATTTGAGCTTCAAAATGAATGCATCTTTGAAGATTCTCTAATTATTTGATATTTCAATTTTTCTCTCACTATTCCCTCCTCAACCAACCAAAATAACCTGCACACTTGTGAATCAAGTGTCCCTCCTCGTGATAATTTTTAAGTACACCAGTCAACAATAGAACATGCATCATTAAATGTTGCACCACATCTTATCTTCATTTGTTCCTTAACCAGATCTCTCTTCACACATGTACCTACACCATCATGCTTTCCTTTTCCATGCCTAGCTTTAAAAATCTCTACATGCATCCTGCTCAACCAATAAAACATGTGAGCATTCTTGAATTGACCTATGTAGTTATCTGACCAAATGAGATGTCAACCCATGGAAATACCTTTTTCTTGCAAGAACCCAATTTTTTTTTCAAAATAATGTTACACAAACTCAGATGAATGAGATCTTGATAAGTAGGAGGTATTTTCCCACAGTGTGTCAAATTATGATATTGCTATCAGGATTCAACCATCGGAGATGCAATGAGTGCTAAGTGGACCATTCGATATCATGAGAGATGGGTTCTTGTTGAACCACTACTCATGAAACATGGGTCAATGAGTTTGACTCGAAACTACATGGTTGAATCCTGATAGCAATATCATAATAATGAATGAGATCTATTATCACTCATGTAAAAATGGTACTCCTTGATTATCTTCCTATCCTCTTCTGTAATATCAAGGGCATGTCTATATGTTTTGTGGACAAAAATAAAATTTTTTAATAGAATTGAAATATTATGATTGTACCTCATTTTGTGGTTGCAATGTGTAATTTTCAACAAAATCAACCACGGATATAAGAGTTCCAATTGAGAAAGAGTCCTTACAAATATTGAATTGTTGATCCAACCACTAGGACGTGCGCCTATGCCTTGCATACTTGCAGAATTTTTTCTTCTTAAAATCAGAAATAAAATCAGCAATACTTACCATCTCTTGTAACCAACTTGCATATAGAACCTTCACCTCCACTCTTCAATGTGTATTTGACTGTCTCAAACCTTTTTTCTTAGCAATCTTGTTAGAAAAATCATGTTCGTTGTCCTCATGAAAACATGTTACAAACTTTGATAAACCACCACATTGCAAACATGTAATCATTTCTATAAAATAAGCAACCATCACCTCTAACTCATAAAATAAATCTAACAAGTCCTTGGATGACTTGGGAAGTTGCATTGCATGACACTCCTGCAGCTTTTTGTTAGTATGCATAGTAGAATGAATATAGCATAATAATTCATAATACATTGAAAACTCAACATGGTATTTACAGAAACATGCATTATGAATATTAATAGGTAAACAATAAAATGGCTTGCAAGATTCAAAAGCCCTTTGTGAGATTTACAAATTTGGATGTGCTTCACAAAATTGTTCGTACAATATTGTTTGGCTACATTTCAAGAAATGTTTAGGATGCGGTGTGTGATCTTGATTACCAATTATTAGCTTTAAAACATCCTTTACATTCAATGATACTCTAAAATGAGAGTTCCAAAATTGTTTAATTTGCATCTTTACATTATTAGTTAGCTTCTTTTCAACATGTGGAAGCCTCCCACTAAAATCCCACATATCATTTTTAAGAGGACTATCGAGTCTTCCTCTTCTCAAGAGTGCTCTATTCAATGTTTTATGATTTAGATTTAAATCAATACAAGTTTTCTCATTAAAAAATCCTTTCTCAAATGATGGCTTACTAGTGAGGTTGTGATCACTCTACAAGCAATTCTTTTATATTTTTCCTTACTAGTCTTTCCAATAGAAGTAGAGCATTAAAAATATTTTTTAAAATAATACTATTTTTTTCCAACTCTTTTGTGACATGAATCTTCAATTTTCTTAATAATGGTCTCATTTTGTAATACTTTAGCAATTGCAAAAAAAAGTTGACATTGTTTGATTAAATGGCTTATCAAAAAGTATTGACTGAACATATTTGTAGGCCACAACCGAACCATTCGTGATGACCTTTTTCCATCAAGATTATCTATTATGTTCTCATCTATTTCAAGTAACCATTTAGGGGGTCGCACGTAATTAGCTGATACATAAGGTTCATTTTCAACATTTTCAATGTTATTAGCATTTTCATTTTCAATATTTTCATTACTATCAACATTTTCAATAACAATTCCAATATTTCATTTTCAATATTATGAATATTTTCATTTTCAATGTTATTGGCATTTTCATTTTCAATACCAATTTCAACATCTTTTATATCAATTCCAACATTTTCATTTTCAATTTCGATATTTTGATTTTGAATTTCAATATGATGTTCAATATTTTCAAATTCTATTTCATCTTCACTTGAATTAACATTTAACGGTGGAGAAGAAGCCTCAAATTGAGTATTTGTCATACCTTGTCTTCTTCTCCTATGAATTTCTCTATCTTTTGCTCTACATGCTTCAATTTGATCTGCTATTAGTTTTCTCTTTCCTTTTATCTTACGGTGACTATTGCTCCCCATTGCACAAACAAAAAAGAGCACACAAATGATTGTAAAGGTTAAAAATGTGTAAAAGAATCTCCCAAAATCTAAAATTTGTTTGATACAGACAGAAAGCATGTGGTTTCAGTGACAAAAAGAATGTGGGGACCACTGGAATGCTCAAAATGGTCCCTTTTTTGTTTTTTATATAATTCACTAAATGGATATCCTTTTCCTTTAGTTTTTAAAAACTAAACTTCATAAAACGTTTTATGAATTATTAATAGCATAATATTATTAATTTATAATGTTATGATATATTTTATATTATATATTAAATATATTATATATATATTTATTATATTAATATATTATATATAGTTATATAATATATAATATATATTATTATTAAGGCATATACTATATATATTATATAGTATATAGTATATAAATTATATTATATATTAATACGTCTCTCTCTCCTAATGGTCTGAGTAAAACTAATGAAATCAAGGCACATGAAACAAACAACAAGGAAAAGTTTATTTTGAAGAATAGTTTTTCACATTTCGAGTTGATTAAAGTTCAAAATTTGAGGAATGCTAAAGAAGTTTGGGATGCTCGAGAAAAGATGCATGGAGATGAAAATGTAAAAGAATCAAAGTTGTAGAATTTTGAGGCACAATTTGAGGTTCTACATATGTCTGAAGATGAAAATATTAAATCTTGTGTGCAGAGAGTGGATGAGTTGGTAGGTGGAATGTGAGGACTTAGTGCTATAGTAGATGAATCCAAGATTATGAAGAAGATTCTTAGAACTCTCCTTGATGCATACAGTGAAAAGGTATCTACTATTGAAGAATATGTGGATTACAAGACTTATACTAAAGATTGGTTATTGGGAACTCTTATGAGATTAGAAAGCCAAATTTGAGAAATGGATACAAATCAGAAATTGCTTTCAATGCTACAAGAGTTGAAGATTCAGATGAAGAGAATCTTGATGAAGTAGAAGCTAAATTTGTGATAAGGATGAGGAAATTCTCCAATAAGTATGAAGGTAAGTTACCCCTTAAATTCTTTATTTGTGGAGGAAAAGGTCATTATGCTTCAAGATGTCCAAAAGGAGCTAAGAAGAACAAACAAAGATTTAACAAAGAAAACAAAGGCAAGAAGATCAACAGAGCATAATATGTGAATGAGGATTCTAGTATTTATGATGATGAATCTGATTATGGAGATTTTGATGACATTGAATGCTTGTCTGGGCTATAAAAGATGAACCTACTTCTACTAAATCTGAAAGACAGGTGAAGGAATGTCCTCTAGAGAAAGAGAAAGATGAAGATACTGTAATCTCTACCCTACATGCTAAAAAAGAAAAGATCTATTGGGTTGTTGAAAGTGGATGTTCGCATCACATGATCAGTGACAAGAGTAAGTTTGTTAAACTTGAAAAATATGATGGAGGCTTAGTTATATTTGGAGATGATACTAGTGCTAAAATTTGCGGGATAGGTTCAACAAGTTTTGATGGAAAGCATAATACTGATGATGTCTACTATGTTAAGGGTTTAAGGCATAATCTCTTAAGTGTTGGACAAATGTGTAGTAAAGGATATAATATTGTATTTGAGGATGAGAGATGTGAAATCAAGAAAGGATCCAAAACATTGATTGTTGTAGGAAAGAAGTCTGAAGGAAATATATATCAGCTTAAGGGTGCTAATGGACGTTGCTTTATGAATCAAATTAATGACAGTTGGTTATGGCATCAGAGAATGTTTCATATGAATTTTGATAACTTGGAAAAGATCAGTGTAGTACAAGCCATAATATATTTACCAAGAATTACAAATCCTATTAATGCTATTTGCAAGAATTGTTAGTTTGGAAAGCAAGCGAGAAACAATTTTAGATCAAAGGAACAATATACTACGAGACTACTGGATTTAATTCATACAAATCTATGTGGTCCTACAAGAGTGAGAAGTCTACAAGGTGAAAGGTACTTTATGCTTTTGATTGATGATTACTCTAGATATACATGGGTTACTTTTCTTAGAGAGAAATCAGATGCATTAGATAGATTCAAAGCATTCAAAGCCATGGTAGAGAATGAAGTGAATTTGAGAATAAAATGCTTGAGGTTTGATAGAGGTGGTGAATTCACCTCCCATGAGTCTAATATGTTTTGTGAAGTTCATGGAATAAAAGGATAGTTATTTTTCCCTAGAACTCCTCAGCAGAATGGTGTTGTTGAAAGAAAGAATAGAACAATTCAAGAAGCAACAAGATCAATGATTATTGAAACTGGTTTACCATAAGTTTATTGGAGAGAAGCTATTCACACTGCTATTTATGTGTTCAATCGAGTTCAAGCAAGAGATAATAGTACTAAGACTCTCTATGAGCTATGGTGTGGAAGAATTTCTACTGTTAAGCATTTCAAAGTTTTTGGAAGCAAATGTTATATCAGATAGGATGAAGAAAATTTAGGGAAGTTTGATTCTAGATGAAGGTATTTTCCTTGGATATTCTACTAAGAGAAAAGCTTACAAATGTTTCAATAAAATACTGAGAAAGATTGTGGAAAGAATAAATGTCAAGGTTGATGAAGCAATGAAGAATTCAATTAAAGTTGATGGATATGTATCTGATGAACTTTATTGTGTAAGAATTGAAGAATTTGTGGAAGAACAGGAGAAGCAAAATGAAGAAGAAGAAGCTCTGGTGGTGTCCCCTAAGACAACTAAATATGTGAAAAAAAATCATTCAAAAAATCAAATCATTGGAGACAAAATGAAAGGAGTATTGACAAGAAGCAGAGCTATAGTTGCTAGTGAGATAAATTTGTGTTTACTTTCTGAGATTGAATTGAAGACTATAAGTGAAGCATGTAACTATGAGCATTGGATGGAAGCTATGAAAAATAACTTATGCAGATTAAGAAGAATAAAACTTAGGAATTAGTCTTTAGACTGGTAGATGATAACATAATTGGATCAAAGTGGGTATTCAAAAACAAGTTGAATGAGAACGAAGAAGCAGTTAGAAATAAATCAAGACTTGTGTGTAAGGGTTACTCACAAGTAGAAAGTATAGATTTTTAGGAGAATTTTACTTTCGTGGCAAGAATGGAATCTATCAGAATGTTTTTAGTGTTTGCTGCTCATAAATAATTCAAGGTCTATCAGATGAATGTTAAGTCTAAATTCTTGAATGATGAGTTAGAGGAAGAGGTATACATGGAACAACCAGAAGCGTTTCAGTTGTCAAATCAACTGAATATGGTTTGCAGATTGAAGAAGGATTTATATGGATTGAAGCAAGATCCTAGAGCTTGGTATGCAAGGTTAGAAAAATATTTGATTCACCAAGGTTTCAACAAAGGTACGATAGATAGTAATCTGTATTTTAAAATTGAAAATGACAAGATCTTGATAGTGGTTGTATATGTTGATGACATTATCTTTAGAGGAAATGAAAATATGTGCAAAATGTTTTCTGAAGAGATACAAAATGAATTTGAGATGTCTATGTTTGGAGAGATGGATTTCTTTCTTGGGCTGCAAATTAATCAAACAGAGAAAGGGATTTTTATTTCACAGTCAAATTATGTAAGATAAATGTTGAAGAAGTTTGGGTTGGATGGTTCCAAACTGGTATGCACTCCTATGGTGACTGGTTTCAAATTGAGTAAAGATGATGATTCACCTAAGGCTGTTTAAAGCAAATACATATCTATGATTAGAAGATTGTTGTATTTAACTACTACTAGACTGGATATCATGTATGTAGTTTGTTTTGTGGCTAGATTTCAAGATGATCCTAAAGAAACACATGTTGTTGTTAAGAGAATATTTAGATATTTGAATGGAACTCTAGATTATGGATTATGGTATCCTTGGGATACTAATTTTACACAAAGTGCTTACACAAATGCAGATTGGGCTGGTCATGTAGATGACAAGAAAAGTACAAGTGGTGGTGCATTCTTTCTTGGTTATAGATTGGTGGCTTGGTTGAGTAAAAAGAAAGATTTAATTTCCTTATCTACTACTGAAGCTGAGTATATTGTTGTTGCATCTTACTATACACAAGTTTTGTGGATGAAACAAACATTGAATGATATGCAGTATTGTTTGATGATCTTATTTCTATCTTTTGTGATAATACAAGTGCAATTAACATTTCAAAGAATCCAGTGGTGCACTTGAGGACAAAGCATATATCTATTAGGTATCACTTTTTGAGAGAGAAGGTTGGAGAATAAATTAAAGCTTGACTATGTATCTATAAAGGATCAAGTGGTTGATATATTTATGAAGGCTCTTCCTAAAAATACTTTTAAGTATCTCTGGGAGAAGTTAGAGGTCATTCCCCCTCCTTTCTTGAACTAGATGCATATGGAGTTGCATCAGTCTGATGGATTTATCCAGATCTATCTTTTTTTTGGACTAATGTTCTAGTGGCTACCTCTCAGGGAGAGTAGGTAGTGTCTTGTGTTGTCATTGAAAGAGTATTTTATTCTTAATTTCTGATGAGGCGCTTGTGAGACACAGAAAATAACCCACAACCAAGAGAATAATTTTATTATTTAGAAAATGGAGCTTCTTACATGCGGAGGATCTCAAATCCCCAAGTTCTACAACATATACAAGCTACAGAAAGCTACAGATTAACCCTTTCGCAATATGCGAGCTTGTCCCCAAAAAGTTACCCAAAAATTAGAAAACCCGCCCATAAATAGAGCTCCTCATTAGTTTGGAGCCAAAACAACATTCAAATTGAGTTTAGGCGGTTTGGCGCCGAAAATTTACAACATGAAGTTCAAATTTGGAAAGGGCATTTGCAATGGTAACTTCTAGAAAGTGCGCCAACTTTGCGGGGCCATAACTTTTGATCCAGGACTCCAATTCGCGAACCGTTCGAACCGTTGGAAAGCTCTCGAAGTCAAGAACGCGCTCAAAATTGGCTACGCCGATTTTGGCAAGTTTCGGGGCCGATCCAGAAGCTCTAAGTTCCTCAAATCCCACTCGGAAGATTTTCAGGTGCAAATCTGGGCAACAAAAATTGCAATATCTTTCCACCCAGGAAGAGAAAATAAAAACCGTGAATTGGGAATTTTATTATGATGAAAAGGGTATCCAAAAATGTAAAAACATCTGAAAAATGATAAACTTGAAATTTCACTATTTTGGGTGATGCAAGATTGCCCTTACACCAGGATGCTCCTGCATCAGATTGAGAAGATGTGATTGAGTCTTTATGTTAAGTGAAATTTCTTCGTGTGTTTATAGTTATGTATTAATTGATGAATATATACATAGGATGTATATATGTATATATATAGATGTTTAAAATAACTCATACATGTGTGCATATATGTGCATGTGTATACATAGGTAGATGTATCTACGCATACTCATGAACAAATATATTGTATGCATGAGAATATTGATTGGAAAAATGTGTATATTTTGGATACTAAAATAATGTATATGTATAACATATATATATATATATGTATATGTATAAGGGTATGTTAATGTATATACCTATACATACATATACATATACATATATATATTTAATATATATTTAATATATATTTAATATATATATATTATATATATTATATATATGTATATATATTATTATATATGTAGTGTAGAAAAATTTATCCCTTTACATTTTCTCACTTATTTGGGCCCTCGTATTAAAATAAACTTAATAATGCCTTAATTTAGTGTTGTAAAACATACCCCTTTGCATTTCACACTTATTTGGGCCCTCTTAATTAAATTGAGCTTAATTAGGCCTTAATAAGCCCTTTCATTCATTTACAAGCCTAATAAATTACATTTCTGAAGGGGAAACCTGACAACAATTAATGCCAACACATAATCAAACACCTTCAGCAATGTGTTTTCCAAGAATGTTTGGGAGAATGGGTCCTCATTAGGCTTTGGAACCCATTTTTAAAAGATGTTTTGGTAGTATTTTATATTCCCAAATTCAAATTTCAAATTTCAGCTTGTAATGTTTAATTTTTGGGAAATTAAGGATAAATATCTATAAATGCAAGGTTATTTCATCAATTCAAAATATCTAGAAAGAGGTGAACCTGACAAGAGTCAAGATTATTGTCAAGACCATTCAAGAGTAGATTTCTTCATCATTTATTGCAACATTTAAGATCTCAAGTATTATGTCAAAGTTATGTTCATTCATGCATGTTTTTGGAGCTAACATTGTGATGTAGGTTTTAAGCATTCAAGTCAAATATTCAAAGCAAGATTCAAGAATTAAGATCCACATCAATATTTTATATTTCCAAAGGTTTAATCAAGGGTTCGATGAGTTGAAACATTGAATTTTTTCATTCATTATTCCTTAATGTTTCATTGTTTCATTTCAAGGTTTAATTACCAAAATGGGGTTTGACCAAGGTAAACCACCATTCACCAAAAATAAACAATTTTCCTCTCTTTTGTTTGTGTTGTAGATCTAGGTTGAAGAAAATAGAAGTCTAAACCAACACTCAACTTAATATGAGCATGAAGACTATGTCAAAATAGAGTTGGTTGAAGCTCATGAAGGTAGTCAGCTTGCATACCAATTAGGAAACCTATAGATATGTATTCTTGTGTTTTGAATTAGTTTAAGAGTCATTTTTGTCACTTATAAAGGGGTGACAAATCTATTTTGAGAAGCTAGAAACATTTGGACTATTTTTGTGTTGCAAATTATGAGTTTGAAGTAGCCACATTTCATTCTAACTGGCTAAGTTGATGCATTTAGAGGAGGAATTAGTCTTGTTACTGTAGTGGTGGTAGAAAGGAGAGAAAAGGTGGTAGATTTAGTAGCTTGTTTGTAGCATTGAGTTGCTTAGATTTAAATATAAATAGAGACATCTTCTCTATCTTTTGTTACACATTCATTTTGATTTCTTCATTCATATTTTCTTTGTAGCTTTTTGTGCAAGTGTTTTTTGAGAGCTTTAGTGAGAAAGAGAGTTTTTTTTGTGGATTTGTATTTATTGATATTTTTCTAAGAGGATAGAATTGAAGATAGGTTGAGATTAGGAGTAGCAAGCGTGATTGTGGAAGTTAAGCTTGGGAAACAATATTTTCATTTGGAGTTATAATTCTACGCATGCTGACATTTTTTCTCTATTCTTTTATGTTGAAATGTTAATTATGTATGTGTTAGAATTGGCTATGGATGCCAAGATCTATGGACCAAATGGAAAGCACGATAAGAGAGAGAGAATAGAATATGACAAGAATAGACTGTATTCAATGTCAATGATATGATAATGATTGTGATTAATTGTTTACAATGAGAGAGACACCTTGGTTATATAGCCAAGGTGAGAACATAGAAGGGCATAAGATTATGACAAGTGTCTTAATCTTATGACATGAGACAATTATGAAAAGCTATCACTCCACCTAAGGTGGAGAGATAATCACATGATATGTCCACAAAAGGTGGAAGTGATAAAGTAATGACATGTCAAGTCCACCAAAAGTGGAAATTCTCCAACAACCTCCTATGTGGTCCCTATGTAAACTTAAATAAGGTGTAATTATGACCTAGGACAAGGTGCAACACTTTTAATTACACCAACACCCCCCCTTAAGTGCAACTTAGGGAGTAGCAGATTATTATGAAAATCACACAAAGATGCAATGATGGGTCCTGAATACTAGGCCATGTTAGGTACCCATGTACATATGCAATGCAATCAATGCAATCTCTCATCAACAGAGAAAAGGAGAAAACCAAGTGGGACAAAACTCCTCCCCAAAAGAGAGATGAAAATACAAAAAAGAAATGCTCTCAATGAAGAATGAGAAGGTAAAAACCCCATGTGAGGAAAAAGACCCCCCATAAGAGAGAAGTAGAAGAGATACAAGGTATCCCCCCCTCAATGTTGAGTGTCCTGCAATGATGGTAGAAGCTCGACATTGAATGTTGAAGATGATCCAATCTTTCCGAACAACGTTCCTCCCCTTAGGAAAAAACAAAACCATGGATGTATGTAGGATATCAGGAACATAGATGATGTATGATGGTGTCTCTGAAGCATGCTCAAGTGTCTCCATGTCGATGCCAAAATCTGAAAGACTCCAAACAGGTGTTCTAGGCCACACTGTTGAAGAGGAAAATCCAACATCAAGTAGAGATGAATGTAGAACATGATCCAAAGACCAAGATATCCCCTCTGAAGACAAAGAAGCCTCCTCCAAATGATGTCCAAAAGTATCCACACTCATGCCAATCTGTGAAGAATGATCATGTAGAGAATGAACAAGAGGGTCAAGGTGTTCCCTCACAACAACTGAAGAAGGTGCAGATCTTCATCAAAGAGAAGATGAATGCTATCAATGATGTCTCCCAAATCTACAAGATGAGACTCCACAAACAAGTCTGAAATACTTGTCAAGAAGTCATCCAAAGTAGCCATATCTGGAAGACTATGTATGTCTTGCTACATTGAATCACTAGGAGCCAAAACTATAGCAACACAAGCATCATCGAGTACAACAGTAGGTGGAGGAGATGGAATGCATGGCTCAAGAACTAGATCTAATGTGAGAACTCCCAAGTTCAAGAAGCCAAATGTCTCCTTTGAATCATGGCTCATATGATCAACAGTCAAAGGAACATTGTCACCATCAGAAGCAAATTGTGCAAAGGTGTACAATCGAGATGAATGATCAACCACCCCAGTAACAATGATCTCTCGTCTCCAAGTCTCGAATGATGACAGAAACAGGAGTGAACTCCACATTTTTCTGATCTCTACCATGTGTAATCAGATAAATGGAAAGAAAATTGTTTGTCAAATGAGGAACACACAAGAAATTCTGAAAATTGTTGTCCCCAAAACTAATAGATCCCTTCCCTTTTACACTCATATATGTATTGTTTCCCATCAAGATAGGAGACATAGTACAAGGCTGAAATGAAGAAAATATAGTCTATGAAGATGCCATATGATGAGATACTCCTGAATCTAGAAGCCATCTCCCTGATCCTGGACCTGAATAAGCACAAAGAGCTTTTCCTTTATATCCTGATGTAGATGCTTAACCTTTGTCCTTTTTAGACTATTTTGAATTAGAAGGAGAAGAAGATTTAGAAATTCTAGAAGGAAAATCAATGTGATTCCTTCTGAGAATATTTTTCAACTCATCAATATCCTTCTTCTAACAATAGTGTTCTTCATGTCCATCCTTCTTGCAATATGCACAAAAAGGCCTCTCCTTCTTAGATGTTTCTCCTTTTGAGGAATATTTTTTCTTTGATTGATCTTAATGTTGATTATTCTTTGCTTTCTTATGTTTCTTATCTGATTTTGATTCTTGCACCTGACTAACCAACAATGCTTGAGATTTAGAAGTCTTGATGAGACCCATTTAGATAAGCTTTTGTTGCTCATGTATCAACATCTCAGAAAATGATGCAAATGAAGGTATAGTGTATGTAGACCCCATAGTCAATCTATGAGTATGAAAGCTAGAAACAAAAGAAGCATAATCAGGACCAAGTTTGTTCATTGTATTGTACACCAACTGGATGTCCTTCTTATCAATTCCACATGCTTTACATTGCTCTCTTAGATCATTAACCTTAGTGATGTAGTCTTGGATGTTGTCCAAGTTCTTAGGATCAAGATTCATCAAATTATTATCAATTTGACAGCCTCTTACTTCATCTGTAGTACCATACAATGTTTTCAATTTTTCCCAAGCTTCATGAGAATTTTTACATGATTCAATTTGGAACAAAAAAATCTTGAGAAACTAGTCTATGAAGACACCCAATAGATTTTGCATGTTTGATCATCCATTTTAACTTTTTATTTGCATTTGTAGGTTTAGGCACCTTATTTTCAACATTTAGAGAGTGACCTTCTGTCATTAGAATATTCCATGTATTTTGATGCTATGTTGAATAGTTATATGATGTGAGCAAATGAACCTTAGAATGATCCATGAGAATTAGAGAGAAAAAGAAAACAGATCAAAGACAATGCACCAAAATACCCCCCCAAAAATACTCAATCAAGAAACCCCTAGAGCAATATCTGATTTGGCACTTTATATTTAGTGCGTTTACAGTTGCTAGATGCCAAGAACCACAAGCTAGACTTGATCTTAGTGCTTACATATGCCAAAATAGGCCATAGCATCAAGTACAATTTTTGGTACAAAATGAGATCAATCTGATCATACCACTAAAAAGTACAGGAGAAATCATGCACTTTAAAAAAAAATTGCACACAAAAATGTTACCATAGCAGCAAGATATGAGCTCCTGAAGTTCCCAAAATGAGGATGAAGTAGCAACACCTGTGAGAATCTGCAAATTCTGGAAAAACCAGGCACCAAAACTAAAAACTGATTGTAACAATGCATAGAGCATGAAATTCTAGCCCAAATAAAAAAAATTGCTCGAAAAAAGGAGTCATAATGAGCAAGATATTAAGCTTCAAAGTTTGCCTATGAAAACCAAAAATGCAAATCGTGAGTGGGGAGAATTTTTTTTGAATCTGCTGACATCATGATGATGTGGTGATGACATCAGCAAACCATGTGATTAATTTTGATGACCGTTTAGCCATCACCGTCACCGTGCTTTCCTCTGCTGGAATATTCCCTGTGTTGCCAAAATCTTCTTGGCTTCTGACGAAATATTCTTACATGTCGGTAAAATGACTGGCTAGAATATACATGCCGGTTTTCTATGAGCGATTGTCAGAAATATTTGAAGATGCCACCAGTGGAATCAATGAATATTCCACTACCGGTTTTTGTAGTCGCCCACCGGATTTGTCCACATACCGCCGATATTTTGAATGTGCGCCGATTGGAATGGTGGGGCCCTGTGCTGTCGAATGAGGGGGTGTCACGGGGCAGCAGGCGAATAGTGCAGTACTGGAGGGTACAGACAGTACGCTCTGTGGATTTGTACAGTCCATAGAGTGTACAAAATATATATATTTTTTGTTTTAATTTTTCAAATACAACTTTTACAATGAATTTAAATGGGAAAAATTACATTTTTCAAAAAAAAAAATCAAAATATTTCTGCTGGAAATACAATAATTTTATTTTTGAAAATTTCATACCACTGTCATAATGACGCGACTTGGGGTCATATGACTCTATGGGCAAATTATTTTTGCCTCACCAAACAACTGCTCCAATTCGGACAATTTGACAGTCGATCTTAGGGTTTTTGGCCCTTCTGGATGCGATGGCAAGGCCAAATTTGACCCAAAATGCTCCAAAATTGCAGCTGCCTTCTAGATCTGGCAACCACACTTCAACTTCAAACCCTCTTAGATTTGGATGAAACAAAAGGAAAAATAAACTTTCTCGAACCTTCCGGATGCAATGGTGAGCTTAGATTTGCACCAGCAAGCTCTGATTTGAACCTACAACAAAGAGCCAAAAATGGAACCTCCTCAGATCTAGTATCTCTCTTTAGAAAAAGACTCTCCAATGGCACCCAACTTGCTCTGATACCATGTTAGAATTGGCTATGGATGCCAAGATCTATGGACCAAATGGAAAGCACAAGAAGAGAGAGAGAATAGAATATGACAAGAATAGACTGTATTCAATGTCAATGATATGATAATGATTGTGATTAATTGTTTACAATGAGAGATACCCCTTGGTTATATAGCCAAGGTGAGAACATAGAAGGGCATAAGATTATGACAAGTGTCATAATCTTATGACATGAGACAACTATGAAAAGCTATCACTCCACCTAAGGTGGAGAGATAATCACATGATATGTCCACAAAAGGTGGAAGTGATAAAGTAATGACATGTCAAGTCCACCAAAAGTGGAAATTCTCTAACAACCTCCTATGTGGTCCCTAAGTAAACTTAACTAAGGTGTAATTATGACCTAGGACAAGGTACAACACTTTTAATTACACCAACACTATGAATGCCATTGTTTGTGGAAAGGATGATTTAAATGCATTTTAAGCTTTCTTGTATGAACTTAGCTTATTACTTATTTTGGTGAAACCCTTTTTGATTGGCATATACATATAAAATATATTGGAATTTGTGTGGTTATGATGCTATTGGATCTATAATTAGTTTGTTAAGACTATACATATGTTGCATGAATTTTGAAGTATGAGTTATGTTATTGTCTTGAAGTACTTTAATGGAAATGTCAATTTGAACATGGGTGGTTAACTTGGTTGTTCCTAGGGTTAGGATAATCCATGGGAAATGGAGTAACCTAGTTGGTCACATAACTCATGTGTGAATGTATGGTTATCTTGGTTATTCCCAGGGTTAGAATAATCCATGGGAAAGGGTGTAACCTAGTTAGTCAGTTTTTTATGTAATCACCTTTTAGATTGAATGTATGTTATAATTGAAAAGAGTGTGAATGATCAAATACAAAATCAATCTAAGGGTGGGTGAATATACAACCTACACTTGAAGTACTGGGTATTGAATACTTTGGCCAATGTGGTGTAAGTAGCCACAGTTTGCACTATCGGTTCACTGTGATCCAATTTTGCATACTAGGTAGGGAATGCCATACATGTAGGTTGTAGCCAATGTATGGTAGGTATAGATATGTAGGAGACAACACCATGCTTAGGAAGGCTAGTATTATGAAGTTACCAAACCAATCTCTTTTTCTAAGGGTAGGGCCATCTTACTAGTTAGGTAGATGTGTAGGGCACTCTAGTAAGTTTGTGGTTGGTGGAAAAGTGCTTGACTAATGCTCTCCCTCATATAGTTGGTTGTCAGGATTTGAGGATGTAAGCACTAGTTTTAGGGACACCTAGAATGTATGCACCAGTAGGAGGTATGCACCAACATTTAGGACATATGTATCATTATATTTCGTTTGTATATCTATATCATTAAGATCATGGAAGCTATGTATGTAAACATGTATCTCTATTCTTATTGAGAAATTTTAAATAGAAAATGTCATCATAAAATTATGCAATATGAATCTATTACTTGGAATTTTGTAATAATATAATGGGAAAGTTTGAAATGGGATTGTTTCAAATGTGCATCTTGTTATTCAATTAGAAAAGAAATTTTTTATTGCCTAAATGTTAGTATCATAAAGTGTCCAGATGTGGGTAAAACATAGTAAAATTAAATGGGTAGAACAATGAGCATGTGACACATGGTATCAGATCCATTAGGTTTAGCTTTTGAACCTATGTGCTTGCTATGATTTCATCCAACATTATATTAGTCTAATGTTTGGAATTCGTATGCTAGGATGGCGTGTCTCAAGATGATTGCAAGGAAGTCAGTAATTGGTAATGAGTGCTCCTTGAAGTTCAAGAAAGAAAGGGAAGCCATTGTTTGAACCATAGAGGGACCAATTATGACAGTACAATTTGGCTGAGTGACACTGAGACTTTTATTCATTCCCTATCTTGCATTAGTCAAGAAAGAAAGAGAATGCATTAGGATATTAACTTTGTACCTACTGCCTCTCCTACCAAGTTGTATTCTTTACCACTTTCTAGGGATATACCCTCATAATGGAGTGTTACTCCTACCATGATCATCAGGGACACTCTTGTTCTTCAAATGTTAGAAGTTATTGTAATAGTCTCTAGTGGAAAATTATAGGGATATGTCCCTCAAAGCTATGCATCTAAGGATAGGTTTGAAGGTTATGCAACTTTCGACAATGAATGGGAATAAAAATTTGAGGGGTATACCCCACTTAGCTATACATCAGAGAGTGAATCTAACCTAGGATACTCTCCCCTAGACTACTTGAATAGTCATTCCATGTAAATGTAATGATATTGAAATCCTATTGATCTTAATAAAAAATATGTTTTGGAAAAACTTATGTATAAGTTCTTTTTTAAAATTTATTATGTATGAATGTTTGTTCTTTCTGAAATTTTTTGAATGCTATGTCGACCTTCCTAGGATTTAATTAAAAATGAAACCTCTAGGTATAACTTTTCTTGTGAAAAATGGTTAGAACTAGAACCAATATTAGGAAGCCAAGAAGTAGGAAAATGTGCAAAGAAATTAGAGGCTAAATTGGATCGTATTTTAGCCATGATGAATGAGACAAGAGGAAGAATTGGGAACCTCGAGCAAGAGTTAAGGGGAAAAGAAAGGAAGGAAAAAGAAGTTCCTAATGGAGAACAAGGGGAAAATTCTCATGATCATACCTAGTCAAGTGAACATGAGGATGATGAATCATAGTCTAGATCGAAGGGAAGAAAAAGGAAACGACTTGCAAGTGAGCTATCTCAAGATATGAGAAAGATCACCCCTCTGAAGTTTGAAGGAAGTACTAGTGGGGATGCGACTAATGAATGGCTCATAGAGATGGAAAATTATTTTGAAATTAGGAATTACTCTTAGATAACTAAATCCATTTGGGGAGCTTTTCCATTGTCTTGAGAAGCATCCAACTGGTGGATGAACAAAAAGATGGAGCTTCGATTAAGTTCCTTAAATCTTACTTGGAGTGAATTCATGGAAATTTTATGAAAGCAATGGCTACCACAAATTTTCTATGATCAAAATCTTACTAACTTTCAGAACCTAAGGCAAGGAGATTCCTTGATTAATGAATATTGGGATAAATTCACTCATCTCCTAAGGTACATTCCCATGTACCAAAAAGATGAGCGATTTAATATAAGGAAGTTCATCATGGGCCTTAATGCCCAAATCAGAGGAGAGGTAGACGTGCATGGTCCTGCTACCATGGACTTAGTGTATGAGAAAGACATTAAGCAAGAGTAGACACTTAAATCTATCTTGAACTATTGTGAAAATAATCAAAAGAAGTTTAAATGGTCACAAGCCAATCTAGTATCAAAGAAGCCTAGTGTACAGGGCAATATTTTCAAAGGAAAGGGGACAAGGGATTATATAATAGTTAGAATAAATCAAGAAGGTACTATAGGGGGAACAAAACCAACAATAATGTTGGTAGGAATGAAGGTAGTTCTAGAAGGCCAGCCCACGTTAAGGAATGGTCTGTTCAAAGGATTTTTTAAGTGTTGTGGAGATCACTTTACAAATAAGTGTCCCAAAAAAACACCAAGGACATAGCCACATGGGAAACCTCTACCTCCTCAACAAGAAATGTTCTAACAAAAGAACGATGCAGTGTTGCGGAAACCTTTTGAACCAAAGATCAATCATCATGTTCTAAAATATTTTTTTACTCAACCAAATCTAAATGCACGACAAAGAAGATGGTTGGAATTGATATCTGATTATGATTTTAATACCAGCTATATCAAGGGAAAGGAGAATCAGATTGTAGATGCCCTAAGTCATAGGAGGCATATCTCAAGGTGCTTGAAACACGTAAGCTTCACTTATGTAATAGAGAGTTTCTACAATGCAAGGTCCAATGGGATCAGTATGCAAAAAATTCTTCCACTTGGGAGGACTATGTTGAGATGAAGCAAAAGTTTCCTCATGTTTTGCTAGACTTTTAAAATTCCTAAAAAATAATGTTGTTATGTTTTATGGGTTATGTTCATGTTTGATACTTAAGATCATTAGGGACGATGATTCAGAAGGGAGGGACATGTTACTCCCCATTGTGTTTTTACCTATTTACTGTTACTTTGTTAAGTTAAAATTATTTAGTATATGATTGTGTTTTGTATATGTATCTTGATGGAAAATGTGATGAATAAATGTGTAATTCAATATGGTATTTTAAATTTTTTAAAGATACAAATATATCATGTATATGAATGTAATGCTATTAGCTAACTACTGTTGTGATGCACTAATTTGGATGCAAGAACATAATCAAGCCTCTAGAAGAGAGGGGAAGTATCACTCAGGAGAAGAACTTATTCTAGTAACCCTTAATGTGCCTAATTGAGCTATCACACACTCACATCCTAGTTTGGTCAAGTTGACTCAAGTTAGTATGGTAAGTAACCTTCAGTCATGGTTTCAAAAAAATTTGGTATTGGTTTATGGTTTTGGTCTTTGATTGTCCTTGATTGACAATATGTGATTGAGTGTTTATGTTAAGTGAAAGTTCTTCTTCATGTTTTTATATTTATGTATTAATGATGAGTATATACATAGGATGTATATATGTACATTTTTACAATAACTCATACATGTGTGTATATACATGCATACACATATGTAGGTAGACATATCTATGCATACTCATGAACATATATACTGTGTGCATGAGAATATTTATTGGTCATATGTGACATATATATATTTTGTATGTATATACAGATTGATGAATATGTAAATTATATATGTGTATATTTTGGATACTAAAATAGGGTATGTGCAAGATCATCATGGAAAAAATAGGCCCTTAAGTGGCAAAAAATTTAGAAAAATCAAAGTTAGGCAACTTGACGTAAAAATTTGAATAAGTTATCTATATTATTTTAAAAATATGAAAGAATAGAATATGTAGCAAATTGAATGTAGTTTCTAAACTACTATGTATTGTTTTTTTTTAAATATTTTTGGTGAAAATTTGAAAGTTCAATGTAGTAGTACTTAAATTTTAGAGAAAAAATAAGTAGTAGGTGTCTGTCTAACCACCCTAATCGCAATAAAAAGATAATATTTTTTAATAATATTTTAGACATAAGTAGAGGAATGATGCCCAGAAGTGATGCATATTCTTTTGTAATTTTTTCCCAAGTAAATAATTAACTATGAATTTTTTATTAAAGATTTTAAAAAATATAAAAACTCGTATGTCTGACCACCTTAACTTGGTCAAAACTTCATGAAATTCAATTTTCCTTTTTTTAATCCTATAGTATGCAAAGCATAGAATGTGATGCATGTTTTGGATTCCAAAAATGTGATACCATTTGAAAGCTATAGATTTTTTTTAATCAACCTATCAATCATCAATTTAGTCATAATTCAAATAGAAAATGAATAATAATAATTTATTAAATTAAAATTAAAGAATAATTTATATTGGTGGAAAGATGAGAATCTCCTTTAAAAACCTTTTTCATTTCATCAATTTTAGGTAAAATAAAAGTCGTTAGCCACATACCCTACAAATACCCATCATATTGCCACTTTTTGGCCCATCATGATCCTCTACATACCCAATAATGGTATATGTATATAATATATATATCAATATATATGTATAAGAGTAGATTAATGTATATACCTATATATATTAAGTGTGTTAATGTATATACATATACATATTAATATATATATATATACTATATATATATAATTGTGCATATATTTAAATACCCAAGAATGATTCTATGTACATATATATATATATAATTTGTTGAGATGTTTTTTCATTGATGTCAAATGAGTTGGCCATGTCAGAAGTTGTTGTGGTGTAGGAGTTGTTGGTCCTTGTTACCTAATTTTCACCCTCAAGCTCAATTAGGTAGAATATCATGTGACAGGGTTTCCATTAGGTCTGAATCCTTCAAACAAGGGAACATATCAGTGTGATAATGGCAGGATCCCCTCGATCCATTTTTGGAATGTCTGTGTTGCCTATTGGAAAGACATTTCTGATATCATAACGATTTGTTTTCACATACAAACAGATTTTGGCATGACATTCACATAGTTTTGGTGATAGTGGAAAGATATATCGGCGTGAGTTGTCCTCACCGCTGAGAGGTCTTACCGAATGAGTTGGGTCTCACCGACTAACTCATGAGGTTCTTCATCGGCGTAAGTAATCCCAATCGGCATGTTGTTTCATCGAGCACTTTGTGTCTTGCTAAATAGCACAAGAAAGGGAACATATCAGCAGAAGTTTAAGGCTTCGGTGAAGGGTCATAGTGAAAAGGTTATGTCTCCCCGACCATGGACCAAAAGGTCTCGCCAATAGTTGAAGATTTTTCCCTTAGGTTTTGTCGACACCGGGAAGTCTTGGTGAGATGGAAGGTATAGTCGGTGAAGGTCTCACCGACCAGTGGAGCCTCCCAAATGAAAAGTGGCATGGGCAAAGAAGGTGGGCCTCGGCGTAAGGTTATGCCGAGGTGAGGATGTTTCCCTAACACGAGAAGGAACCTACCAAAGAAAAAGCGAGGGAGAGGTCACACCGACACCAAGGGGAAAGTAAACACGTCACCAGGTAGGATGGAGGCTATCACCACAGGTCTATCCAATACAAGAGGTCTCCCCAAAATGAAGTAAAGGGCCTTCGGCATAGCAGAGCATTCAACAAGAGGTCTCGGTGACCCGAGGGTGCTATGGTGACAAGCGGAGCTCAAAAAAAGTAGAGGGTTTTCGACAAGGGTCTCACTGAAAGCCAAAAGACGTGAGTTTAGGAAGATTAGTGTGCTCGGCGAGAGGTCTGGCGGATAGGCCAAAGTTTCGCCGATAGAAGATAAAGAAAGCCTCGGCACTAGATGTTATTTTCGACAAAGGATAGGGAGGTCTACAAGAGGTCTTGGTGAATGGAAGGCATCTTAGCGACAAAAATAGATATTGGCACAACATTTGATCCTCGCTACAACCTCTTCCTGACTGCGTGATGTCTTGGTGAGGGAAAACTAATGGCCTCCTGCCGAATGATGAAATAGGGCCTTGCCGAGCTAAAGTGCCTTCAGCACAACCTCTTGCCAAAGTGGAAATGTCTCACTAATAGCAAATGGAGGCCAGCAGATGATATTGGTTTCGAAAAAAGATGGAGGGGTCACCGTGGTGTCTCAGTGATGCCCTATGGTCTTGCCGATGCAAAATGGCCAGAGCAGAAAAGTAGAGTTCGGTGAATGTCTCACCGACACACCCAAGTCTCCCAGGAATGAAGAGCCAAAAGAATGCGGGAGTTCAGCGTGGGTCTCAGTGGAACAAAAGAGGCTCATTGCCGAGAGATAGGGAGTCTCACTAGGAGTCTTCCTGATTTTCCATGTTCTTGGCCAAGGAAGGAAATAAAGAGCTTAGTAGGACAAAGGTGCTTCAGGGTAACTTCGGCAAACTTTGGCCGATATGGTTTGTAATACCAAGCTCGAGGAGACTTCGGGAGGAGGCTGTATGTTCGATATGATGTCTTACCGACGAGCATTTGTCTTGGCGACCACAGAGGCAACATCGGTATGAGTTCTGAAGCTCGATAGGACTCTCACCGATATATTCATGCTATGCAAATAGTTGCCGAATGATGTAATCACATTGGCAAGACACTTTCAGTGTCTCACCGAGATGCGATTCTATAGAGGAAGTCTTGACCGCCCGGGAGTCTGCGTGTAGTGTGCCCAACCAATCAAAAAGATATGAGGGTAAGCCGTGGCAGTCTAAAGAGCATCAACGAGATGAAAGGCGACGTATTTTTTGTTATGGATTCAGGGAATTCAAGGCATTCATCCAAAGTGGTTCAGCTAGGAAATGATGCCAGGATCGAAGTGAATGCAGTAGCTGAAGAATATCTGCAGAAGACTTCCTCGGGGATGACTCTTCACAGCCAGGACATGCAGGGGTGCTGCATTTATTCTCATCCAAAAGATCTAAGGGTAGATCTTTCTAAGCTCTGATATTTTTGTAAGCCCTAATGGGCCATTATGAGTCTATATATAAGGCATTTTTTCCTTTTTGTAAATAGTTCTGATTGCACACTCTGAAGAGTTAGTGATTTTCAATCAATCCTTTCTCAGTCAATGTATGTTTTTTGTAACTCAACTGGAATCCTGAATACAACTTATAATTTACCTTGAAGGTTCATGTTCATATTGGTATTGATTCTCATTTATGTATCTTTCTTTTGCACTTGCAAGTCTATAACTATGTTTTCACACTTCTGCATTTATATCTTAAGGTCGTGAAATTGATCTTTCCTTCCCAAGGTGTATGTGTGGGCCAAACCTGTTAGGAATAAAGCATTAAGTCAGAAAAAGGTTTTTCTGGGTATGTAAATCAATTGAATTCAAGCTTTCAAGTGTGTGTTTTGGTGTGTTCATTTCATGATTTCTCATTATTGCGGTGTATCACCATAGGTTTAATTTTCATTTTTATGCATCTCTTCCCTCTTTCCTCTCAAAGAAGCAATAGTTTAGGTGATACCCAAAGGAAGTCGGCCTTCTCCAGAGGTTTATTTCAGCTATAGGTGACCCACAGCCTTGAAATGATCCCATGTTGCTCTAGAATGCTCAGTTTATTGTAAACTTTGCAAAGGGTGCAATTCTAGGTGACAACAGTCCTCTCATGTCAAGAGCAAGAAATCTCAATGCCTTCATATGGTTGCTTTATGTTCAATATGTATACTAGGATGCTTTAACTATCTTGGTGATCATGGTTTTGAGAAGGGGTCCAAACTTGATTGGTGATATAGTGGTGGTGTTTTGATGCTTATTATGTCATAGTCACTTCATGAAATTGGTGTTGTTTGATCTTTGATTGTTGGATTGACTGGCATATTGTGTGTTGGCATTGCTATCAACTTGTTTGATCAGGTGTTTACATAGAGAGTTTGTGATGTGAGTTTATGGTGGGTCCTATTTGTCCATGAGTATTCTTAGTTGATACAAAAGTGAATGTTTCAATCTCCATGCATTAGGGTTTTCTAAAAAGACAAACATTTAAAACCCTAAGTTTCCTAAAACCTAAGTCAAATTTAAGCTCTCCTAAAATTTATTCACTTTTGATATAATTTTGAATTGACCTGCTATCACATGTTACTAACAACTGAAGTTACCACTCAAGGGTCTTGAGAACATCTTGTGACTAGTTGATATGCCTAGGGAAACTAATATCCTCTAAGGTCGAGAGCGCCAAATTGAGATCAAAGGTCCAAATTCAATCTTTTTAAAAGAAAAAAAAAATCATCACAAGGAATTATATTTGGAAGGCTCTAACAACCAAGTAGGAGTAGTTGCAACCACCCGTGAAGGGATCTCTACCCATATAATGATCAATTGAATTTGGAGAAGGATTGGATCCACAAAAAATGTAGAAAAAGGATGTTAATTTTAAGAATATTTTCAGTCAAGGTGTATAAGAGATCATTAGTCATTATTTATATCAATTTGTTCACAGTATGTTGACGAGGAGTTTTGGTAGAGAGGTCTTTGTCTGATAGTGTTATGAGATGTTCTCTCTTAACATAGATTAGTGTGACCATATTGAGATTGTTGGTTAGTGATTTGTGATGGTGGTTGTCAAACCTAAGTGGAAAATGCACATGGATTCTGTATTATTAAAGGTATGCAGAGATTTAAGAGGATGGATGAGACACACTGGAAATAGACATCATTGAAATATTTTTTTCTATGTTATATGATCTTCTTGTAGATGAGAGTATAGTTTTTTTAATTGTATTGTGATAGAAATCTATGATTGAGAACATTGTTTATGTGAAGCGATATATGCAAAGTTAGTAAATATTGTAGAGATAGAGAAATTTTTAAAGAGTCTCTATTGGGAGTGTTTTGGAATGGTTAGAGTGTGTCAAGAAGATGACCTACAAAAATTGATGAGGAAAATTTGGTATAGAGTTGGGGACTCTTCATGTATACAAAATGTAATGTCATAATGGTTAGATTTTCTATGTAAAGAGGGAGGTGTTCAGTATATATGAGAATATGTTGTGAACTCAAGTGTTTTCATTTTGTACTAATGTGATTGTGCATTAGATGTAGATTTTGTAAAGGTGAAAGTCATGTTTATGTTAGTTCAAATCATGATGGTGGGATACTTCGAATAAGAGGAAATATTGGGAGCAATGAGTCATTATGTCTATTTGTATCAGTTTTATTGATGTAATGGTGATATAAGGACAATCTTGTAATAAATCTCTTGTTTATTTTCAAAGGAGATATAAGGTGTATTGCAATGCAGTGAATTAGGGCAACCCCTTGAACTGAGTGTTTATTTTCCTTTCTTGTGTAAAAGTGTATGCCAATGATGCTTTGTATGCTAGTAAGGCTTTGTAGGCCAATGAGGATTTGTATTCCAGTGAGGCAAGTGTATGCCAGTGAGGAAAGTGTATGCCAATGAGGCTTTGTATGCAAGTGAGGAAAATGTTTATATGCTAGTGAGGCATTCTGATTAAGCTAGTGAGTCAATTCTAAGTGCTTTTTCTACCCCATGAGGGTTTTCCACTCCTAAAATTTATTGTGTTATGGTGTTCCTTGTTTGTGGTCTAATTGGTTTGCATGATCAAGTTTTTAATTTTGTTTCTTTTTTGTTCAAGTCAAATTCAAATTGGTTGAAGTATCTTGATTCTCTCACTCTTTCCAATCAAGTAGCTTAAAGGTGTAAAAAGGTTAAAATATTATAGACCACTGATTCACCCCCTCTCTCAATGGTCCTAGTACTCCAAAAAATGGTATCAGAGCCAAACCATTGCAAGAAGTTTAAGTAACTTAAGGTTTCCTAGTAAGTGGAGTACTATGGGTAAGAAGAATAGAAATAAGGCCTCAAATAGAGAAAAGAAAGATACTGATCAAAATATTGTAAAACAAGCCTCAGTCAAGTCACGTGATGAGCTATCGCATGAGTCTCTCCTGAATGTTGATATAAAGTGTGATAGAAAGAATGGTCTTGTAGTTGAGAGTTTTGGTAAAAAGGAAGACTTCATTGTAAGTGAAGAAAGAGAACTCTTTGTGGATGAAAATTACTATGAACAAGAATATGATGAATAGGAATGTGAGGTTGATATAGAAGGTGAATTTTTTGTTCTCTTGATACAATCAAGCGTCTCAGAAAAGAAACAGGAGACTAGAAGATCGGCTTCAACAAGAAAAAGACTCCAAGGACAAGGTACTTTCAAATTTTTCAAAAGTTTCTTTAGAGTTTGAAGAAGCAAGAAACTAGGTTGTAAAATTAAAGAGTCAAGTCAGTAAATCTGACAAATTGATTAGAAGTCTAAAAAATAAAATAGAAGAAACTCAAAGAGTTGTTGAATTTAATACCAAATCTGATCTAGAATTCAAAGTTAATGAATGTTTAAGATTAAAATTAGACATAGTTTCTTTGAAAAAGGAATTGGAAAAGGTATCTATTGAATTGAACAAGAATCTTTAGTTTCAAAAGAGTATTGAATGTGTGAATGACATGTTGAGCAAACAAAAACACTATAAAGACACTATTGGATTAGGTTATGAAGAAGGACAATGCTCAAAAGTTATGAATACACCAAGGAAGAAGATAGATTTGGGTAATCATGTTGCTACTCCTACAATTCAGGGGTATGTGCGGGATCATCATGGAAAAAATAGCCCTTAAGTGGTGAAAAGTTTAGAAAAATCAAAGTTAGGCAACCTAACATAAAAATTTGAATATGTTATCTATATTATTTCAAAAATATGTAAGAATATAATATGTATCAAATTGAATGTAGTTTCTAAACTACCAGGTTTATTTTAAAACAAAAAAAATCTATTTGGTAAAAATTTGAAATTTCAATGCAATAGTACTTAAATTTTAGGGAAAAAATAAGTAGGAGTCTATCTGACCACCCTAACCACAATAAAATTATAATATTTTTTTATAATATTTTAGATATAAGTAGAGGATTCATGTCCCGATGTAATACATTTTTTTTGTAATTTTTTTCCAAGTAAATAATTAATTATGATTTTTGTATTACAACTTTTAAAAAATATAAAAACTCATATGCCTAACCACCTTAACTTGGTCAAAAATTCATGAAATTCATTTTTTTTATTAATCCTATAGTATGTGAAGCATAGAATGTGATGCATGTTTCATATTCAAAAAATGTGACACCGTTTGAAAGCTATAGATGTTTTTCGATCCATCTATCAATCAGGACTTTAGATGTAATTCAAATATAAAATGAATAATATTATTTATTAAATTCAAAGTAAAGAATTATTTATACTGGTGGAAAGCTAAGAATCTCCTTTAAAAACCCTTTTTGTTTCATCAATTTTGGGTAAAAAAAGTCGTCAACCACATACCCTACGCATACCCATCATATCGCCACTTTTTGGCCCATCATGATCCTACACATACTAAAAGACAGAATATAAATGTGTTGGTGAAGGTAGAATGAAAAAAAGGCCATCAAGAACTCCATCTTTTACCTGTACAACTACTCTCAATTTCATGGCTATTATTATTCTTGTCATGTTTATGGTCATAGAGCTAGAGATTGTAGAAATCACTCAAAAAATGGTTTTGGATGGAATAAGGAAAATAGTTTTGACAGTTTGTTAAATCGGGGCTATAATAGTGTTTGTTATAACTATAATAAAGTTGGTCATAAATTTAGATGCTATAAGTGCCACAATTTTGGACATAAAAAATTATTATGTAAGATTAATATGGTGAAACCTTTTAGCCATCACAAGAAAACAAGGACTATAATAGCTTGGAGAAGGAAACAAGAAAAAGAAAAGAAATAATTTGATCTTGTGCATACTGCACAAGTAATATCCATAAGTGCATAAAGAATACCACATAAATTGAGGGGGATTTTAGCCATCACTAGTTTGCAAGTTCTTTGAGTCTTCCCAACCTTGAAGTTGCATGGAGACTATACAGAGCCATAGCGAGTAGCCAAAGTTTCACAAGGATCAATGTTGAGATGTCTTCACCATTATCACAAGCCATGATCTGGATATAGTAGATGGAGGATAGTTCATAGTGTTGCAGTGTTGAAGATAGGAATTATTTTCAATTGAAAACAACCTGAGAGGTCTATATGGAATAAAGAGATAAGTGAGGATAACAAAGAGAACTTCAAAGTGATATCCACATGCATCTTCTCATGATGGCATTCCCATGCTATAGTAGTTTTCCATATGGTTTACTGCTGTCTGGTATGTATTGAATGATTTCGTCAATGGGAATAGTTTGAAGAGATTCTAGAGAATGGTGAACAATAAGCTTACAAAGATCTTAGACACATAGTTTTTCAATGAAGACATGTAAATGATCACTAACTCATTTGACTGCAAAATCCGACAAAAAATTCTGACGAAAGATGTATAATTTGATGTATTACCAAGATTTGATGTGTAATTTTCATTTTTTTCAAATTTTATCCTCGACGTTCGTCAAAATTTTGATGAAACCTAGGTTTGTCAAAATTTTGATGAACAGTCTCATCGAATTTCGATGAACATTCAAAATAAAAATAAAAAATCAATTTGTGGTCGACATAAATAAATGTGAATTCGCCTATTTATTGTGACATTGTTTTGCTATACTTGCAAATTTTCTCTACTTGCGATAGTTTGTGGAGAACTAAGGATGATTTCTTGGGAAAATCAGAAAAAATTCAAGAAGATATCGCCAAGTTGAGGGTAGTCATTGTCTTTTTCCAGAATTCATTTGTGAAGTTAAATTTGTACCTCATGGTTTGAAAATCATATTTTAAAGTAACATCTCATCAAATTTCATTTTTAGACCTGTGCATTTTGAGAATTTCATTTCCAAATTTTATTGTGCAAGTTCAATATTATTCTGATTTTAAGAGTCTAACGGTTGGAAATTATAGTAAAATCAAAATTTAATAAGTTCTAGAATTACCATTTTAAAGTGTTTTTGGGGGTCATTAACTTCAGGCTATCTTCTCTTTTGCAGGGGTGGTTGCATGCCAAACTTTTTTGGTGTAAAATATCAAAATTATTAGATTTTGTTACCTATCTATGATTAAAAATTATTGGAGTGTGAGTTTGATAGTTTTTGAAGATCTAAATATTAAAACTTGGTAAAGGAAATTCATGTAAGATAATATTATTCTAGAACAAAATGAAGAGACAATTGCTCGAATGTGGGCTAGATTGAAAAGAAAGGGTGATGGGAAATGTTATTGTCCTTGCAATAATTGCAAGGTCTTAAAAACGAGAAGACTTCTAATCACAACAGCTGAGAAACATTGTAGGCAGCATGGTCATGTTGAAGGGAAGCATGATTATCATATATTGGTAAGTTATTCATTATATGTGTTTATATTGAATTTGTAAATGTTTATATCATTTTAACATTTTATATATATATAAAAAATCACTTGATCATGATCATGGTTTATTTGTGTCTATCATTATAATTATAAAGGTGGGGCGCCTAGGGCACATGATATGGATTATCACGGCCTGGAGAATGTGGTTTTCTAAGTAGAGGAACATGGAGTTGTGAATATCAAAGATGAAGTTAATGATCCTATGGAAGAAGATGATCATGCGCTAGAAAAAACAGTTGAAAATGATGGTATAAATACATTGATCCATGACACATTCAGTGGCACAACTGATCATGATGATTGAGATGACTTTGATGATGTTCATGATTTACTTGTACTAGAGAAGGCATACGAGCCTCTTTATGAAGGCTCCCAAATAATTCTTCTCTCTATTGTATTGTTGCTGGTGAGCTTGAAGGTTATGAATGGTTTATCCAACATAGCAATCTCACGGATCTTAAGGTATGTCATATATGTCATCTTTTCTCACCTGTTTTAATTGTTGTTAGTTCATCACTAGTAAATAAAGGATGAAATATGTACCATTAGTATTCTTTATATTAACAAATTATTTTTTTGTTGTAGATTGATTGGTGAATTTTTGTTCACACCATCAAATATTTTACCTCACTCATACCGAGATTTATCTAGCATTATGAAAGATATTGGAATGGAGTATCAAACAATAGATGCATGTCCCAATGATCATATATATATCATAAACAACATGAATTTGCAACAGAATGCCCATAATGTCATATCAGTAGATATCGAATAGATCAACTAAAAAAAGGTGCCTCGCAAGGTTCTTCGTTATATTTCCATTATTCCATGTATGCAACGATTATTTAGGTGCGAAAGCTTAGCGCAATTGATGGATTACCATGCACGAAATAGAAGTGGAGATGAAATTCTTTGAATGCATCGAGATGGTTCTACATTTAGGGACATGGAGGAAAAATGGCCACACAAAAACGTTGTAATCAAGCTTTCATTGGGAGTGAACAGTGTCAATCCATTTTGAGAGCTGAGATCTATTTACTCGGTGTGGCTTTTTTTTGTTATCAACAATAGCATTCCTCCATGGATGTCAATAAAGAGGGAGCACATAATGTTGTCAATGATTGTTCAAGGTATTTGCTTACATCAATTTTCTTTGTTGTTGTAAATAACATATTTTTCATTTAATAGTCATGTACATTAATTTATATATATTGTAATAAAATGGTTAATAATTATGTAATGTTTATGTTCATTCGAATAGAGTGGCGCGAGTTAAAGATATGAATGTATATATCAAGCCTCTCTGCTCGGCCAGGTTACTAGAGTTATGGAATGAGTCACTATGTGTAGCGTTTCTAGACCAATAGGACAAAGACAATTTCAATTTCATGCAATGCTTGTATGGACAATTCATGATGCCCCAGGGCTAACACATTTTTGTGGTATGTTATAACATTCGACTGCACTTTAACAATATTTAATTTGATGAAGTAGATATCATACATGTTTTTAAAATAATCTATTCATTGCTATATAATTATAAAATTGTATATTTAATCCAATTATATATGATCTTATAGGTCTTCAAATAAAGGGAAAATTTGCATGTCCAATTTGTGGTCCAAAGATGAAATCTCGTTGTTTAACAAGTTTAGGAAAGTAGGTGTTTGATGAGTATAGGAACTTCCTCCACAAAAATCATAAGTATCAAACTACTAATCATATTTTCAATGGGAAAGAGACTACATCAAATGAAGAATGACACCTACGCTATGGAAGTTGGAATATAATAAAATTAATCGTCAAGGTTATACATTGGATCAAATTGTTTATCTATCATATATGATATGTTTTGAATTTATATTTTTATATTGTGTTGTGTTTACTCATGTTGTAATTGACAATGGTTGTCATTGTTAATTTGTTTAACTTATATGCTTCATGAAGGTCATTAAGGCATTAATGGTCGGCTTCCACAGGGACTTAAAAGTTATCCTAGACAATTTAGTAGGTTGCCCTACTATGAGCAGCTACAAATTGTGCATTTGTTTGATACAATGCATATCGGAAAGAATAGAACAGAAACGTTATGGAAACTATTGGATGGAAGGCATGACAAGAAAAAATTGTCAAAATTTGTGACATTTAGGAAGCCAATCACGCAATGAAAAATATTATTCAATTGAATAGCGATGGAGACCAAATTAATATAAGTACCCTTCCTTGGTTATGAATGAAGCAACAAAGCAATGCTATAAAAGAAGTCATACGAAAAAATTTGATTTCCCACAGGATTTTTTATGAACATAAACAATAACAAAGAAAGGTGAATTTGGGTCAGGGATGAAAATGCATGATTGACATACCTTCATTAAGGTAATTATTCTAGTATACTATATACACTTGTATATTGCATGTACTTTTCAGTGTATTATGTTTAATACTTTTGGAAAAATAATGAAAAGATCATTTTATAATTGTTGCAGTACGTTCTGCCTCTATCTCTCCCAGACAACTTCGACAACAATGCTAAGCAAGTTATATATGATCTTGGAAAATACATGAGGTAAGTAGCGATGTTTGTTCAATTCATTGTATAGGTCTTATAATTTCCATTTCTTTTACTTGTTATGTAATATATTGTATATTTTTGTTAAATATCATTAATATATTTGTGCCTTGAATCACTTGTAGATAACTATAATCTAAAGAAATCCATAAAGAAGATATAAATTATTAGAGAGAGAAAAATTCTTCGTCTAATGTGTGAAATGCAAAAGTGTTTGCATTTGACATTTTCAATGCACAAGAACACTACCTCATACACTAAGTTGAGGAGATTGAATTGTGTGGACCTATACACACAAGGTCAATGTGGATGGTTGAGAGGCACTTGAAATTTTTGAAGACTTTGGTTAGACAAAGAGCACATCCTAAGGGTTCTATGATGGAGGGATATATGGTATACCAGACCATGGTGTACATTAGTGAATATCTTCCTAAGTTTGCAGCAAAGATCCATTGTAGATCACATTTGGGATCCCAACTCCATTAAAAAATTCAAAGGGGAGTACTTGATGGGGAAAGGTAGATTGAGGAAAGTGAGAGGTAATTATAAGATGGTCATCAAGATTAATTAGAATACATTTTACATATAGTTTGTATGTATATTGTACTTATTTAGTTATTAATCTTCAATATACATCAATTATAAATTAAGGTCGTATACTGTGGTAATTAACTAATTATACGCCATTTGTGAATTTCAATTTTTTTTATACAATTGGTCCAGAGTGGGATGCACTACATTTGTATGTCACAAAAATCTTGATTGGATGATGGTATGGATTGAACGATGTCAAAAATTTGTTTGCGCATTAACATGGGAAGGTGTAGCTTCATTGGTTAAAGAAGCTCATTGTAATGGGGATTCCAATGTTACACAAAGGGAAATTGATTTAACATATGGTTTAAGAGATAAACAAGTACGTATAAATAAACTAATCACCCATATTATTTAATTATTTTCAATTATATTGATGTATACATGATGCGAAGAATCCAACAAAAACACCAACATCATTTCATGAGGGTAAATCAAACCCAATCAGAATAAGGAGAAGATCAAATTCATAATTCACTTTCTTTTTCCTCAAAACTCATACAACTTCTTTTGATTCTTCAATTCTACAAGACTTCAAGGAAAAAAGTTAGCACTCCAATTTCAATAAACCATATGTCATTATCAATATTCCAATTGACTCATTCAAAGTAAAAACCATATTAGAAAACTTTGACTGAATCAATCAGATTCATAGTCTAAACTTCTCAAATAGCACCAATTCATTTTCCTTACAAGGAAAACTAACAAAGGTCAATCCTTCTTGCTATCAACTAGTTAATCAGTCCTTCAAGACACAAGACTCATCATGTTTTAAGAGAAATCAATTCAATACATCAGTGTATAAATATCAGATATGCCTACTCTATAAAGATACCAAAACACACAATAGAATCATCATTCTCAAAACAATATGCATTGCCTTTACAACCTTATTCAAGCATAAATTCTACTTTAACTCCATCCAAATGACAAGGTTCAGGTATGTAAGGTCACTCACTTCCTTGTACACACAAATTTCCACTGTCCATGAAATCTAAACATTAATTATCAATAGACCCCCATACCCTAGATCAGGTGAACCACTCACACTAGGTTCAAAACCAAGATCTAAAGGCACATTTAGAGACCTCTTAATGCCCATATCATCATATCAAAAATTCAGAATGATTTATACTGGAGAAACTAGCATATTTCATATTGTATGCCCAAGAAAGGCTACTAGAATAGGGCTATTTTACAAAGCATCCACCTTTTTTCCAACTTCAAATTGTTAGACAACCTCAAACAGTCAAAGTAAAGGTCACAAAACACCAGATTTATCCACTTTCAAAGATTGAAAGAATCATTTAGAAATTGTATCAATAATCTCCATTATGTTTGAAAATTCCTTTAGAAACATCTCCTTGGACATGCATATGTTATTTCTCTAATACCCTATTGGAAACTTTCATTTTCAAGAGGAAATCTCAAAAAATTAACATTAAATTAGTAACACAGCACCATATTCTTGATACCTTGCACTCACACAAAAAAAAATCACATAAAGGACACCCTACTTATCCCATCCCTCCATTTCTACTAGGCTTACATTGGTGGGATGGGCCTTAAACTTCTTTAGGGACTCTCAAAATCACGGTGAAACTAACTCTGCCCGAGACACAAGATTGTCTTTGATTCTTTTGTTGCTTAGAACTAACGTTCAAACTCTTTGATAATGAAAATTTCTCTTTCTCAAATGAGATTACACAAGAACTAACTCTTGTATGTTACCAAATTAGAAATACAAGTTACGAGAAATAGAAAGAATGTTTGATAACTCAAAAAAACAAGGCTTTTATTTTGTATTTTGGTACAAGAATTTCAAGATTCTGCTCTTCCACGCCTTGCCATGCTTTTAATAGCTTTTTCCCTCTTAATAACTACCTTTTCTAACTTCTCATTGGTTCAAACTTCCTCTTATCTCCTAATATGCTTGATTTATTCCTTTTTGTTTACATAACATTGCATTATTTTGCATTATTTGCATTTTTTTGCATTTTCACCTCCTAGTGACTTCTTTTATGAATTGATTACATTCAAATTAGCCTTTTCATGGCCTTTACACACAAATTTAGACTTGAACATGTAAATTTAAAATATTATCCTTTTGAAGGCATTTACAAGATCTAGGTGCTCCTGCACCAATATATATGTTGAGGTTTTTTTCTTTGCATAATATCTCGCCAAGAATAAACATGCCTATCATCCACAATATTGCAATAATTTGTACATGTTTGACATATTGCAGGTGAAACACCACAAGGCTATGTGGTGCAATGGTTGTAAATTTCCAATCAAAATGTTGGATGACATGAAGAAAACTTGTGATTCTGGTATAACTACAGTCTTTCAAGTGACTAATGTTTCATCTAGAAGTGGCATACATCCAAAAGTCTTAGAAAATCGATACTATGGGATTTTGGATGATATAATTGAGTGTGACTTTAAGTCCTTCAATATTTTTGCTTTTTCATCCTAAGTGGTACATGCTACGATTGAATGAAAATGATCCTAAGAGAACTGTTATTGAACATGATAATGGATTTACCATGGTTAATACAAGGTTGATCAAGCGAGCTGGAAATGAGCCCTATGTTCTTCCAAGCCAATGTGAGTAGGTATTTTACTTAGAGGTTCTAGGTAAACCAGGTTGGTCATTTGTTGTTAGACATGATCCAAGAGGAAGGCTGGTAAAGTATAATGTGGTGGAAGAAGAAGATATCGAAGAACTAGAAGATGATGATCAGGATCAACAGTTAGTTGATGATTTTCCTGATGAAGATGTCGAGGAGGAACTAGATCATGATGATGTAGGAGTTAATGTTCATGAAGATGATATCCATGTGGATGGTGACATTATCGAAACTGATATCAATGATGATGATGATGATATGACCAATACTTACAAGGTCGAATATGGATTGGATGATATAGACAAAGAGTTGGATGAAGAAGAAGATCAATGACATTGAAATGTATGAGTTATGTGATTATATTATCTATTTGATATTAATTTCTAGATAGAATTATATTTAACTTATGTGGTTACATAATTAATTCATGATGTTTTTAATTTTTATGCCATTACATAGTTAATTTAATGATGTACTTTTTAATGTTTCAAAGGTCAAAAAATTAAAACATTTTAATAGTGATGTTAACAACCTTGAAATTAGTGTGTTTTATGTTTCATGTGATCATAAAAGATTAAAAAGTCAGTTGTAGAGGTGGTTGTTCAGTGGTTGAGGTGTAAAGGCCTTTAAAAGGCATAAAGTGATAATTGTAATGGTTGTTGATGGTTGAGGATTTAAAATACAAGCTCTTGAAATTTGGAAATCTATTTTTTTCTTCAAAATTTCTTTATTTTTCCTATTTTGTAGCACTGTACGGTCACATATAGCCATATTTTGATGTGAATTCAATTACATGTCACATACAGCCATATGTACGTATGTATGTATATGTAATTGAAAATGTAAATGTAAATGCAATTACTGGATGCTCTCCTAGAACAATAAATGCAACATATCATTAAAGAAATCTATATCTATGTATATAAATGTGTATTTCTAAATGCAAGTATAAATGCAAAGAGAATATGGTTTTGTAGTGTTATAGATACAACATATCCATAAATTAATGTAATTGAAATTCTAAAGTCTTCAACACATAGAATATGAAATCAATCAAACTATTAAACTACATGAGAAATAAATGAAAACATTAAATGCATATGTATCTGGATCAAATCCTTTTCGTGGTGGACCATATTAGGACTCAAAAATGTTGGTTGAAAAACCACAAGAGGTTCCCAATCTCTTGGTATTCTTTAGGGTAACATACAAGGCTTAGTGACTCGAGCCTTCTTCTCTTTTGGCATTGTTGAACCTAGGTGGGTCTACCTATACTGACTGAGCATACTTAATTGATGTTATTTAACTATAGTAATCTATCCACAATGGCAAGTTTATAGTGAATAGATGTGATCCTAATCTAACATGAACTAAATTAGAAATATGTTTAGTTAATAGATGTATAAAATCAATTAGATTTATGGATGGACAAGGGGAGACCAGCTCCTTATTGGGTATATGGAGTCTAATGAATATCTGCAAATGTGGATTTCAATAATGGAAATAATTCAAACTATCAGGCAAAAAAATTGTTTACAACTTGTCTAAACATGCAAGTGAATAATTGACAAAATCTTCTTGAGATAGAATGAAAATTCTAGTTATGTGATTCTTCTTATTAATCCAACTAACACTTCCCAATTGTTGTGATTGATTAAAATATTTTAATCCCTACTTGAGAGAACCGAATAACTAGATCACACATATATAGAAAACTTATAATGCTAAACAAAGTATGAACTTGTTATAACAATTTAAACAATAGAGAGGAATCATAATGGAGACAATCAAATAACTGCATAAATTTAACAAATAGTTCATACAAAAATCTTAATCTATGACTTAGATATCTTCATTCACTCCATCAAAATACATGCATCTGAGTCTTTGTATATGAAAGAATTTTGCTAGAAAGTTATCTAATGAATATCTCCTAACGCTTATATCTTTTGCATTACTATGGAACATATATGAATACATCAAAACTTGGAAGGGACATGTCCCTTCACAAATGTTTTATTTTACTTAACTAATTAAAACAAGAGATTAGGCTCTATTTAGCCATAGATGAACATTTGATAAATGATCTAGATAATCATGCCATTGATGAGTATCAACATCTCCTAATGCATTCCTAGCCAATGTTTCCACCTTTATAATCCTTTTTTTTTGCTTGCAGCTATCGTCCAATGTCGAATCCTTCCCTATAGTATTTTCCATAATTCTCTTCAGAATCAATTCATATTCTTTGATCCACTTGTCTTTCTCTTTCAAATTTTCTCCATCTTCAAATAGTGTAGGAAATCCCATATTCATAACATCAACCAACCCCTTTGAATCTTCTTGCAGTTCCTCATAAAGGTCCCTGTGTTTCTTTATAATTTGGTTACCCATACCAATGGCCACACTAATAGGAACATCTCTTTCATTTAATTCTCAAAAATTTTCTTGAATCCTTCCATCAATTCTCTTGTGTTCCTGCCCTATAACATGGTTCTTTGAATATTCTCCCCATAGCTTATTCAACCAAATCAGTAAGTTGGCTTGCCTTTTTCTGATTATTGCAGCAAGTGTATCATATTTACCTTGTGAATATGCAGTTGACTCCTCCCAATGATATTTAACCTATGATATTTCATCATGTGTTATTAATTTAGGATGTCCCATTGTGACTCCTAGCATGTCCTTCAAACAATCATTTTATCTCATGATCCTTTCATTACTCATTTTGTACATTTCCTTTTCTTTGATCAACATTTGTATTTGGGCTTTATTGAGTTTTTCCACATTAATCCCAATGTCTGTAGTCACCATAGGATCTACCTCTCTAACCTTCAGAGTCATGACATGTCCAAATTCTTTCTCAGTATCAATCACCTCTGACTTTCTATGAGGTGGATACAAGGTCCATATGATGAGTGATCCTTCATCTAGGTTATATTTGGATCTGACATATATTTATGTCACCCCCTCTAGACTAAGCTTGTGTGTGGCACTATTATCCTTTAAGAAGCTATCAAAGACCAATGTAGAATTCAAATCTAGCCCTAGAAAAATCATAACTCCAACATACTCTAACATTTTCCTTCCTTTCTTGGGGGTCATATTATCCATTTCTCTATCAACAATCAATTTCAAATTATTTAGTAGCTACTCCTCATTGCTTGGTATAATATTATCATTTGTCTCCCTTATTTCCTTTCCCTTTTGCTTATACAAGAAAGAATTGAATTATGAAAAATCCACAAATTCATTTTCTGCTACAAATGACCTATATGCCATCTCTTTGGTGTTTGTATCTTGGCTCTCTTCAACACTTGGTTCTCTAGGAGGGCAATTGTAATCTTGATTTTTTAATCTAGAAATCCTACTGAGTAGGTCTCATGGCATATCTCCTCCAGATTCCTCATGTGCAGAAAAATGGAACCTTGTATCTGTTAGGATTTAGGTGTCATCAACCTTGTAAATCATTTAATTTCTTATTCTCCTAAAGTTTTTTGTACACTTACCCATAAGAGGTGAAACTATTTGACCAACAGTGGTGAAAGAGACAATGTAAATGCAGTGTTACCGCTACCGTTTGTCCTTTTGGAAAAGGAAAAAATAGCTAGGTGTCCCACCTTGGAATCTTCTAAAATAAGGTTTTTGGGTCAAAATAGGGTGTTGTAAGAGAATCTATGACATGCATGATAGTTGTCATAAGATGCTATGATAGTATGACAGATTCCTATGATAGAATATGTTATTTTTGGAACCCTAGGGCCCATGCATGAAAGATGCCTTATGACAATTGTAAGAGCATCTGTAAGGGGCTATTTTTGGTATTTTTTGACCATTTCAAGGAGGGAGGCATGGTTTTTCCTAGGTGGTATTGCTTCCTATTTTTTGGTGAAACCATGGTGATTTTCATCCTCACAAATCTCTATAAATTGGGGCCTTGAGCCAGTGTTATTAGAATTCAGTTTTTGCAGGGTAATAGGGTGTTGTTGGATTTACAGGGAATGATAAGATAAATCTATTGCTGCATGTAATATTGGAGATTATCAGTAATATACTTGCCTCTCTTTCGGGAGTGGATTTTTTTTCCCTTCGGGGTTTCTCCACATAAATCTGTTGTTGCATGTCTTACGATTTTTCTATCTCTCTCTCATTCTTTCTTCACACTAAGGAAAAAGGTTAATCTACATATTTCAGATTTGCACTCACTTATTTAAGTTCATATTGTAAGCTTTCTTCACCTTGATTATCAACATTTGGTATCAAAGCTAACGGTTTTGTTAAGGAAGGGACGCTTTCCTTTTAAAGTGTTGAAGGTTTTTTGCTGCAGTGGGAGCTTTTGTGTTGTGGGTTTTGCAGATTTGTGAAAGATTGCATACCATGGCCTCCACCTCTCATCTAGATATTGAGAAGTTCAATGGAACTAGTTACGAGATGTGGAAGTTGAAAGTGAAGGATCTTCTTGAGAAGAGAGATCAGTGGTTACCAATTTCAGTTGAAAAGAATCCATCTACTTCAACCTTGTCTGATGAAGATTGGAATAAGTTAGAAAAGAAGGCTCGAGGGACTATTTTGTTGTGTCTCATAGATTTTGTCCTCCTGAATGTCTCTTCAGAAGACACGACATACAAGCTTTGGAGGAAGATAGGTGAAATCTACCAAACTAAGAGTTTGTCTAACAAGTTGTATCTCAAAAGATGTTTATATTCATTAAAGATGAAAGATGGTGAATCTATTATTGAAAATTTGAATGCTTTTAATTTGATTATAAGTCAGCTTGCATCTATTGATGTTAAAATAGAAGATGAGGATAAATGCATTCTATTGATTTTCTCTTTGCTGGAATCTTGGGAAAATTTAATTATGGTTATAACAAGTGGTGGTACAGAACCTAAGATGGATAATGTTATTCCCATACTTCTTTCAAAGGAGATGAGGAGAAAGACCATGCGTAGTGGCTCCCAAGATGCCTTGCATGTGTGAGGTAGGCCCAAGGAGAAAGAGCTTAAAGGGGATAAGAAGAAGGATAAGTCTAAAGGACGATCTAAGACCCCTGGAAAGAGCATAGTGAAGTGTTTGAAATGTGGTAAATAGGGACATGTGAAGAAGGAATGTAGAAACAAGAAAAAGAATGCAGATTCCTCCATCGAAAAGTCCTCTGATAACGGTGATTTTGATGCTTTGATTATTTCAGCTAACATAGTTTGTAATGATGCTTGGCTTATTGATTCAGGTGCTTCCTTCCATATGACTCTCATAAGGAGTGGTTTTCTACATACAAAGAATATGATGGAGGAGAGGTCTTCATGGGTGACAATAGCTCACAAAAGGTTATTGGTAAAGGAAAGGTAAAGTTGTGTTTCAGTGATGGGAGGGTTAAAACCCTTGATGATGTTTTACATATTCCAGGACTTACAAAAAGTTTAATTTTGGTTTCCAAGTTGAATGATTCTGGGATGCATGTGACATTTGACAAGTCTAGTTGTAGGATGGTAAGGGGAAGTTTGGTGGTTGCTAAAGGATCTCGGATAGGGAATTTATTTACACTACATGCCTCTACTTTTTGTAACTCCTCTTTTGTAACTAGCGCTGAAAATGCATGTATGTTGTGGCACCATAGATTGGGTCACATTGGTGAAAAAGGTCTTAGGACCATACTTGATAAGAAACTAGTAGACGGTATTTCTGATTATTCTATTGGTAAAAATGATTTATGTGAGGATTGTGTGTTTGGTAAACAAAATAGGTCATCATTTCCTAAAGGAACTAATAAAGCTAATGGATTGTTAGAACTTATTCATTCGGATGTGTGTGGTCTAGTGGATATAGATTCTTTGGGTAGATCTCGTTATTATGTTTCCTTCATTGATGATTACTCAAGATATACTTGGATTTATTTTATCCATACAAATATGAAGTTTTCACCAAATTCATGAATTTAAGGTGTTGGTTGAAAAGCAAACAGATTATAAGATAAAAGTATTGAGATCCGACAATGGGGGTGAATATTGTTCTAAGGAATTTGATGAGTTTTGCAAACATGCAAGAGTTTTTAAGCAAAAGACTACACCTTACACACCACAACAAAATGGGGTAGCAAAAAGAATGAACCATACATTAATGGAAAGAGCTAGGAGCATGTTAAATAGTGCTAAAGTTGTGGATAAATAAGTTTTGGCAGAAGCCGTTGGTACCACTATATTTTAATTAATAGATCTCCTTGTAAAGCCTCTTGTTGATAAAAAATCCTTATGGCGTTTGGGTAAAAGCCTTTGGTTTCACATTTAAGAGTGTTTGGTTGTGAGGATTTTGTTCATGTGCCTCAAGAGAAGCGGTCTAAATTGGATCCCAAATCTCATAAATGCATCTTTGTAGGTTATGGTGAAAATGTTAAAGGTTATAAACTTTGGAATCCACTAACACGAAAGATGATATTTTCTAGAGATGTTATTTTTAGGGAATTTAGAGCTAACTCTAAAGATGTGCAACCAAAGGAAAAGTCAAAAATAGTGCATTTTGAAACTAAGCAATAAGATGCACATGTGGAAGAACATAGAGATGGACAAGAAGATGGAGAAGAAGTTAGTAAGAGCTCAAGAATCAAGCAGGGTCAGTAAGAAGTTGAAAACAATGAGGGATGAACATGAGGGAGGAACCTCTTTACTCCACCTTGAGAAGATCCACGACAAAAAAATCCAATCAATAGGTATATCCCACTTGATTTTTATTGTAAATTTGCTTTGTTATGTATTGATGATGAACCTAGATCTTTCAGGGAGGCTCTCTCTTTAGAAGAATGCAAGTCTTGGATGTAGGCCATGCATGATGAGATGATGTCTTTGAAAAAATATGATACTTGGGATCTTGTTATTTTTCCAAAAGGAAGAAAGGGCATTGGATGTAAGTGGATATATAAAAAGAAGTTTGGTGCAGATGGAAAGTTGGAACGGTACAAGGCCAAATTAGTGGCCAAGGGCTACTCCCAGAGAGAGGGAGTTGATTTTGGTGAAATATTCTCTCCTGTTGCTAAGTTAACCTCTATTAGATTCCTTTTATCCATTGCTGCTGCTTATGATTTAGAAATAGAACAAATGGATGTTAAAACTACTTTCTTGCATGGGGATCTAGAGGAAGAAATTTATATGCAACAACCTGACGGTTTTGTTGTGAAAGGAAAAGAACACTTGGTTTGCAGGTTAAAAAGGTCTCTATATGGTTTGAAACAGTCACCTAGGATGTGGTACCAGAAGTTTGATGCATTTGCATTAAATATGGGTTTTGTTAGAAGTGATGAGGATCACTGTGTTTACTTTAAAGTTAGTGATGATCATATACTGATTATTGTCTTATATGTGGATGATATGTTGTTCATTGGTAACAATAAGCCAATGATTAGGGAACTTAAAACTCAACTTTCTAGCACATTTGATATGAAAGATTTAGGGGCTGCTAAATATATTCTTGGGATGGAAATCATTAGGGATCAGATTCACAGAAAGCTTTGGTTAAGTCAGAGCAAGTTATGTTAACACTATTTTGCAAAGGTTTAATATGTAGGACTGTAAACCAGTAAATATTCCATTTCCTGTTGGTACTAAGTTGAGTTTAGACATGTGTCCTAAATCGGATGATGATATTGATGAAATATCTAAAGTTCCTTATGCTAGTGTTGTCGGTAGTTTAATGTATGCAATGGTTTGTACTAGACCAGATATAGCCCAAGCAATGGGATTTATAGGAAGGTTTATGTCTAACCCTGGTAAAGAACATTGGACTTTTTGTCAAAGGGGTATTCCTTATATTTACCAAAGGCATACGATTCTTGTTTGGTTTATCATAGATACTTACGACAATGTTGATAAGTCATTGGACATATAGGGTTTTGTTGATAGAGATTAGGCAATTTGACTTGGATAGTGAAGGTCCACTAGTGGCTATGTGTTTTACTTTGTTTGGAGAAGCGATGGAGTTGGATGATGAAACAGCCTACAATTTGCTTTCTACTGCTTGAAGTTAGAGTATATGGAGCTACACAGCACCTCTAAAGGGCTTGATTTTGTTCAAAGACTTAGTAATGGTGTTGGTTTTTGATTCACCGGGATAGTAGGGATCCCGGATATGATGGTTAGAGTGCCATATGTTTGGCTAAAATCCTATGTATCATGCTTGTACTAAGCATGTTGATGTTAATACATGCTTTGTGTGAGAAATGGACGAGAATGGATAAGTCTTGATTGAAAAGTTGGCCCACTTTGGACCATGTGGCGATTCCTCTTAGAAGCCAGATCACCGGAAGAAAAGTTCTCTTGGTGCAGAAAGGCCATGGGCCTTGATCACTGTACTTAATTCTATGTAATTGTATCTCTATGGGTGTAATTTACAATGTATGATGTCAAGTGGGAGAATGTTAGGATTTAGGTGTCATCAACCTTGTAAATCCTTTATTTTATTATTCTCCTAAAGTGTTTTATACATTTACCCATAAGAGGTGAAACTGTTTGACCAATAGTGGTGAAAGAGACTATGTAAATGCAGTGTTACCATTACCATTTATCCTTATGGAAAAGGACAAATTAGCTAGGCGTCCCACCTTGGAATCTTCTAAAATAAGGTTGTGGGTCAAAATAGGGTGTTGTAAGAGCATCTATGACATGCATGCAAGTTGTCATAAGATGCTATGACAGTATGACAGATTCCCTATGACAGAATATGCTATTTTTAGACCCCAGGCGCCCATGCATAAAAGATGCCTTATGACAGATGTAAGAGCATCTGTAAGAGGCTATTTTTGGTATTTTTGACCATTTCAAGGAGGGAGGCATGGGTTTTTCTAGGTGGTATTCCTGCCTATTGTTTGGTGAAACCATGGTGGTTTTCATCCTCACAAATCTCTATAAATTGGGGCCTTGAGCTAGTGTTATCAGAATTCAATTTTGTAGGGTAACAAGGTGCTGCTGGATTTATAGGGAATGATAAGAGAAGTCTATTACTGCATGTAATATTAAAAATTATCAGTAATATACTTTCCTCTCTTTCGGTGGTGGAGTATTTTCCCTTCGGGGTTTCTCCATGTAAATCTGTTGTTGCATGTGTTATATTGTTCTATCTCTCTCTCTCATTCTTTCTTCGCACTAAGGCTAAGGTTAATCTACATATTTCAGATTTGCATTCACACATTTAAGTTCATATTGCAACCTTTCTTCACCTTGTTTTTCAACAGGTGATGCATTCATTGCAAATTTGTAAACTTGCATAGGTAATAATGCATGGAGAAAAGGGTCTAATGAACTTGAAAAATATTTTTTTGTTGAATGGTTGTCTAATTAAAATATTGATTTTGAATTATGTGAGCATTACATTTATGAAAAAAAATGTATTTAGTTTTACTATAGTTATCATAAATATTGTGGTGTATTAGATCTTATTAATTGATGTGTATGGTCTTGTAGATGTTCCTTTAGTTTGAAAATCAACATAATATGTTTCATTTATTCATGATTATAGTAGGACATGGATATATTTTATAAAGAGTAAATTTGGAGTTTTTAATTGAGTTGAAGAGTTTAAAGAAATAGTTGGGATGTAGACTAGAAATAAAATAAAATGTTTGAGGACTAATAATGGTAGTAATTTTTTCTCTAATGATTTTGATAGATTTTGTAATGATTGTGGAATTCATAGAAAAAATAAAAAATTTGTACTCTCTACAGTAAAATGAAGTTGTAGAAAGAATCAATAAGACACTAATGGAGAAATCATATGCTAAGTGGTGCTAGTCTAAAACAAAGGTTTTAGGTTGAAGCTATTTCCACTACTTGTTATCTTATTAACAAGTATCCTACATCAGTTCTTATTGATAATATTCCTATAGAGGCATGGTCAGGTCACAAGACTTCATTGAGACACATTTGATTTTTTGGTTGTGAGGAATATGCACATGTGCCAAATGAGAAGTGAATAAAGTTGGAGAATAAGACTATGAAAGCTATCTTCATCAAATATGTCTATGGTGTTGGTAACACAAGGGTAGACAATTGAGAGGGGGGATGAATCTGTTACTGAATTTTAAACTTATTCAACTTTATAACCTTATTCTCATATTTGATCATTAATCATGAAAGCATATATGAAAAACACATCAGAAGCACACATAACACCAAGATTTTTACGTGGAAACCCTGTTAGGGGAAAATCCACGATGGAGGTTAGTCTAAGAGATTATACTCTATTAAAATTACAAGGAAATATGAATGGGGAATGCACATGCA